>JAJOZX010000677.1:22500-377500 GCA_023014485.1 Bathynomus jamesi
TTGTCTCTGCTTGTCTGGGTTGATAATCTGATAACTCAATGGGTATCTGGTTGGAAAAAGTTTGAGAACCACTTGTTTGAAGCTTTTCTGTTGTAATAAAATTTTTTGCTTCTTTATTTACTGGATATACTGTTAATTTTCATTTTGTCAGTGGTCTAGTTATTTATGAGTAATGCTCATAGTTTTCTGCTTTTTTAGGAGTCGTGTTTGCACTTAACCCCTCCCCCCCCAAAAAAAAAATAATAATAATACTCACAGACAATTTGTTCAGTTAATGTATTTCAAGTCATAATAGTTCATGCTTGTTATGTATGTTCATGCTTTATACCTTTTGATTTTAAAATTTTGCAGAAAACATCCACTATGAAGCGAAATCGACCCAGTGGATTCCAACAAAGAAAAATGAAGAAGGCAAGAGAAGAGGTGGCTCAGGCAATGTCCGGATCAATTTTGAAGTATGTGACGCCTTCAACATCAAGTGCAATAGGAGAAAGTCCTGAAGATATTCAGCCTGGTGAATCTGAAGGGCAAATACAAGAAGCATCTTCACAAGAGGATTCAAATGAGAGAGAGCAATGATTGGAGGATGGCAATTCATCTTCTAAAAGCAGTGAAACTGATGAAGAGGAAGTAGACGCCAGCAGAAGTCCACACCAACAGGAGGAAGACTCTCATGAAGAAGAGGAGATGGATAGATTTTCAATTTATTCTGATGTCGCTGCTTGGCCAGTCCCGGTTCCAAATGACTTGAGAGTTGATCTTATTAAGAGGGGAAGTGAACCCTTCCATAATAGGGATGGACCTTTCAGTGCAGTTCAAAGACAAGGAGAGAAATCCAAAGGAAAGTGTCGACAGCTGACCACTGCATGGTTCTATAAGGCTCTGCCAAATGGCGAGAAAGTTTTGAGAACATGGATGGTTTACTCTCCATCAAAAGAAAGTTTGTTTTGTTTTTGCTGCAGACTGTTTGCTCTTGATGACAAAGGAATTGGAACATCTAGCTTTGTCACTGGGTTTCAAGCATGGTGGAGCTAAACCCAAAGGTGTCTCACCATGAGGCTTCTGAGCAGCATCTCTCATGCCTGGAGAAATGGAAGACCTTGGGAGCAGGGTTGAACTTCAAAAAACCATTGATCAAGTTCATCAAGCAACAATGGACAAGGAGAGAAAGAAATGGAGGGATATTTTACATAGCCTCTTGGACGTAACCTTGTTTCTGGCTCACCAGAATCTTCCTTTTCGTGGTCACAAAGAGGACATGTCATCAGCAAACAAAGGAAACTTCATGGAATTAGTAGAGTTGCCGTCAAATTATGATCCAGTTTTGAAAGAACATTTTGTAAGGATTAAGCATTCTATTCCATCTGGGAGGAAAGTGGCTTCGTATTTATCTCCAAAGATTCAGAATGAGTTTATTTGCCTTTTGGGGAATTAGGTCAAAGAGAAAATAGTGGCTGATATCAAGAAAGCATATCGGAGGCATTTGGAAGCTGCCAAAATCAGCGTTGAAGAGGCAAAGAAATGGACAGCATTGCAGTTTCTGGAGTTTATTGTGAAATGGGATTTTTGTGAATCTTTGCCAAGCTTGTCACTGTGTTTGAGATTCTTTTTGACTGTCTGTGTGCTTCATGTGAAAGAAGTTTTTTCAAATTGAACAAACTGAAATTGATAAAAAATTTATTTCGCTCGACCATGAGTCAGACAAGATTGAAAAATCTGGCTTTACTTTAATTGAACATGAATATGCAAGGAAGGCGAATTTTGATGAAGTCATTGATCAATTTGCAGAAATTAAGGCTCAAAAGCAGAGACTGTGAATCCTCTCTATTTACCTTTGAGCTGAGCGTTGAGACTGGATTTCCTGTGTTTTTTGTATAAAATAAAATGCAGTATTACCTGTTCACTGAATTTTTAATGTCCTGCATTTTTCTTATTTCCAATTTGCTTATGACAGTACTGTACTGTTTAAAAATCTACTTGCAAACATAATATATTTTCTGTGTTTAAATTTTAAAATTATTTATGGGGGGTGCCAAAGGAAGGATCCGCCCCGGGTGCCAAATACTTTAGGTACGCCCCTGTATATTATATATATATATATATTATATATATATACACACACACACACACACACACACACATATATATACACACACACACACACATATATATATATATACACACACACACACACACACACACACACACACACATACATATATATATATATATATATATATATATATATATATATATATATATATATATATATACACACGTGTTTATTTAACTATATACTGTACATTCGCACTTCAGCTAGGGGATTTATTTGGTCAACGATAAACATAGTTAAAAGCGAGGGACGAGTGTATTCGCTCTTTTGATAAATGAAGCTCTACAATTAACAACACTTTCACTGACTGCGCAGTCAAACTACGTTCATAATTTGAAGTAAAAATAAAAGGCAAACATTTTTATCAAAAAATTGAGTCATGTTTTCGTCATGAACGTTTCGTAATTACAATTAATATTAGATCATGAAGACTTATGAACAGTGAGTAATATTTCATTATTTTTACTTGCGTTTAATTATATGGGCTGTATTTCACGGCTTTATACTTTTATAAACATTGAATGAAGTCAGTTGCATTCAATATACAGTACAGATGAATGTTATTGTAGTTTACAGATTTATGAAAGTATAATTTAATTTCGTCCCATCTGTTTGCGTGTGTGTGTGTGTGTGTGTGTGTGTGTGTGTGTGTGAGGGAGAAAGAGAAAGAAGATACAGATACATACAGTATATATACACGGATCAGCAGATAGATATAGATGTGAATATAAATAAATAAAGTTGCATTAACATATATTGCCCAAGAAAAATAATTTGGCTACCCTCTCATCTAGACAGTTCGACATAATGAAATATTCTTCTTTTGTAAACATGAAGACAAAGCAGTTCTCTTGATATTTCTCCGATGAATCTAAATTTCAGCATGTGGATATAGAGAAGTCTATCTGAAACCTTCCACCTTCAGTGTCTTCAGTCCATCGTGAAATATAGAGCAATAGATGCTATGACGTGGGCAGAAATTTGGAACGATAGTAAAACAGACTTGGTATTCTTAAAGGAACGTTTAAATTCCGCTAAGTGAAGAACCACCTACTTCCATTATGTCAACAAAATATCTTGAACTTTGATCAATGTATTTTCCAGGATTAATGATCAATGTATTTTTGTATCTCTCATGACCACTCAGCAGAAGAGAAGACAGGATATTAAAGTTTTGTCCTGAGCACACTAAATGCCTGATATGAATCCAGCTGAACACATGTAGTTGGTGAGAACACACTGCCTACGTCCCTCTGATATGAAACAATTGAGGGAGTCTTTCAAGTTAATATGTACACAACATGGATCAAAGTGTTAAAATCCGGGCTTACAACATCTGATCGACTTGACATAAAATCGACAAGTTATTGTGGGTTAGATTAAATCAGGCTAAGTCAGCATAGTAGGTACTTAAAATTTTTGTAAAATTTAAGTGTCTTCTTTATGAAGATTATTAGCAATGTTGCTGCGAGTACTTGGTACAATGAGAGGTAAGAGTAAATTGGAGAACACAATCCGATATACCGGGTGTCCGAGAATTATCTGTACAATTTTTGGCTGTTATTAAAAGTCAACCATGAAGTGTAGAAATTCCAGTGTTGTCCCATTTTACAGAGAATCTCATTAAGTTTTTTCTGATATCACGTTTGACAAGTTTTTTAGAAATGTACGCGGTGACAGACATTGATGATTTAAAAGCAAGAATCACAGATGCTATTGAGCGAATTGATGTGGATATGCTGCAGCGTACATGGCAACATTTGGAGTATCGATTGGATGTTTTGCAAATCACTAATGGTGCGCATATCGAATGTTTGTAACAACGTTACTTTAATAAAAGAAACTTTTGAAAATACAGATTCTAAATAATCTTGTTTAAGAATTTTACGTGTGTTATCAAAAATTTTATTAAAAGATGAAATTGTACAGATAATGTTCGGACACACTGGAATTTCTAAAAAACTTGTCAAAACTTGGTATCAGAAAAAACCTAATGAGATTGTAAAATGGGATAACACTGGAATTTCTACACTTCATGGTTGACTTTTAATAACAGCCAAAGACTTGTACAGATAATTCTCGGACACCCTGTACTTACCCACAAGACTTTGCAATTATAGTTTACAGTCTTCATACTCTGGTTTAAGTGAATCTTTATTGAATAAATCATATATGCATGATGCATATTACTAGACAACTTTACAGTGAAAGTGTGAATACAAAAATCAATGTTCATCTGTATATGAAATTAAAGCAGACCAGCAATTTCATCATTTTCCGTGCATAAACCTAAAAGTACCGATACAAAATTTGCGTCATTTTGTAATTTGAGAAAAATTCATTTATATTTAAAAGAATTTAAAAGTTGTGTTTATTTAAAAAGCAGACACTAACATATATCTTAAAAAAAGGTTTAAGTTACATATCTTCTGGATTCTGGAACTATTCTCACATCTGGAAAGCATGCATGACACAATGCTTTTGATAACACCTTAAACATGATTAAATGCATTACATTATGTCTCTAAAGTCTAAAGCAAAAGATAAGACTGTTTCTCAAGCACACATCTTTCTCTCGCATTATTAAATTTAAGCCTAAACGGAAAGTAGCAAAAAAATTTCACTTCTGCACACTTTATTTTATTTAATTACTGCTATAATTCACGAAAAATGTGTCTGTCTGTCTGTCTGTCTGTCTGTCCGTCTGTCCGCAGAAAAAACTTTTACGTTTCTGAACGATTTCGACCAAACTTCGTATGGTTGTTGTTGTTGTTTAGCCGATCAGCCCACCCTGATCGAGCAAGCCGGCGGCACGCAGGTAACCGATCGCCCTCTTCGGAGTGGACCAGAGGTTCAGCGAACTAGTGATGTTGTGTTGTGTTCGTTGTTGTGCTAGAGCGGTACAGTCTGTCATAATGTGTTCAATTGTTTGTGGTGTGTCCTGGCACAGGTAGCAGGTGTCGTCTATGGAGTTGTCTAGTCTGTGTTTATATGTTAGTAAGTTGGGGTGATGTCCACATCGGAATCGTACGAAGTTAACTCGATCCGATCTGCTCAGGCTGATCTCTGACCTGTTAATGGGTGGCGGCTTCACACCTAGGACCGCATTCGGACCGAGTCGTGTCAGTGCTTTGTGGGTTAGGTGTGTGTGTATGTGTTTTCTGTACTGTGTGATGTCTGTGGGGCGTGGTATGGAATGGAGTATTTGGTTATAATGTCTCTCTGGTGTTACCTTAATGGTGCGAGGTGTCGGTGCGTGATTGTACATGTAGTGGCAAGGGTGTTGTGGGTTAGTTGTCGCTGCTGCCATGAATTGCGTTCCCCTCATGTCTAAATGTTCCCTAACTTTCAGTATTTTTGTTTCTGTGTGCAGGTGTTCTATTGGTGTTGTTTGAGTGCATCCTGTAATGATACGAAGTGCGTTGTTTTGTATTGTCTGTAAGGTGTTTATGTGTGTGTTTGAGATAATGTGTGCCCAGCACGGGCTAGCATAGTCCATAAGTGAGCGAATATATTGTTTGTATATGAGTGATGTTGTTTCCTGCTGGTGTCCAAAGTTTGTGCCTGTTAATACCCTAAGCGTGTTAAGTCTTGACGTACATTTCTTTTTAATATCCTGAATGTGGTTTGCAAAAGATAATGATGTGTTGTATGTGACCCCAAGTATTTTGGTCCTGTGATTGTGTGGAATGTTGATGTTGTTTAATGTAAGCTGTGGAATTACCTGGTGTTCTTTTGTGTTGCTTGTAAGCAAGGTGATGGTTGATTTTGTGGGCGCTACTTTGAGTCTATTGTGTGTGAGCCAGTCTTGTATACTGTTTATGTATGTTTGTAGGTTATTTGTAGCGGTGTCGATGTTGTTGTGGGTGGATGTTAGAGTGATGTCATCTGCATATGATGATAAGGTAAGCTTGTTATCTATAGGTGTTGGAATGTCATGCATGTATAAGTTGAAGAGTGTTGGTGAGAGAACAGAGCCTTGAGGGACCCGTTGGAAAAAGCTTGTTTTTGGATGACTTGCCATTAAATGTGATATGTGAGTATCTTCCTGAAAGATAGTTGCTCAGCCACCTTTTGGTGTTATTGTGCAGGTTTGGTTGATTTTCTTTATGAGAGGGAAGCGTGGGATAGCATTAAATGCTTTACTAATGTCTATTGTTGCTAATAGTGTACGTTGAGCTGGTCGTCTGGAGTTGATGCCATCCATGATGTGCTGCGTGAGGTTAGTGAATAATGTCGTGGTTGAGTGGTGAGGTCTGAATCCATGTTGAGTAGGCGATAGTGGAATGTGTGGGTTGGTGATTTGTAAGATTAGTCTTTCTGTTACTTTGGAAGGTGTGCATAGTAAAGTAATGGGTCTATAGGAAGCTGGTTCTGTTGGATTTTTGTTTGGTTTGAGTAGTGTAATAATTTTACCTTGTTTCCATATGTCACGAATAATACAGTGTTGGTATGAATATGTGCTGATATTTGTGAGAGCTAGTATTCCTTGTGGGCCCAAGTGTTTAAGGTGTGTGTTAGATATGTTGTCTGGTCCAGTAGCCTTCGAATTCTTAATGTTTTTGATGATCTTGGTGGTCTGGTCTGTATTGAAGGGTGTAATGGTTGTGTCGAGTCTGTAGGTTTTCTTGTGTCTGGCTGTTTGTCTGTCTGCATGTTTCTGGTTGTTGTCCCTGTTTAAGTGACTTATCTTTGCGTAGTGATTAACTAGAATGTTAGCTTGTTGTGTGTATGTTGGGATATTTTGGCTGCGACAGATAGCCGCGTGTGAGGTGTGAATGCCGCTGTTAGAGTGGGTAATGCCGTTTATAGTCTTGTATAGCCTGGATGTATCTGTGGAGTGGCTTAATGTTGTTATGAATTCCGTGAATGTTTTTGTTTGTTTTTCTTTGAGTTTGTTGTTTATTTCTGTGTTGAGCTGTTGTATCTGCAGTTTTATGGCTTCTGTGTGTGGGGTTTGTGTGTTATATTTGAGGTTGTTACGTTGCCTTATGAGGTGGGCTATTTCTCTAGTGTAATTTGGGTTGTATTTCCTAATGTTGCCCTTCGGTATGTATTTGTTTGCATTATTGATGATCTGATTACATTTCTTGAGTGTTGTATTGATGTTTATGATGGGTGTGCTGTTTAATGTGGTGAATTGTTCCTCAGTCTGTATTTTGAACTGTTCCCAATCAGCTTTCTTGTAATTTCTGTAAGTGTGCCTAAGGCTGTTTGGGCAGAGTGTAGAACGTGTTGTAATGATGATGGGCAGGTGGTCTGATGAGAGTTGTTTTTCTGTTCTCCATTGTGTATGTGTTGCTAGTGAGGGGCAACAGAACGTTATGTCTGGGGAGGAGTTTGAGTATCCTGCTTGATGTGGTATGTGTGTATGTTCTTCTGTATTGTTAAGAATGAAGAGGCTGTTTAGTTGTGTGGCTATGTTGGCGCCTCTGGTGTTGCTTTGGTTGTGCAGGTACCAACTAGTGTCTTTGGCGTTGAAGTCTCCTCCTAAGATGACATTAGTGAGAGAGGCCAGATTGTGTAACTGTGGATTGTAATTGGCTGGCACCTGAGGTGAACTATCTGGTGGGAAGTAAATGTTTGATTAGTATGGTGTTGTGTTTTGCGCGTGTTTTAATGTTAACTGCCTGTATTTCTATCGTGTTTCTGCTTGATTGTGTTTGTAATGTTTTGGGTACATCAGTGGTAGCTAATGCTTTTACGTATGTAAGTGATGAGTCCACCCCCGTTACCCCAGTACGATCTTGACGGATTCGCCGTGAAGTCAGGGATGTGGTGTTTTGTGTGTGCGTTTTTAGTTTTGTTTCTTGTATAAGTGCTATTGAATGTTTTGTTGTGTACGAATTCCCTAAGCTGCATGATTTTGTTTGTGAGGCCATCTACGTTGTACTGTAATATGTTAATATTATACTTCTGTATGTGTCTCATGGTGCTATTGTGTCTATGTCTTTGTGTATGGTGACATGTGTAAGTTGTAGTGGGGCCTGATTAGCTTAATGTCGCCAGAGAGTAAGAGTAGTTCAGGGAGCACGCAACCGCTCCCTGTAATTGAAAAAATAGCACGCTGAGAATAGGTCCGGCCCCGGAGCCGATCGGCACTCTGACCGTGCCACGCAACAGGCCGTCGACTGCCAGTCTGGCCAACCGTAGACAGCCCGTTACACGGAGATTTGAGGAGTTTGGCCACCACGCGTTGATGTTTTGGTTTGACGTCGCCTCTTCTTCGCGTTGACGTGTCCTGCACTGGAGGATGCAGCACTGTTAGAAGCTTCCTCGTCAGCTGCTAACACTTTTTTTCTGGTTGTTTCTCGCTACCTGTTCAGAGGTTTTTTATAAACAATCTCAGTTTTCTGCTCAAAAACGGCTCTTTCTAATTTTAAAATTGATTAGTCAGGAAGGAAGATGTTGACTTCTATTTTGCAGCAACAGTTGATGATATTTATGTTACTTTACTGCTTAACGAAATGATTAGGCTCTTCAAGTTACAGTATGTAGATGGGGGTGATGAGTAATGAACGAAAATATATGTGTGACAGCCTCCTCCCACCAATTACTGGGCCCGAAGGCCCTAGCACCGCAATAAACTATAGAAAAGAACGTACCATGAAAATCTTGAGCTTCACATTGTGTCAAGATATGTGAAGCTCGAGATTTTCATGACATTAGTTTTATTGACCAAATAATTGAACCCTCAGTAACTGGGGGCCACAGGCCCCCCGAATTACTGTCGGTTCACACACACACTTTAACCACAAAGCACTGGCACGACTCGATCCGAATGCGTCCTAGGTGCGAAGCCGCCACCCATTGACAGGTCAGAGACCAGCCTGAGCAGATCAGATCGAGTTAACTTAGTACGATTCCGATGTGGACATCACCCCAACTTACAGACATATAAACACAGACTAGACAACTCCACAGACGACACCTGCCACCTGTGCCAGGACACCCACAAACACTTGAACACATTATGACAGACTGTACCGCTCTAGCACAACAACGAACACAACACAACATCACATGCGCTGAACCTCTGGTCCACTCCGATAGGGCGATCGGTTACCTGCGTGCCGCCGGCTTGCTCGATCAGGTGAGGTGATCGGCTAACCAACAACAACTGTCGGTTAAATTATTTGGTCAATAACACTATAGAAAAGAACGCAGTCATGAAAATTTTAAGCTTCACATTGCCACCCGTAATAATAATAAAAAAATTTTTGCTACAGTCTTTCATCATAGTCAAGGATATCATATCTTGTGCTCCAGCACCCCAGTTACTGGGCCCGAAAGCTCGAGTACCGCAGGTCTAGCTAAATGGTCCCGTAGGGCCCTGTTTAGCTAGTACTAATAATTAGGTTCTTTCATCTATTCTATTTAATGAGAGACTATCGATCTAATAATTATAGCAAATCCTACATATAGGGTGATTAAAATGTTCCGTTCCAATATAACTATATAATACAGGGTGTACATAAGTCGGATCTTTTTTGTGAAGCACTCGGAAATTATATGGAATTCAATCATAAAATGATAAAGTGTAACATTTATTAAATAATTAAGGTAGGATTCGACGTGATGCCCATCAGTATCCCTGCACAGCTCAAATCGTTCCGCAGCATTTCTAAACACATTCTGGAGCATTTGCGGGGTTATGTTATCTGCAGCAGTTCGTATACGTTACGTAAGTTTTCAAGACCGTAATCTTCGTCTGATAGACGTGCGATTTGATAAAGCCCCATGCAAAGAAATCTAAAGGGGTTAAATCTGGTGATCTCGCTGGCCAAGGTCTGTTGCTTCCGCGTCCGATCCAGCGATTTGGAAACGTTCATTTAGATAATCCTGAACAATTTTGGCATAGTGACAAGGAGGCACCATCATGTTGATAGACGACGGTACTAACAATCCTATCCCAATCAGCTGAGGTTCAAGGAATTGCTGCAACATGTCCAGATAAATAAGCCCCGTAACTGTAGCTTCAGCAAAGAAAAAAGGACCATAAACCTTAGATTTTGTTAAACCCATCCAGACATTAACTTTAGGTGTGTCCTTTCCCAATTTCGGACGAAATCATTCGGTTTTTTCATCTGCCCAATTCGACAGTTATGGCGATTTACTTTTCCACACGTTATGGAAAGTGGCTTCATCACTAAAGAGAATGTTGTCCATTAAATTCACTCCAGATTTGTTCTACGAGATCAGCACACACAGCACTTCGTCGAGGGAAATCTTCCTCATGTAAATCATGTAAAACCTGCAATGATAGCTTTTCTTCTTGCAAATTAACTTTCAGAATTTTGTGCACAGATGACGTCGGAGGCCGAGTCTGTGTGATGCAGCACGAACGGACGTACGTGGCTCCTCAGTGATAATTCCGCGTACTGCATTCACGGTAAGATCTGACATACACGGTCGTCCTGATCTTGCTTCATCATTTACAGATCCCGTTCGTTTAAATTTGTTCACAATTTTCGTATTGTCTTGTCTGTTGGCCCCGGCTTATGAAATCTCCTTCTAAACTTTTCTCTGATGTCATGTATTTCTTTCCTCGATTCGCAAAATTACTATTGCCACATGCTCTTCTGTATTCATTCTAAGGGCTTCTGAAAAGAAAAATAGAAAAAATAATTATTTCACAAAATAGATCCTGACTTTATGTACACCCTGTATAATACTTTGGGAAGGAACTTATGTGTAATGAACAACTTTTACAATTTTATTCTCTATTATTATTTATTTTTCTTTATTCAATTTTTTTTATCGTTGCTCTTTCTTCTTTACACTCGCTTCGCTGTACTTATAAACATGGGTAGACGTGGTCGTGGGGGCCATTTTACACTTTTGACAATGCAAAGAGAGCGGAGATAAATTATACACTTATTTTACTATTTACTGACTTTTTATTTATACCGAAACAATTTAGACAAACGGGGTAATGCGAGGGCGAAATTAGTGTTAACATTTAATCGGAGAGAGAGAGACAATTATATTTTAAATAAACAAACCATACTAAATACAAAAACCACCTTATTGGGCCAACGCCCATCCTACAACTTCATTGGGCATTTCACTGTTTCTCTAGGTCTACACCCATTTAGAGTGTTGCCAACTAGCACTTTATATTCTTAATTTCAAACAAACCATTATCATTTCTTCTTTATTAAACAAACATTATTAAATTCTTATAAACAAAACACATAATTCTTATTAGACATTATTATCTTCTCTTTATTAAAATCAATACACTACATATGAATCACCCTGTATATCTAGTTAATCCATAATGACATCCTGTCAAATTTTTCATTGAAAAGAGTTTGAAGAAAAAGTTTTAAGTCAGAGGGAGGTTTAACAATGACATTTAACTCACGAGACACTTAAATTTTGAAAATGCAGCTTCACAAATTTTGAGCCAATGGCTTTGGATGCGAGACTTGTTGAGATCGTAAAATCAGGATTTAATAATGAAAATAAAATAACAATTCATAAGGTAGGTTAGGTTAGGTTTAATGAATAGATTGTAAAAGGTAGGAAATGAGCCTATTCTGAATGTAAACAAGAGTACGTAACATGAGCCATGAAGCCAGAACAAGAGATTCGCTTTTGTTTATACGTGTAAATGAGGTCAGCCAATCAGGCATAGGTTTGTTTGTCACGTAATACCCACCTCTAGTCTTGCCAATCATGTTCTTAAAGACAAATTAGTTTTCAAATATCAAATCTAGATCTATATAAGTAAGAGATTTAATATAAAAAAATAGGCCAATAAAGTTAGTTGAATAGTGTAGAATAGGTAGGAAATTGTGAAAATATTGAAATCATGTATTAATTACTGCTTTTAAGTTTTAGGTTGATATGTAAATAAAAGACAGATCACAAGCCAGGCGAGACTGGAACAGCTAAATCGGCTTAATGAAAAAGGCAGTGTATCAACACTTCAGCAGAGAGTCAGGGTAGAGAAGACCGTGAGAGAGAAAGAAGTGACGCAGTGTTCCAAAACCCCCATTGGAGTCTGAAATCCTCTTTTCAGGAGTCCGAAAAGGAGTGATAGGGGAAACTTATGGAAAAACACACCTACAACATGGTATCGTATATGGCAGGGGTTTACAAACTGCGTTTACAAGAACTTGGTGTTCCCTGGGGCATGTCATGATAGAATGAGAAAGGAGAGAGGTAAGATAAAATAATATCAACTGGCATGGATGAATTTACAAAATATATTCTGCGAATTCAGTGATTGTGTTTTGAAAGACGTAGGCAAAGAGAGAATTTTAATTCAAACGATGAGATATCCAGAATAAGTTATAATGTTATAATGTTTCAGACCAACAAAGACCCTAGGATCCACTCATGGCTGGTCTACCTAACTGTGTTCGTAATTGTGTATTGTGCATGTCCTCCGTGGTGGCGGAGGGACCTACAATTTTACGTGGGTTCCGAACCACAAAGCCTTAATTTTACTACCTTAAACTATACCCAATCTATCAACATATGCGTCTAATCGATTTTTAAACATGTTTATAGACGTGCTACTAATTACTTCTACCGGCAAACTATTCCAGCTATTTACTATTCTATGCGTAAAAAAGTTTTTGGCAACTGCTGTCTCGAACCTTCTACTTGTCAACTTACACCCGTTATTTCTAGTCCTATTATATTGAGATATTTCGAAAAAGCTATCTCTATCTACGTTATCGAACCCATTCATAATTTTGAAAACCTGGATTAGATCACCCCTTAGCCTCCTAGTCTCGAGTGTAGTCAATTTTAACTCCTTAAGCCTATCCTCGTACGACTTCGACCTAAGCGACGGAATCATCTTAGTTGCTCGTCTTTGAACTCTTTCGAGTTTGTCTATATCTTTTCGCATATGCGGATTCCAAAATTGGATCGCGTACTCCAAATGGGGTCTAACTAATGATTTATAAAGAGGAACTATAATATCGCGCGATTTGTACTCAAAATTCCGAGCTATAAAACCTAACACTTTGTTCGCTTTATTGACCGCTGCTGTACTTTGTTTCGCTACTTTTAAATCACCAGTGACTATAACTCCTAAATCTTTTTCCTGCTCTACGCTTGCTAACTCCTTCCCTGACATACTATACGCAAAATTACCGTTACGCGAACCTATATGTAAAATTTTGCACTTATCGACGTTAAATCTCATTTGCCATGTGACTGACCAATCAACGATTTTATTCAGATCTTCCTGGATTTTACCTCTATCTTCGTCATTAATCGCCCTACCACCCAGCTTCGTGTCATCCGCAAACTTTGAAACTGTACTGACTAGGCCGACATCTAAATCGTTAATATATATAAGAAAAAGCAAGGGGCCCAATACAGAACCCTGAGGAACGCCACTCGCTACATTAGCCCAACACGACTCCGCTCCATCAACGACCACCCTCTGTTTCCTACCTCGCAACCACTCTTCTATCCAATTTATTACTACACCCCTGATTCCATGAGCCTTAGTTTTTTCAATGAGTCTTTTGTGCGGTACGGTGTCAAACGCTTTTTGAAAATCTAAATACACTACATCAACCGCCCGATGACTATCGTAAACGTCAACCACGCTTTGAAAAAATTCTAAAAGATTAGTTAAGCAAGATTTGTTTCGCCTAAAACCGTGCTGCGTATTTCTAACAAGTTATGCAATTCTAAGTGTTCGACTATACGATCCCTAATTATTGATTCCAGTAGCTTACCTACAACAGACGTTAAACTGATTGGCCTATAATTTCCCGCCGCACCTTTATCGCCTTTCTTAAAGATAGGTGTTACGTTTGCTAACTTGAAATTATCTGGTACGCACCCCTCAGAAATAGACGCATTAAAAATCTTTGTTAGCGGCACAACAATGCTATCTTTTAATTCTTTTAGTTGTATGGGATATATGGAATCCGGCCCCGGTGATTTACGCATTTTCATTTTATCAATATAGCGCATTACCTCCCTTCACTAACCACAATATTATCCAAAATATTACCATTATCAAAAGGTATTATGTCTATGACCGTAGGGATATTCGTTACATCTTCTATAGTAAAAACTGACGTAAAAAATTCGTTTAGCAAGGTAGCCATTTCCTTGTTTTCAGAAACTAGCTCTCCGTTAACATTTTTCAACGGCCCCAAGACACTTTTTACTGGATTTCTATTGTTGACGTATTGAAAGAATCGCTTGGGGTTTTCTTTACCGTCACGAGTGGAGATTTCAAATTCGCGCTTGGACTTTTTTATTACACTTTTCGCTTCACCTTAGAGATATGTAGTTGTTTCGTAACCACAAATTGTCTTTATCGCACTTATGTAGCCTATAAGCCCTATCTCTACTCTTTATAATGTCTCCTACTCTAGAAGTAAACCACAAGGGCTTGTTGTTTACTTTCGCACGCTTAATTTTGTACGGTACACATTCCTCATTTATAGTCCTAAATACTGTTTCAAACGATTCCCACATTAGTTTTGCGTTGGAGATCCCCATTACGTTTTCCCAATTGACGTGTGACAATTATTTCGAAATTTACAAAAGTCTGCGTGCTGGAAGTTAGGAATTTTAGTCGAGTTAGCTGGTTTCGAGTGACTTACTGAGAGGACAAACTCTACCATATTGTGATCGCTATTGCTTAACGGTTCTATTACTTGAAGATCAGTGATTAGCCTATCATCCGTAGTTATTACTAAATCTAAAATACTGTCCAACCTCGTAGGTTCCCCAACCTTTTGAATAAGAAAGCTATCCTCGAGAAAATTAACTAAACGATTACCTTCCGCGTCTCCCTGCATTGTATCGTAATTCACGTTGGCGCAATTAAAGTCATAACTAAGCCTGCTCACTACCTATTATTCTCTTTAGTTCACGATATAACGCTTCGTCCGTATCAGCTGTTTGATTAGGGGGCCTATATATAACCGCAACAAAAGTTTGAAATCGTTCAATTTAAGTTCTGCTATAGTCGAATCTATCGGTTCTGGAATTGTGTGCTTTACTTCTATAACGTTCGCAATATTATCTTTGATATACAACATAACACCGCCTCCTCGCCTACCTATTCTGTTTTTAAAAAGTCTATAACCTCTAATTTGATACTCCCCTACAAAGTCACGTGTTTCAGTGCTAAGCCACGATTCATTTATCGCAATTAAATCATAGTCTTTACAAGCAATTAAAAAAAAAATTCGTTTATTTTATTTCGTAGGCTACGAGCATTTAAGGATAGAACCTTCAAATTGTTTGTAATTGCGACACCTTCGCGAGCGCAGGGGAAATTTGTGGAAATTACGCTGGGACCGTTCGAGTTACGGCAGCCTGAAAAGAAGAGACAGTATTATGAAATAGTCTTCCTAAACGCGCAGCTCCAACGTCATTAAGATGAAGTCCATCTCCGAGGAACAAGTCCCTCCTGCCGTAGAAACTGTTCCAAAAATTCGCAAAATGCACTCCTTCCTGTTGGCAAAGAGACTTTAGGTTATTGTTGATATAGGTCGCCTTGCTGTAGAAATCGCTACGTTGGATAATTCGAGGAAGTATACCTGTTAAAACAATCTTATTAGTTTTTTCCTTTAGTCGCTCTAGTAAGTCCCTGTACCTAGCCAGCAGCTCTTCCGATCTAGAATTTAAAACGTTATTAGTACCGACATGAATAACATACGTTGTGTCCTCAGAGGTTCCGTCTGTAAAATGGTCAACACTATTAGTTATATCCTCCACCCTTGCACCAGGGTAGCAGTAACGGCGCCTACGACGAGGGTTTCTCCCACAGAATTCCTCGAGCTGCCCTCGAACAATGGAATCGCCAACGAGTCGTATTTCCGGTTCATCAGCATCTTCGAAACCTAAAACAGAAAACTTATTGTTTGTTATTACTGGTAGACAAGTCTTAGGTTTTCTCAATGGGGCTCCATTACGCACTCGAACGAAGGGTTGGGAACTAGGGGAAGAGAGAGGGCTATTAGTACTATTTATATTATTAGTAGAAACTGAGGCAGGAGGGGTCGTAACTGGAGTCTCAAGGGATTCTAATTTTGCCGTCAGGAGCATCACGCTTTCTTCAAGCCTCACTCTGGCCTCCCTCTCACGTTCTAACTCGTTCCTCAGGACTTCCATGCTTGAGCACCACCTGCAAACTAACTGTTCATTATTATTAGCCATTGTAAACGCGTAAGCGGCAAATTTCCCTTCACAGCGACTGCAAGTACTTGACGGGGGTGCCATGCTCTTAATTAGTTAAAAAACAAAAAACAAAAAACGAGCGTTTGGAAATTAATAAATTACAACGTAGGTCTACCGCGTGCTTATTGTGCCGTCACCTGCGCAAACCGCAAAAATGTTCTTGAAACGCAGAAACAGGTTCTTGTAACACAAATTTATACTAAATGAATATATACTTAATTAAGCTACCGACGAAAGATCTGTAAAAGAAAAAGTATTAATAAACTTATCTGTCCGCTATTCGACCGACTTTTTTCTTTCCGTTTTTCCTTTTTCCCACGGTGGGTGACCACACTCTACTTGATCCCCGAAGGAAGGGAAAATGAACCTTATGAAACCTCGTTTTCTGATAGATTTAAAAACAAAAAAGGCAAACAAGGGAATTTCAACCTTATGAAACCTCGTTTAGTAATAGATTCGAAAACAAACAAGGCAAACAAGGGAATTTCAACCTTATGAAACCTCGTTTAGTAATAGATTCGGGAAACAAACAAGGCAAGCCACGTGCACTAGCCTTGGTTAATCAAATAATATAGTAATGAATAAAGTCAATAAATGAAATATATTCGTTAATGAATGATTAGTAATACGAAGTAATTTAGTTAAGAATGCACCAAACACTATTTTTTTTAAAGACACTTGCAGCCACAGTAAGAAACAGGAGCCCATTTTGTAAACAAAACACAGCTCATGACCACAAGCGCTGGTCTGATTGATTTGATGAGATTTCTGTTTTTCGTTGCATCTGGAACTGTATTTGAATTACCATTGAAAGAGAAGGAACAACTTATAGATATTTCGACTGATTTCACATTAAAAAGAAAATTTAATCATGTAGAACTTATGAGTTTCTGGATTCAGACTTTAAAAGAATATACTGAAGTTGCCACACGAGCCTTGAAATATCTTACTCCTTTTGCAACAACATATCTCTGCGAGAGAACCTTCTCTCTATATACGGCAACAAAACACAAATATAGAAGTAGACTAAATATAGAAGATGATATCCGCTTGCAGGTAACATCAATTGCTCCAAATACTGAACTTTTATCCAAAGAAAAGTAATCACAGCCAAGCTTAACTATTAAAATTATTCCTCAATAACTGTAAAATTCCTCACTTTTAATTATTTTGCATTGAAAACTTTAATTTTACAATAAACATGATATTTTTTAAACTTATAATTTCTTTTATGCTGACAGTAATGTGGGGAGGGGAATTTAAAATAAATAGGTAAATGAAAGTAAATTGTCTTTATTTTCTTGTAAATTTCTAAACTTGTTTGCTTAACTATTAAAATTATTCCTCAATTATTCCTCAATAATTTACAATAAACATGATATTTTTTATACTTATAATTTCTTTTATGCTGACAGTAATGTGGGGAGGGGAATTTAAAATAAATAGGTCAATGAAAGTAAATTGCCTTTATTTTCTTGTAAATTTCTAAACTTATATATTTTTTTGTGAAATTCGTATAACTGTATATGTAAACTTCATAAATAAACTGCAGTGAGCATAAATTGTGTTTTCTTACCATTTGCCTTATATCATTAAAATTTTACCTGTTTGTCAAGGTTCCGTGATTTTTTTTTTTGAAATAAAGGTTCCGTGGCTTCAAAAAGTTTGAAAAACTCTGGTATATGGTACCTGTATTTACTGTAATTATGAAATAAAGGTACCATCTACGATACCATGTTGTCGGCGTGTATAGCTTTTTCATAGACCCCTTGAATTATATTATTTGGAATTTGAAGACAAACACCGATTCATTCACAATTTATTTATATTTGTTTATATATTTATATATATAGGGTGGTCAAATAGTCCCTATCTAGTTTGCTGAAATAATGATATGTCTGTTTTATTTTCTGTAGGCCATAGATTATAGTAGTATGGGCGCAAAAGGAGAGAGTGCAATGCAATTGCAAATGTTGATCAATGTTGCATACTGTATGCAACAAAGGGGAGAGAGATATTGCAATATGTTATGCAACAAAGGGTGAGGGGGGAAATGTTGCAAGAGCAACAAGGGTTATGCAACTTGGAGGCGGAGTTATCCCCCAAGAGAAAGAGAGAAGAGAGAGAGAAAGAGAGGTGTTCGCCTGGCAGGAGCCAAGTGCATATTAAGACTTCAGCCTAGCGGCCGTTGTCTTAATATGTTCCTAATCAGCCAGTTGGCTTATCTGGCTGAGCTGCCAGATTGCACTATTTATTTAATTAAAGCACATATTCTGGCTTAACCAGCCAGTTGACTTAGAAGGCGTAAATGGCTTGTTCAGGTGTACATTATTGAGTTGCCAGATTGCGTTTATTTATTTAATTAAAGCACATATTCTAACTTAACCAGCCAGTTGACTTAGAAGGCGTAATTGGCTTGTTCAGGTATACATTATTAGGGTTGCAGATTGTGCTATCCAGATATATTTGGCAGTTGGTTTAGAAAACCGTTTTAGAAGGCAGCCATTTGCTGTAATTAAATGTCGTGTACAACCAAAAAAATTAAATAAAACACCATTACATCATTCTGTTTATTTAGACGAATTAATGGATTCAATTTCACAAAATATATAGAAACTAAATAAACAGTGGAATATATATGATCAAAAAAAATAATAGCATAAGAAATACGAACGATGAATATGCAAAATAAATATACAATGGAATATATATGATCAAAAATAATAGCATAAGAAATACGAACGATGAATATATAATCAAAATAAATATACAATGGAATATATATATGATCAAAACATGATAATAGCATAAGAAATACGAACGAGAAACATATAATCAAAAATATACAAAACGTTGTAGTATAACCATCAATATATTAGTACAGGAAAAAAAATATATACAGGTATATTAAATAATTAAATACATTGAAAGTAATAATATACAAAACGTATAAACAATTGCATATTAGTACAGGAAATATATATAATTATATATATATACACAATTAAATAATTAAATTAATATATATATATATACACAATTAAATAATTAAATTAAATGTATATATAGATATGTATATATATAATATATATATATATATATATATATATATATACACTTAAATAATTAAATTAATAAATATACATCAAAATACTTTTTGTTCTACGGCGCAAAACGCGAAACTCACAAGTAATCGAGTCTACATTCACATCGTTATTACTTTGCACACACGGTAAAAGCGTCCAAGCAATACTTCATCGCTCAAGTTATACGGATGCCTATACTCGACATAAATGGCTTCCATATCGTTCAATACTATTTTTGTCCCCACTTTACATTCGGTTGGCAAGTTATCTTTAAACACGGCTAGAATACAATCAAAAGCACGCACAAAGAGGTCATCGTTAACCACAATATCATTATTAAATACAAGTCTATAAACACCCCTTTCAAATCGAGGGGTTTATCTTAACGTCCCGAGCTTTTCAATCGTGAACTCTTCTTCACTCTCCATAGCGGCAATTGAAATAATCTCCCAAGTCGTAACGACAGCTATTCATTATATAGAAGTACAGTTCTTCAGGGAGAATAGTGTAGGCAAGCTCTGCCCTGTACCGCTCAAGTGCTTTGTACCAAAGTTCCGGATATTTCGAAGAATCTAAACCTTTTAAATATGCATCCAGCTCTAGACCATTCTAGTCTTGTTCATTCCTACATTCGATAAATCCGTCGAGCAGAACGGTGTATGCGTATGGTTAAACGTGACACCCTAAGCCTTCACGATATACTTCATATCATCCCCTACCCTCACCCGTACCCCATAGGTTTTTGGCCCTCTTCATACAAACGAGTCTGCGTATGCACCATCACCATACTCGTCCTTGATGTCATCAGTTAGCTCTCCGAGGAAGTCCCCAATAGCAGGCATGTATTCACCCTCCCTCACTGTGAATATCACACTATCTGTGTCAGCGTACAGCACCCTCCGTCCAAGAGAGTGCAGTAGACCCCAAAGTTTGATGCGGGCGTAGGCCGTTGTGAAGATGGCTACAGGTATGTTTGTAACCCGTGACGTATCTGTGAGATATTCGCGATCTCCATAACCTCTTTATCAGGAGCGATGGCATAATCCCAGACTTCACTATAACTTTGTGCCAAATGAACGTTCCCTTTGCCAGTATTCTTTGCAAATTTCCCCCAAAGACTGTTTAGACACAACTTTGCACTAAAGCGTTTGACAGGATTCTTAAGAATTTGGGATCGGTCAAGCTGTATACCTTCATGGGCACGGTGACGTTGAATATAAGCCGTTTTTTCATCTTCGGTATCAACCCCTCTCGGATATCCTGATGCTTCTACTTTATCCTTCAAAAAAGCGTTTATATATGGTATGAAGATGTTGGGTAGCTTCTGAAACCTCCACACCTCATGTATCTTCAATTTTCTATGCCCATGGCGAACTGCTAGGGCCAGCTCAGGGCTTGTATATACACCTCTGATCTTACGCTGGTTGGTTGTATGGTTACAATCACCGCTGTTGTCCTCTGCACACTTCACGCATAGGGGAAATATGAGCTTGTGATCTATAACGACGGGTAAGATCGGCATCCACAAATTGCGAGGGGAGAGCACGTCTACGAAAGAGAGTCCAAAGTAGCGCTCATTCAAGTTAGCTGAAAACTCCTCGATGGTTGGTAAGGTGGGACGCTAGGGCGGGTCGTACTCAGGTGACAACATGAATCTGAAGGAAATCCTACCATCAGGGGTGTCTGAATTATGTGTTTTTACATGGGGAATTCAAATATGAGCTTTTTTTTGGATAGGATAACTCTAACCTACATCATTTTGTATTTCTAAATTGCCAATTTTACCCTTTTGAACCCCTTTATAATATATTAAAAGATATAGGTAAATCATTTATATTGACAAGGCCAAATCAACTTTACATATATTTATTAATAGGTGAACTGCATGTATATCACTGGATATAATTACAAAGATCATTCTCCTGACATCTTGAACTTTGCCAGGTTGCACAAATCCTGCTTTGACTCAGACTTGGACATCAGCTTCCTACTGGTCTCCTGAGCCCTGATCCCTCCATCCCTCTTTTCCTGTGAGAAGTACTTAGCAGAAGCCTCAGTCACCATTTTAACAACCCTCTCAATGCTTTGTGTGTGGCAAGGCCAGTTGCGCACCTCCATGGGGGTGTTGATGAAGTTTTTCACCTCTGAGGTGCTTAGAGAGCAGGTGAGAGGTGGCTCTGACACACCTTCTGACCAGCTGATCAAGTCACCGATGCTGGAAGCATCACAATTGATGTCAGGTGTCCTTCTGCTCCTAACAGAGGAGTCCCCAGCTGAGTGTCCGGGTCCCCCTCTCCCTGATGGCCAGGATTCTCTCCACCCCTTCAATCCTCCTTCTGATCCTCAGAGCAGAGTAGTGTTTGGAGGATGACTTCACTGTGGCATACGAAGCAGATCTTCTCACAGTTGGCATCACAATATCCAGCACCTCCTTTCTCTGGGACTTGAGGCAGTCAGCTGAAAAGGATGTGCCTAGGCCCTTCGATCAGGAGTGCTTGACCTTCACGTTGAACCAACATGGGTAATACACTCCAATGATGAATTCCACAATGAATTGCAGAATCTTCAGGTTCTTTCCTTTAAGTCCGTGCTTTGACACCCAGAGCCTGAGAAGTCTGTTCGCTGTGGTGAGCCAGCGGCTGTGGTTTACTGGTCCTATCTCTAACAGAGCCAGCCCTGCAGGAAGTACTCCATCCCTGACTGCACAGACAATTTTATAGCCATAGTATTGATCAGTTGAGAGATCTTGAATGACCTTGTCAGGAAGCTTGATCAGTGGAGGGCCAACAGAGATTCGGGTGAAGTTTGGATTGATATCAAAGTCTGTAGCAGAATCAAGGAGCTTTCCTATTGGCCCGGATAATTTTTTGTCTGACAGAGTAGGGCCATCTATCCCCTCACTGCAAGCCGAGGTGGTAAAATAGCTTCATAAATCATGAGTCACTTCAAATATTTCACAAAACGTTTTAGAATGTTCTGAAACGTTACATTCTAGCCTCTGAGAAAGGTGGCTCAGAAAATGGCCTTATGCGCGCCAGAAAACCGTCAAAATATTTCATATACCAAACTGTATGATAATTACAATTAAGTGGAATGGCACACCTTTTTATTTGAGTATTTAAATATTATTATTATTATATGAATTACATTATATGTGTTTATATGAATTAGTTAGAACAATGCTCTATGAGAGATAACGTGAGCAGCCATGATAGAAAACGTGAGAAGACATATTCTGGGGTACTACAATAGTAAAATAATCAACAATTTAATAATAATCAACTGCAAAATGATGTAGGTTAGGGTTATCAGAATTAAATATTTTCTTCAGAATTGTGTTCTATACACCAAAATATGTCATTTGAACACCCCTCTCCATTGATTTAAAAAAAATGCATAGTATGACCCGCCCTAGTGGGACGCACTAGTTTTACAGGCGCACCTACGGGGTACGGATTGTTCTTCATCACGTAGGGGTATAAAGAGCAGAAGTCGTAGTAGTGGAGTTTCACGCCCTCCGTAGGCAGAAAGTATAGCTTGAATAGATTTGTGCGCCCTCCAAACAAGCTATCACCGCATTTGAGGGGGTCCAATACCATTGAACGCTTGATGGCCCTTATTTCTTCAGGTACTGGGCATCTTTTCCATTCGTGCATCATACTCATGCTCCCCACGATTTTGTGAGTGAACTGGCAGCCTATAAGTGATCACGGTTACGGGTCCATGCGAGGCTGTCGGCGGAATATCTTCCATAAAGGTCCCCTGTGACGACACATTCAGCGCGCGGGCATCCATGCCACCAGCAGCCGTTAAAGGAATACACAAGTCTTCTCACCAGTTGTTGGATCCTCACTTAGGCCGTCAACCCAAAAAACACGACCATTGACCTTAATGGGTACTTCACCCGTGTTGCGGGCATGTTTTATATATACCCCAGTCTGTTGCTGAGGTGTGGAAGCCAGTAAATAGCCTTGTGCCCATAACTGCGGGGGTTGTTTCTGTGAATGATTGCTAAGGTGTCTTTAGGTATGAAGTTATTCTTGAACACTGTAAAACATAATGAGGCGATCGTGGTCGCGACTTGCAGCGGATCGCATTTGAAACGGGTTATGTACAAGGTACATCCGTCTAAAGGCTTGAAAGCATACTCTTAGAACACGTACGTCATTCACGCAATAACGTTCACATTCATCGGTTATATTGTATGGACTAGCTTCATTAAAACTGTTGTAGTAGCGGTCAAAATCTTCACGCTCACTATCACTCATGTTTGTGTAGTTAAAGTAATGTTTGGGTGGAGGTAGTCCTCCGTAATTCAAAGTTTCGTTAGTGAGGAATGTGTAAGGGAAATACCCTTTTGAAACTTCAGCGGCTACCCCATGACCTTGGGCAGCTTTGCTAATTTACAAGGTGTGAACAGCAGGTTGTCTTTAAACTGAACATTACTTCTTATCTGCATCTGTATTAGTCTGTTGCCTCTTTTCAAGGGATCACCTGTAAATATCGTAGACGACTCGTGTTCAAGCAGCTCCTTATAAAGGAACTGTGTGTCAAATTTCGCCCGTTATGGGCAAGAATATATACAGTCATTTTTTTGAACTTGTCCGCTAATTTGACAATATAGGACAAAGAGTTTCACAGGGTTGCCGTGTGCATTCGTTTTAAAAACGTTTGTCCGTTTTCCACATTTGTGGCACTCTTCACACTCGAGCTCGATGCACTCACCACAGATAGTCTGACTTACGAGTAAATGTGGAATAACCTCTTTGGTTTCACCGTTCGTGTAAGTTTCTATATCGTAGTACACGGTTATACAAAGGCTATTTTTAGGTTTAGCATCTTTCATATAACATACATGCTTCACTGCATCCGCCTTATATTTTTCATGACATGTAGAACAGTGAATTTCCTGCAAGTGCCACTTGATTTATGGAGTTCAAAGCAATTATTATTGAAAAATGTACGTCTACACACATTACATTCTCTCTTCTCGGTTTCAACTACACGACTTTCACATTTGGGCTTTTACACTGCTCACATACCATGTAGCAATCCTTATAATGTTTTACCATATTATCAGCAAACTCGAGGCAACCCTTACACAAATCATGATGCCTTCCAGATTTTCGACTTTTATCATAAATGGCAGAGAACCCTTATGTTACGAATGGGGAGATACGATGTTCCTGACAATCCTAAAATAAGTAGAGGTCTTGTATGATCTCTGACGCTGCTTTATAAAACATACACAGTCCTACGACGATCATCCATTCCAAATGCGACTATACGTGCATTTATTTCCTGCTCGGCCCTTCTCAGTTCTTTATGACCCAAGCTTACAATCTGAAGCCAGTTTGCTGGCACGCTATACAACCGTGGGCAGCCAATTTTTTTGCGCCCATGTATTTAGCACAGTGAACTTATGAGCTAAGACTATTTCTATAAAGCCACAACCACGATCGACGTTTAAATGCTTTCTGTAAATAACCGGAGAATTGAAATTAAGAGTATAAGGTGTGGCACTTATCAATCGCAACCCGGAATATTCTGTCAATATCTACCATGAAGTTGTCCATATTGAAGGATGTACCACTTTGTGAGGGTTGCATTATACGGTCCAAGATATATTCTATGTCAACAGCCGCCAAACGTCTGAACAGTATTACTACCCAAAAATCGTCTCCCTCATCTGAACCAAACCTGAAGGATAACCTCGTGCGGACTTCACGTTCGTCGCGGTTCTGAAGAGCAAGCTCCACATACGTTCAACTACGCGCCGCACTCCGTTGGTATACAGGGATCCAGAGTCAACCCTGACCACGTACCGATTTCTAGTCAGGGCAGGGGTGGGGTAGGTGTAGCGGTGCTCACCAACTCGAATGTTATACCATCCTCCAAAATATGAGAAGCTACTGTGGAGGAAGTATCCGGAACTGAACAATGGAGCACATTTGAGGAAGGTACTGTTGTGGGGGTTGTGTCGTAAAACGTAGAGGGTTGGGGCTCTACTACTGGGGGTCTAAAACCGGAGCAATCCTGGCACGCTTTATAGCTGAAGTGGAGGGCTTTTCATCATGCTTCCGCTTTGAACTGTCGCATGCTACAGGTGTCGCTGGTTAGGATTCGTCAGGGGGAGGGTTCTGTAGCTGTACGGTCATCGTCGTCATTCACGGTTCTGTGGAAGAAGGAAAAAACTATATATAAGGAACAGTACTCAAAATTTGTAATATTTTGTAAATGACCCACTTAGGGGTGTGACGTGTTAGAGATGGAATCTGTAGAAAAATTCAGTTCACAAGCCCCTCCACATGTATTATATCTGGCCCTACAGGATGTGGAAAAACTGTATTTATGCTTAAAATCATTAAAGATAAGGGGGAGATGTTCTCAAAATTTGTGCATTAAGTACTATGGTGCTATTCGATGTATCAGTCAGTGTTCAACGAGTACCAAGATGAAATTTTGTTCCACAAGGGTGTATATGACGTTAATTCGTCAAGAGGTAATGAGCAACAGTTATTGTAATTGACGATCTCATGTTGGAAATGGATAAAACTTTTGCCGAAACATTTACAGTGTTCTCACACCAGCTTAACATATGCGTATTCTTCATCAACCAGAATCTATTTTTCAAAAATAGATACATGCGCGATGTGTCGTTAATTACACAATATCTAGTCTTATTCGACCAACGTAGAGAAGTGTCACAAATTGGGGTATTAGCCAATCAAATGTTCCCGAATCAACGTAAGGATTTTTTGGAGGTTCATAAAGAAGCCACAAGTCAGCGTTATGGATATTTGTTTGTGACCTTCACCCGCGAAACACGTTTAGGGTGCTTCTAAGAACGAATATATTCCCAAACGAACCTGAAACGTTGTATATTCAGAATGACAAATAGGCTGAAGAATTATGGTGAATTAATAAAAATCTATCAACGATTGCCCCGGGCACTGCAACAGATATTTGTTAAAAATATCGACTACGACTTTTTAAAATGCATCTGTGAAATCTGTCTTAATGTTATAAAATGTAATGTGCCAATGAAGCCCTCTCAGAAGGATCGCTTACGTCATTACAAGAACATAATACGAGCGCTCGCTCATAAAAGTCAAACTGTGGGTAAAAAAAGCGAATTATTGTACAAAGAGGAGGATCATTCCTACCCATCTTATTTTCAGTTTTGGGGCCTTTACTAACTAGATTAATATAATGAAGAAGGTGGTAGTGATTCTGCACTAGGTGTATGCTTCATTGCAAAGTTCAAAGTTTCTTGACACGGCTCTAGATCCCCGTAAAAGTAGGCTTAAAAGAATGGAAAGCGAGTTGCTAGCCCTATTAAATAGTGAAAAGTCACCTGATGAGAAAAGGATCTTGTACCAAGAGGCTTTGCAGAAATTTATTCATGAGTACGAAGATTATAAGAATCCGACAGAGCTCCCCGTGGTTATTAAGCACAGCGCGAGTAGCGGTGAGCATGGCGACGCAGGACCTGGGCCCGACGTTAGAGATGACCAACCAAAGAACAACGGAACACAACACATCGAACATGTGTTAAAAAACAGTCTCCCACATACTTGAGGAATAAAGGCTTAAGCCTTTATAATCTATAGAGTGAGGACCCCATCATACATTGGGTCGATACAGGGGAGGTCATTGTTGAAGGAACAAGGGTACAAGGATCCAATCGTTGATATTGTTCATGATCTGGTGAGAAAGTGGGACAGACCCTCAACAACAGGATGGAAGCATACTAAAGCAAGACTACAACAAATAAATGTCCCCAAAACATTGACAGGTAATCTAAATAGGTTAAAAAACCTGGATCAAGTCTCGCATGTGTCACAGCTGAGTACGCCATCGCCCCCAGCAGCAGCGTCTCTGAAGAAGAGAAAGAAGAGAACAAACGCCAACCTTATCCACGTGTCTCTAAAATATGCAAATGGCTAACATATTAAGTAAACGCTATTACGACATTTCTAACCCCGCCTCCTATGGTGGCGTTAATAGACTGTACAGAGATATTTACGGAGTACGGAAAAAAGATGTTGAGCGGTTTTTGCTTGGGCAGGATGCTTATACACTTCATAAACTGGTGAGAAAAAGGTTTAAAACGGTCAAGACAACTGCGGATTCGATTGACTCTATTTATGCAAAGATATTCAGTGTATAATGACGGATACCGCTACATCCTATAAATAATAAATGTATTCTCTAGATATCTGTGGCTAATTCCACTGAAAAATAAATCGCCTGAAACAGTTGCTAGAGCGACCAAAACGTTGATGTTAAAAGAAGAAAAGATTCCTGGCTATTTTTGTACGGAAATGGGGAAAGAATTTATAGGTCGCGCTTTTCAGAACATGCTTACAGGGTTTAATATCAACTACTACACTAGCAGTTCTACACATAAAGTCTCTTTAGCTGAAAGGGTTCAACGTACAGTACCATAAAGGAACGCATGCATCGCTATTTTACACATAAAACCCATACAGATATATAAACGTTCTCGGGTCACTGGCATCATCATACAACCGTTGACACCACCGTACGATTGGCAGAACACCGAACGATGTTTTAGAAAGAGGTACGCGCCTAGAGGTGATAAGAGATGGAGCACCGCCACCGCAGTCTACACATTTCAAAATCAATGATTATGTAAGGCTTTCACGTTCGGGAAATAAATTCGCGAAGGGATTTGAGCAAGGATGGACACGTGAACCTTTAAAGTTCGTGCTATGAGACCTAAAGGTGAGATAATGATGTATTACGTTGAAAATTTGAATGGAGAAGAGATCGCTGGAGGCTTTTACCGCGAGGAGTTGCAGAAAGTGACATTTAATTTAGGAAAAAGTGTTTAAAATTGGAGAAATTTTAGGCAGCAAAGGTTAAGGAAGGAAAAATGTACCTGGTGAAATGGCTGGGTTACCCAGAAAGCTTCAACACCTATATAAAAGCTGCTGCAATAATGAAGCTTAAATAGTATGCAACATGGCGCCCTACAACTTCTATGTCACACACCCCGTCCTCTTCTCTGTCTGTACATCCTAACAACACCCTCGCAACTTTGTGACAGAACTCCACGGACCCATTGAATTGGAGCGTGATTCGTATGAGGTGGGTTTATGTGAACTCCAGTTAGTCTCCAAATTTTTAACTCTTGAAAATGAGCAAATCATATTTCTGATCCTTAGAAGAATCGATGAGTGCGAAAAATTAGACATAACCTTAGACAATACTATATGCGATCAGTCCTGTTCGGTGAGGAACAGTACTATAGCACAAATGTTTCGCTAGGAATCGTCATTATGACCAGCCATGGACATTGTGACGGGGTTAACAAGAGTCTTGAAAAGTCGTACCTGACAAAACGATTTACTTTTTGAAGTCGTAAACATAGACACGCCTCATGCACATGAAGTTAAATCAACCCTTTAGTAGAAATATTAAAGATAAGAGCTGTCACAATTGTGGCGAGGGCCGATATAGCGTAGCTCTCCAAAGAGATACCTTTCACGAGGCACAGCATGACATGCCAGCTTAATGTATCATTGAAGATGAGAAATTGGGTGAAAGCTCTCCATCCCCAGACATGTGCTATATTTACAGCAATATCGTAGAGCACCAATTTGTGAGACCCCAGGCGCGCCTGCTGCGCATTGCACACATCCCCAACCATAGAGGGAAAAGTTTGAGCATTACATATGACAAGACCCATTATGTGAATGTTGCGACTAATCTATTAACCAACATCTCGATATATATAAGAACGATTGAGGGAAAAAGTTTCCCATTCGGTGATGGGAGCTTAACAGTGAAACTACACTTTCGTCATAAATACAAAAAACTTCACTTTTTTCTCCGTCAAGGTGAAAATATGATAATTAAAACCCACTCTAATAGACAGAGTTTATTTCCACAACAGCTTCGATGCCCAGTGGCATCCTCTTCGGGTGGATACAGAAAAACGAATCGCTTTTCTGTATCCACCCGAAGAGATGCCAGTGGGTATCGAAACTGTTGTGGAAATAAACTCTGTCTATTAGAGTGGGTTTTAATTATATTATCATACAGTTTCGTCGTTTATAATGAACCGAAGGCCATTAGGGGTGCCAGTTACCTAGGGAGGAAGGCGTTACAAACAGGTAACGCTGCAGAAGACATAGTGGGTGGAACTAAGCCTAAAGAAGCTCTAAAAAACATTTAAAACGTACACGGGACGAAATCATCAAAGATGCAAAGAGAAAAATGCGTGGTGGCGGAAAGAAGAGACCTTTCAGGAATAAGGAGTTACCATCACGTGGCGCTAAACGTAAAAGAAAATAAAAAAAGGAAGTGCTTTAAGCGTATGAAACCTATGGCTGATAATCTTTTAACTGATATAAGCTGGGGACACTACTCTCCCGAATCATAAGCTGATTACTAGTTGTCGAGAGAGGTGGCACTATTTCTGACTCGTCATGGCGCGTTTCATCCATCCGTGTAGATCACAATGCTGTAAATCGGAACTGCCCCTCTTTGATATGCCCCCACTCAGGTCTCTGTTGAGTATAGCGACTTTATTACAATTAACACATTAAACACAATTAGTTCGCCGAGTGCCCTTATAGAATTCGTGATACCCAGCTCAGGCTCTTACTTTTTTTACCCGAGCTGCATGCACATGTACGCTAAATTGCGTAAGCTCATTCTGATGGAACGGACTGCGATGATAGTTACTCAGCGTACCCTGAAACCAACTTTTTACACTCCATATTCAGCCAGTGTGAAGTGTATTTAAATCAGGTTAACATATCGGCAGGAACGGGATACTACCACCTACGAGCCTATCTGGAAAATGTCCTCAACTTTTCAAAAGAAGTGAAGGACACCTTTTTAATCGCCGAGGGCTTTTATCAGACTAAAGATGAAAGTGGTATAAAGGATAAATTTAAAAATTATTAAAAAAAAGACATACGAGTGTTTTGGACGTCTTCATACAGACTTCACATTCCAGGAGAAACTGCTTGTGAACGGGGTGGATATGAAGTTGAAGCTCAACCGCACGATTCCTGAGATCTGCATAAATCTGGGGTCTGATCAAGAAGAGGGCACGAAACCCGTTGTGATTCACATAATGGAGTCGTATTTGCTTATACGCCGTGTGACATTAAGTTCGCCAAAACAAATAGAAATTGAGAAAGACTTAAGACACGCCACAGTAAAATACCCAATTAACATGGTACAGATCAAGCTATATACGGTGCCCGCCGGGTTGGCATCGAAGCAACTAGAAAACGTAGCCCTTGGAGTCCTACCTAAAAGGATATTAACTGGAATGCAAGACCACGGCTCGACGAATGGAAAATATAAAAAGAGTGCCTTTAAATTCGAGAATTTCGGCCTTAAAAATATTACTCTATACGTAAATGGCGTTGCAGTAGCAGGGACTACGAATACGAACTACTCATCAGACGCGGTGTTCCCGTTCTGCGCGACGGCTTATCGTAGTCTTGCTCATATACAGGTGCCTGTGACGAGCTTGGGTTAGGCGTAACGCAGAACGAATTTTCGAAGAATTTAACATTTAACATTTATTCATTTGATGTTACTCCTGACTTGAATGCTGGCGTAAATACGCACTTAAGTCCACAACAGAGTGGAAATATCTCAGTCAGGTTGGAATTTGCCAAGCCTGTAGACGTTCCTATTAGTGTACTCGTGTACCTCGAATCACAAGCACTAATAGAAGCTGACCCTTTCAGGAACGTGGTCATAGACTTTTAAAATGGACGCGAATACACTCCAGAGAGTGATGAAAAGTGATCGAATCACACGCTCCAAATTTATCGGTGTGTTTGAGAAGACTGAAATATTGAAGTTGCCAACTACGAGAAACTGGTACGGGATTATCCTTAACACCGACATTGTGGGGTGTGAGGGGATTCATTGGTTTGCAATCTATTTTAAAAATAGGGAAAGAATATAATATTTTGAATCACTCGGCGCTCAGCCCTGGAATGATTCTGTGGTTGTACAGTTTGTCGAGCAGATACATGTACCTCAGATTGTGTGGAACCCGTATCGCCTTCAAGGATATTATAGTAACACGTGCGGCATGTACACCCTCTCATTTCTCCTGCACATGTCACGTGGGAAGAGATTTATAAATTTTTTAAAATTATTCGATTTGTGCGACACTGAAATGAATGATAAAATGGTATGCAGACAGATAAAAAAAAAGGTTCCCATATGTTAGCACCCGCTGTATTGTGTAAAGGTGTATATCTATATTGTGTAAAGGCCTATTTGTAGCCATTAAGGCGTATTTAGTGGACCCTGGTTCCGCTTTATACATGTTTTCTACCATTTAATAAATTAAATGAAAATACAATGTGTTTTGTTATTGACCCCAAAAAAATACTCACATTAGTTCCTTGGTGACCTGGCATTCGTTGGACTGGATGTGAGCCGATACCTCGACCTCTGTGTTCAGGTCGCTGGTTTGGTTGTGGGATAAAATATCCGTATCACTTATTCCCCTTTCATCAAAACGAAAAGGAGCTGTAACACGATCAAGTTCCGCATCGGTCCTATAAAGTTAAGTAAAACTAAATTAGTTTAATCAAAGAGCTACAATAAGAGAAATTGTCACGAATATAAAAAATTATAATAAAAAAACAGATATTCTGACAGTTTTCAAAAGTAAGAGTGTTAAGACGACGTCTGCCGATACCGGGTCTCGATCCCGGGGAAGCAGGCAATTCTTAAATTTTTTAATATTTCTAAAATCCTACCTGTACAAGAAATGTCCAAATAAAACACCATATACAATATATACAGGGTGTACATAAAGTCAGGATCTATTTTTGTGAAGCACTTGGAAATTATATGGAATTCAATCATAAAATGATAAAGTGGTAACATTTATTAAATAATTAAGAGTAGGATTCGACGTGACGCCCATCAGTATCCCTGCACAGCTCAAATCGTTTCCGCAGCATTTCTAAACACATTCTGGAGCATTTGCGGGGTTATTTTATCTGCAGCAGTTCGTATACCTGTACGTAAGTTTTCAAGACTCGTAATCTTCGTCTGATAGACGTACGATTTGATAAAGCCCCATGCAAAGAAATCTAAAGGGGTTAAATCTGGTGATCTCGCTGGCCAAGGTCTGTTGCTTCCGCGTCCGATCCAGCGATTTGGAAAACGTCCATTTAGATAATCCTGAACAATTTTGGCATAGTGACAAGGAGCACCATCATGTTGATAGACGACGGTACTAACAACCTATCCCCGTCGTCTATCAACATGATGGTGCTCCCTGTCACTATGCCAAAATTGTTCAGGATTATCTAAATGGACGTTTTCCAAATCGCTGGATCGGACGCGGAAGCAATAGACCTTGACCAGCGAGATCACCAGATTTAACCCCTTTAGATTTCTTTGCATGGGGCTTTATCAAATCGTACGTCTATCAGACGAAGATTACGAGTCTTGAAAACTTACGTACACGTATACGAACTGCTGCAGATAACATAACCCCGCAAATGCTCCAGAATGTGTTTAGAAATGGTGCGGAACGATTTGAGCTGTGCAGGGATACTGATGGTCTTCACGTCGAATCCTACTCTTAATTATTTAATAAATGTTACCACTTTATCATTTTATGATTGAATTCCATATAATTTCCAAGTGCTTCACAAAAATAGATTCTGACTTTATGTACTCCCTGTATATATATATATACAGTATATATATAACGTAAAGAACGACGCTTGTATAGGAGATATTCCGCGCAAGACGAGAGAGAGAAAACGGAACAAATGAAAAAATGAAGTAACCACCTGGGAATCGAACCCGGGATCTTCCGATTGCCGGTCAGACGCGATACCATTACACCATGGACTTCACTCTTCCAAATGCCGTAATTCTTCTACATACTCGCAGAAACCAATGCCCCAAGGGGCACCTCCCCCATGCCGTAACATTATATACATTCAACTGCAAAGAACACGCAGTATAAATAACGTAAAGAACGACGCTTGTATAGGAGATATTCCGCGCAAGACGAGGAGAGAAAACGGAACAAATGAAAAAATGAAGTAACCACCTGGGAATCGAACCCGGGATCTTCCGATTGCCGGTCAGACGCGATACCATTACACCATGGACTTCACTCTTCCAAATGCCGTAATTCTTCTACATACTCGCAGAAACCAATGCCCCAAGGGGGCACCTCCCGCATGCCGTAACATTATATACATTCAACTGCAAAGAACACGCAGTATAAATAACGTAAAGAACGACGCTTGTATAGGAGATATTCGGCGCAAGACGAGAGAGAGAAAACGGAACAAATGAAAAAATGAAGTAACCACCTGGGAATCGAACCCGGGATCTTCCGATTGCCGGTCAGACGCGATACCATTACACCATGGACTTCACTCCCAGGTGGTTACTTCATTTTTTCATTTGTTCCGTTTTCTCTCTCTCGTCTTGCGCGGAATATCTCCTATACAAGCGTCGTTCTTTACGTTATTTATACTGCGTGTTCTTTGCAGTTGAATGTATATAATGTTACGGCATGCGGGAGGTGCCCCCTTGGGGCATTGGTTTCTGCGAGTATGTAGAAGAATTACGGCATTTGGAAGAGTGAAGTCCATGGTGTAATGGTATCGCGTCTGACCGGCAATCGGAAGATCCCGGGTTCGATTCCCAGGTGGTTACTTCATTTTTTCATTTGTTCCGTTTTCTCTCTCTCGTCTTGCGCGGAATATCTCCTATACAAGCGTCGTTCTTTACGTTATTTATACTGCGTGTTCTTTGCAGTTGAATGTATATAATGTTACGGCATGCGGGAGGTGCCCCCTTGTGGCATTGGTTTCTGCGAGTATGTAGAAGAATTACGGCATTTGGAAGAGTGAAGTCCATGGTGTAATGGTATCGCGTCTGACCGGCAATCGGAAGATCCCGGTTCGATTCCCAGGTGGTTACTTCATTTTTTCATTTGTTCCGTTTTCTCTCTCTCGTCTTGCGCGGAATATCTCCTATACAAGCGTCGTTCTTTACGTTATTTATACTGCGTGTTCTTTGCAGTTGAATGTATATAATGTTACGGCATGCGGGAGGTGCCCCCTTGGGGCATTGGTTTCTGCGAGTATGTAGAAGAATTACGGCATTTGGAAGAGTGAAGTCCATGGTGTAATGGTATCGCGTCTGACCGGCAATCGGAAGATCCCGGTTCGATTCCCAGGTGGTTACTTCATTTTTTCATTTGTTCCGTTTTCTCTCTCTCGTCTTGCGCGGAATATCTCCTATACAAGCGTCGTTCTTTACGTTATTTATACTGCGTGTTCTTTGCAGTTGAATGTATATAATGTTACGGCATGCGGGAGGTGCCCCCTTGGGCCATTGGTTTCTGCGAGTATGTAGAAGAATTACGGCATTTGGAAGAGTGAAGTCCATGGTGTAATGGTATCGCGTCTGACCGGCAATCGGAAGATCCCGGGTTCGATTCCCAGGTGGTTACTTCATTTTTTCATTTGTTCCGTTTTCTCTCTCTCGTCTTGCGCGGAATATCTCCTATACAAGCGTCGTTCTTTACGTTATTTATACTGCGTGTTCTTTGCAGTTGAATGTATATAATGTTACGGCATGCGGGAGGTGCCCCTTGGGGCATTGGTTTCTGCGAGTATGTAGAAGAATTACGGCATTTGGAAGAGTGAAGTCCATGGTGTAATGGTATCGCGTCTGACCGGCAATCGGAAGATCCCGGGTTCGATTCCCAGGTGGTTACTTCATTTTTTCATTTGTTCCGTTTTCTCTCTCTCGTCTTGCGCGGAATATCTCCTATACAAGCGTCGTTCTTTACGTTATTTATACTGCGTGTTCTTTGCAGTTGAATGTATATAATGTTACGGCATGCGGGTGGTGCCCCCTTGGGGCATTGGTTTCTGCGAGTATGTAGAAGAATTACGGCATTTGGAAGAGTGAAGTCCATGGTGTAATGGTATCGCGTCTGACCGGCAATCGGAAGATCCCGGGTTCGATTCCCAGGTGGTTACTTCATTTTTTCATTTGTTCCGTTTTCTCTCTCTCGTCTTGCGCGGAATATCTCCTATACAAGCGTCGTTCTTTACGTTATTTATACTGCGTGTTCTTTGCAGTTGAATGTATATAATGTTACGGCATGCGGGAGGTGCCCCCTTGGGGCATTGGTTTCTGCGAGTATGTAGAAGAATTACGGCATTTGGAAGAGTGAAGTCCATGGTGTAATGGTATCGCGTCTGACCGGCAATCGGAAGATCCCGGGTTCGATTCCCAGGTGGTTACTTCATTTTTTCATTTGTTCCGTTTTCTCTCTCTCGTCTTGCGCGGAATATCTCCTATACAAGCGTCGTTCTTTACGTTATTTATACTGCGTGTTCTTTGCAGTTGAATGTATATAATGTTACGGCATGCGGGAGGTGCCCCCTTGGGGCATTGGTTTCTGCGAGTATGTAGAAGAATTACGGCATTTGGAAGAGTGAAGTCCATGGTGTAATGGTATCGCGTCTGACCGGCAATCGGAAGATCCCGGGTTCGATTCCCAGGTGGTTACTTCATTTTTTCATTTGTTCCGTTTTCTCTCTCTCGTCTTGCGCGGAATATCTCCTATACAAGCGTCGTTCTTTACGTTATTTATACTGCGTGTTCTTTGCAGTTGAATGTATATAATGTTACGGCATGCGGGAGGTGCCCCCTTGGGCATTGGTTTCTGCGAGTATGTAGAAGAATTACGGCATTTGGAAGAGTGAAGTCCATGGTGTAATGGTATCGCGTCTGACCGGCAATCGGAAGATCCCGGGTTCGATTCCCAGGTGGTTACTTCATTTTTTCATTTGTTCCGTTTTCTCTCTCTCGTCTTGCGCGGAATATCTCCTATACAAGCGTCGTTCTTTACGTTATTTATACTGCGTGTTCTTTGCAGTTGAATGTATATAATGTTACGGCATGCGGGAGGTGCCCCCTTGGGGCATTGGTTTCTGCGAGTATGTAGAAGAATTACGGCATTTGGAAGAGTGAAGTCCATGGTGTAATGGTATCGCGTCTGACCGGCAATCGGAAGATCCCGGGTTCGATTCCCAGGTGGTTACTTCATTTTTTCATTTGTTCCGTTTTCTCTCTCTCGTCTTGCGCGGAATATCTCCTATACAAGCGTCGTTCTTTACGTTATTTATACTGCGTGTTCTTTGCAGTTGAATGTATATAATGTTACGGCATGCGGGTGGTGCCCCCTTGGGGCATTGGTTTCTGCGAGTATGTAGAAGAATTACGGCATTTGGAAGAGTGAAGTCCATGGTGTAATGGTATCGCGTCTGACCGGCAATCGGAAGATCCCGGGTTCGATTCCCAGGTGGTTACTTCATTTTTTCATTTGTTCCGTTTTCTCTCTCTCGTCTTGCGCGGAATATCTCCTATACAAGCGTCGTTCTTTACGTTATTTATACTGCGTGTTCTTTGCAGTTGAATGTATATAATGTTACGGCATGCGGGAGGTGCCCCCTTGGGGCATTGGTTTCTGCGAGTATGTAGAAGAATTACGGCATTTGGAAGAGTGAAGTCCATGGTGTAATGGTATCGCGTCTGACCGGCAATCGGAAGATCCCGGGTTCGATTCCCAGGTGGTTACTTCATTTTTTCATTTGTTCCGTTTTCTCTCTCTCGTCTTGCGCGGAATATCTCCTATACAAGCGTCGTTCTTTACGTTATTTATACTGCGTGTTCTTTGCAGTTGAATGTATATAATGTTACGGCATGCGGGAGGTGCCCCCTTGGGGCATTGGTTTCTGCGAGTATGTAGAAGAATTACGGCATTTGGAAGAGTGAAGTCCATGGTGTAATGGTATCGCGTCTGACCGGCAATCGGAAGATCCCGGGTTCGATTCCCAGGTGGTTACTTCATTTTTTCATTTGTTCCGTTTTCTCTCTCTCGTCTTGCGCGGAATATCTCCTATACAAGCGTCGTTCTTTACGTTATTTATACTGCGTGTTCTTTGCAGTTGAATGTATATATGTTACGGCATGCGGGAGGTGCCCCCTTGGGCCATTGGTTTCTGCGAGTATGTAGAAGAATTACGGCATTTGGAAGAGTGAAGTCCATGGTGTAATGGTATCGCGTCTGACCGGCAATCGGAAGATCCCGGGTTCGATTCCCAGGTGGTTACTTCATTTTTTCATTTGTTCCGTTTTCTCTCTCTCGTCTTGCGCGGAATATCTCCTATACAAGCGTCGTTCTTTACGTTATTTATACTGCGTGTTCTTTGCAGTTGAATGTATATAATGTTACGGCATGCGGGAGGTGCCCCCTTGGGGCATTGGTTTCTGCGAGTATGTAGAAGAATTACGGCATTTGGAAGAGTGAAGTCCATGGTGTAATGGTATCGCGTCTGACCGGCAATCGGAAGATCCCGGGTTCGATTCCCAGGTGGTTACTTCATTTTTTCATTTGTTCCGTTTTCTCTCTCTCGTCTTGCGCGGAATATCTCCTATACAAGCGTCGTTCTTTACGTTATTTATACTGCGTGTTCTTTGCAGTTGAATGTATATAATGTTACGGCATGCGGGAGGTGCCCCCTGGGCCATTGGTTTCTGCGAGTATGTAGAAGAATTACGGCATTTGGAAGAGTGAAGTCCATGGTGTAATGGTATCGCGTCTGACCGGCAATCGGAAGATCCCGGGTTCGATTCCCAGGTGGTTACTTCATTTTTTCATTTGTTCCGTTTTCTCTCTCTCGTCTTGCGCGGAATATCTCCTATACAAGCGTCGTTCTTTACGTTATTTATACTGCGTGTTCTTTGCAGTTGAATGTATATAAATGTTACGGCATGCGGGAGGTGCCCCCTTGGGGCATTGGTTTCTGCGAGTATGTAGAAGAATTACGGCATTTGGAAGAGTGAAGTCCATGGTGTAATGGTATCGCGTCTGACCGGCAATCGGAAGATCCCGGTTCGATTCCCAGGTGGTTACTTCATTTTTTCATTTGTTCCGTTTCTCTCTCTCGTCTTGCGCGGAATATCTCCTATACAAGCGTCGTTCTTTACGTTATTTATACTGCGTGTTCTTTGCAGTTGAATGTATATAATGTTACGGCATGCGGGTGCCCCCTTGGGGCATTGGTTTCTGCGGTATGTAGAAGAATTACGGCATTTGGAAGAGTGAAGTCCATGGTGTAATGGTATCGCGTCTGACCGGCAATCGGAAGATCCCGGGTTCGATTCCCAGGTGGTTACTTCATTTTTTCATTTGTTCCGTTTCTCTCTCTCGTCTTGCGCGGAATATCTCCTATAAAAGCGTCGTTCTTTACGTTATTTATACTGCGTGTTCTTTGCAGTTGAATGTATATAATGTTACGGCATGCGGGAGGTGCCCCTTGGGGCATTGGTTTCTGCGAGTATGTAGAAGAATTACGGCATTTGGAAGAGTGAAGTCCATGGTGTAATGGTATCGCGTCTGACCGGCAATCGGAAGATCCCGGGTTCGATTCCCAGGTGGTTACTTCATTTTTTCATTTGTTCCGTTTTCCTCTCTCGTCTTGCGCGGAATATCTCCTATACAAGCGTCGTTCTTTACGTTATTTATACTGCGTGTTCTTTGCAGTTGAATGTATATAATGTTACGGCATGCGGGAGGTGCCCCCTTGGGGCATTGGTTTCTGCGAGTATGTAGAAGAATTACGGCATTTGGAAGAGTGAAGTCCATGGTGTAATGGTATCGCGTCTGACCGGCAATCGAAGATCCCGGGTTCGATTCCCAGGTGGTTACTTCATTTTTTCATTTGTTCCGTTTTCTCTCTCTCGTCTTGCGCGGAATATCTCCTATACAAGCGTCGTTCTTTACGTTATTATACTGCTTCTTTGCAGTTGAATGTATATAATGTTACGGCATGCGGGAGGTGCCCCCTTGGGGCATTGGTTTCTGCGAGTATGTAGAAGAATTACGGCATTTGGAAGAGTGAAGTCCATGGTGTAATGGTATCGCGTCTGACCGGCAATCGGAAGATCCCGGGTTCGATTCCCAGGTGGTTACTTCATTTTTTCATTTGTTCCGTTTTCTCTCTCTCGTCTTGCGCGGAATATCTCCTATACAAGCGTCGTTCTTTACGTTATTTATACTGCGTGTTCTTTGCAGTTGAATGTATATAATGTTACGGCATGCGGGAGGTGCCCCCTTGGGCCATTGGTTTCTGCGAGTATGTAGAAGAATTACGGCATTTGGAAGAGTGAAGTCCATGGTGTAATGGTATCGCGTCTGACCGGCAATCGGAAGATCCCGGGTTCGATTCCCAGGTGGTTACTTCATTTTTTCATTTGTTCCGTTTCTCTCTCTCGTCTTGCGCGGAATATCTCCTATACAAGCGTCGTTTTTACGTTTATTATAGCGTGCGTTTCTTTGCAGTTGAATGTATATATGTTACGGCATGCGGGAGGTGCCCCTTGGGGCATTGGTTTCTGCGAGTATGTAGAAGAATTACGGCATTTGGAAGAGTGAAGTCCATGGTGTAATGGTATCGCGTCTGACCGGCAATCGGAAGATCCCGGGTTCGATTCCCAGGTGGTTACTTCATTTTTTCATTTGTTCCGTTTTCTCTCTCTCGTCTTGCGCGGAATATCTCCTATACAAGCGTCGTTCTTTACGTTATTTATACTGCGTGTTCTTTGCAGTTGAATGTATATAATGTTACGGCATGCGGGTGGTGCCCCCTTGGGGCATTGGTTTCTGCGAGTATGTAGAAGAATTACGGCATTTGGAAGAGTGAAGTCCATGGTGTAATGGTATCGCGTCTGACCGGCAATCGGAAGATCCCGGGTTCGATTCCCAGGTGGTTACTTCATTTTTTCATTTGTTCCGTTTTCTCTCTCTCGTCTTGCGCGGAATATCTCCTATACAAGCGTCGTTCTTTACGTTATTTATACTGCGTGTTCTTTGCAGTTGAATGTATATAATGTTACGGCATGCGGGAGGTGCCCCCTTGGGGCATTGGTTTCTGCGAGTATGTAGAAGAATTACGGCATTTGGAAGAGTGAAGTCCATGGTGTAATGGTATCGCGTCTGACCGGCAATCGGAAGATCCCGGGTTCGATTCCCAGGTGGTTACTTCATTTTTTCATTTGTTCCGTTTTCTCTCTCTCGTCTTGCGCGGAATATCTCCTATACAAGCGTCGTTCTTTACGTTATTTATACTGCGTGTTCTTTGCAGTTGAATGTATATAATGTTACGGCATGCGGGAGGTGCCCCTTGGGGCATTGGTTTCTGCGAGTATGTAGAAGAATTACGGCATTTGGAAGAGTGAAGTCCATGGTGTAATGGTATCGCGTCTGACCGGCAATCGGAAGATCCCGGGTTCGATTCCCAGGTGGTTACTTCATTTTTTCATTTGTTCCGTTTTCTCTCTCTCGTCTTGCGCGGAATATCTCCTATACAAGCGTCGTTCTTTACGTTATTTATACTGCGTGTTCTTTGCAGTTGAATGTATATAATGTTACGGCATGCGGGAGGTGCCCCCTTGGGCCATTGGTTTCTGCGAGTATGTAGAAGAATTACGGCATTTGGAAGAGTGAAGTCCATGGTGTAATGGTATCGCGTCTGACCGGCAATCGGAAGATCCCGGGTTCGATTCCCAGGTGGTTACTTCATTTTTTCATTTGTTCCGTTTTCTCTCTCTCGTCTTGCGCGGAATATCTCCTATCTAAGCGTCGTTCTTTACGTTATTTATACTGCGTGTTCTTTGCAGTTGAATGTATATAATGTTACGGCATGCGGGAGGTGCCCCTTGGGCATTGGTTTCTGCGAGTATGTAGAAGAATTACGGCATTTGGAAGAGTGAAGTCCATGGTGTAATGGTATCGCGTCTGACCGGCAATCGGAAGATCCCGGGTTCGATTCCCAGGTGGTTACTTCATTTTTTCATTTGTTCCGTTTTCTCTCTCTCGTCTTGCGCGGAATATCTCCTATACAAGCGTCGTTCTTTACGTTATTTATACTGCGTGTTCTTTGCAGTTGAATGTATATAATGTTACGGCATGCGGGAGGTGCCCCCTTGGGCCATTGGTTTCTGCGAGTATGTAGAAGAATTACGGCATTTGGAAGAGTGAAGTCCATGGTGTAATGGTATCGCGTCTGACCGGCAATTGGAAGATCCCGGGTTCGATTCCCAGGTGGTTACTTCATTTTTTCATTTGTTCCGTTTTCTCTCTCTCGTCTTGCGCGGAATATCTCCTATACAAGCGTCGTTCTTTACGTTATTTATACTGCGTGTTCTTTGCAGTTGAATGTATATAATGTTACGGCATGCGGGAGGTGCCCCCTTGGGGCATTGGTTTCTGCGAGTATGTAGAAGAATTACGGCATTTGGAAGAGTGAAGTCCATGGTGTAATGGTATCGCGTCTGACCGGCAATCGGAAGATCACGGGTTCGATTCCCAGGTGGTTACTTCATTTTTTCATTTGTTCCGTTTTCTCTCTCTCGTCTTGCGCGGAATATCTCCTATACAAGCGTCGTTCTTTACGTTATTTATACTGCGTGTTCTTTGCAGTTGAATGTATATATATATATATATATATATATACGTATATGCCGAAATAACCACGAAGGAAAGAGAAAATAATTAAAAGCGAGTACGGTAATTTACAGCGCAAAAGTAAGATTAGCTGGATATGCTATGCTCCGTCTGCCTGCAACAAGTCTTGAACCCGCAGACAATTCTTAATAGTTTTTAATATTTCTATTGTAAGTGTTTAATATTTCTAAAATCTACTTGTACAAGAAATGTGCAAATAAAACACCATATATATATATATATATATATATATAAATGAACAATGAATAATTCCTATGTAATCAAATATTCATTTTCACATAAAAACCAAAATCGCCTAACGCGAGTTTGGATAAAATTTTGATTTACTTTTTATTTTTGCAGTTTCACATCCATGCGACCTAAAATTTCTAGGGTTAAGTCGAATCCATGTTTGTGTCATTGAAGGTTCGTTGTGAGAAGCGAATGTCCCGTAATTTCATTCCCTCAAAGTGCAAACAAGACACTCGACGGTTTAGATCGTTTAACATTTCCATCACAATATTACCCATATTTTCATTTTCCATTTATTATAGACTTCATGATAATTATTGTTGTCTTGCATCTAACACTCATCCCTAAAGTTTATTAGATTATGCTTGCACATTGAATGTGGCATGATTTGAACCCTTGTTTGTACTTCGTTATTTACTTAATTTTTCCTCAAATGTACCCAATTCCTTAATATTTACTGTATACTCGTATAAGTATTTATACTTAATTAATACTTTCACTCACTCTTTGTACAATGGCTGTAAACCCTTCATTACTGTATCTCTTTAATTCGTTTCCTCTAAGTTCTCCCAATAATGACTTATACTGTACGTACGAATTAAATAACTATAACGTAATAATTACACTGGCCTGCGTTTCAAATCTTTTTTTCAAAGGTCAGAGGTTTTTCAACTGATTTAGGATCAGTTTCGCACGCTGAATTCAGAAATGTAATCCATTCTTCTCAATCAGGTCAGGTTTTTTAGATATGCTGGCCGACTACTGCTGGTGCCTGAAGAGGGATGTGGTGTCTGCCCGGCACAAGCGGAAGTCCCTGAAGAGGCCATTCATCCCTCATTAGCCTATTATAGTGTGCTGTACCCTTCTTGAGATCTATAAGAACAGCCTGTAAAGCCTGTATGTATATACCAGTCGACATATGCTACTACATGTATCGCTCACCTACCAATAAAACGGGAAATGAGAATTTCTAGAAAGTGTTTATATTTCGAAAAGTTGACCTGATTGAGAAAAATGGATGCGATTTTCGGAATCAGCGTGAGAAACTGACCTAAGAACAACAAACATATCCTTGACCTTTAAAATCACGCAGACCAGTGTTATGAATTAACGTATTGCATAATTTGAAAAACTATGACGTCATAAAGTAACTTCATTCTCTTCACGTTTTTCATACCTTGAATACTGAATCACGTGTTTAGTATGTGGATATCTTTCGTATTCAATGTATGGTAAATTCTTTAACATAATAATAAAAACTTTACACTTTATACGTCATTATTTATATGTTGTTGATTCATACATCCATATCTTATCTTGACCGTTATCTTTTATTACTTGTATTAATTATTCATTCATCGACCTACCTATTGCCTACCTATTGTCAACCTATTGTGCGACTACCAATATGTGTACAAAACTTTATGCATTCGTACTTGTCCCCTGATGATCACGATTACGTACATAGTTACGAACATGTAAATACGTCCACTTGTATTCCGTTTACTTTTTCTTTTATTTATTTAATTCCTCGCAAGAAGGAGTGTTCGAATTCCGATGACGACGCGAAAAAGTGGGCATCTAAATACGAAATTTCCTCTTGCTTGCTTCTAATTTATAAAACATTATTGTGTGTGTTATGTTATATATATATATATATATATATATATATTATATATATATCGTATGTGCCCATGTACTTTGTTATACTCCTAACATCCTAATTGTCTATAAATATGAACACTGTAAAACAACTATAGTTAACTGTTTAATTGTAATTAACGATAATAATTTAATATAATGTAATTAATGTACTTTAATGAAATTGTAATTGACGATAAACTAAACACCGCCCAACAAAAAAACATTTTTTTGCCGCTGATTTAATTCTAAGACCTGTTTCTGGATAATATTGATGTGCTGATTTCAAAAATCACCTTAGATTTTGTCCATCACATCAGGTTTTCGTGCAATGCAATATGCCTATTTTGGGTGATCCATGAAGGGCGCTTATCAAAATTGATGATTTTTGAGACCTGTTAACAGCTGTTTTGCTGTTAAAATTTTATCTGTGGAATACGCAAATCTGTGCGTTGAATCTAAAGATCATGTACAACATATTAAAATCTTGGGCATCTATGATTTCCCCAGGTGTGAGCGTGACGTCATGATCTGAGAGAGATTTCCCATTGGCGGAGTGAGAGCAGCCGGTTCCGCTAGTGACGTTACTTGTAAACTTTCAGCAGTTGGGTTGCAACATGAGCATTTAAGTTCACTATCTCAACAGTCATCTGGATAAATTTCCAGAAAATCTTGGTGAAGTTAGTGAAGAGCAAGGTGAAAGGTTCCACCAAGATATCAAAGTGATGGAAGAACGATACCAAGGAAGATGGGATACCCATATGATGGCTGACTACTGCTGGAGCCTACAAAGAGATTGTCTTGACATCTCTCATTCTAGGAAGTCCTATAAGAGAAAATTTATCAGCACTGAAAAGTAAGAAAACAAGAAAAAGACAATGTTAAGAAAACTGGTCCCGTGCTCGCTTTAATATGGATTCAGTTTTTGCTTATTTAAACACTTTTAATCACTTTATGTGTCAATATTACCATTGTATATTAAAGTTCACTCCTTGCACAATTGTTTACTTTTCCATGCTGATTCTGAGTATGTAAAAACTTATTTTTTGAAAAGAAAAAAATTGGGCATAACCCTGCGAAAATGCGATACCTCCAAAATATCCGTATTTGATTGCTCGAAAACCTGACGTGATAGGCAAAACTAAGGTGATTTTTTTAAATCAGCACACCAAAGTTACCTAAAAACAGGTGTTAGAATTAAATCAGCAAAATTGGTGTTGGGCAGTGTAATTAACGATAATAAGCGAATGTAAATTAATTGGTAATTATAATCATAATTGTAATAAACCAAAATTACAACGTACTCAGTGATGTACTTGGGATTGTACTCAATGTACAACCCGATTATGGCGCCATTTAGGAATGTACACTCGGCGATATTATTATTTTTTTATTATTATTTTATCGTTGGGATAAATTTTGGAGTTGCTTCCTATTTTGCCAAATAACTGGTAACTTGTTCTTTTCAAAATTTCTTAATAATTTTTTTTAGATTTAGCTTGATAATGGATCCTGATTGGATCTTTCAATGTTCGCGTTTTGTATGCATACTCTCTTCGTTATAAAAGATGAAGTCATATCTTGCCTTAAACCTTTAATTTTTGCTCATATGCATATTTTAGTATAAAGATGCATAGTTCAATTTCCGTTTCTAATTAACTCGGCGAATCAGGAAAACAGCAGATCTGAAAATACGCTGTTTAAGATAAAAATATGGCTTCCTCTTCCTATATCCTGTTTATCTGTTTAACCATTGCCACAACAAAAAAATTTACTCTATTTTTAACTATTGTGCAAAAATAATACAGCCTTTTCAACATTTAATAATGATGATGTTAGTAGAATCGTGGTATATAAACCTACATAAATTCTTCCATGTTCATTCTGATTTAAACTACGAGGCTGAGCATTACCTGTAACATTTTAGCACTAAATTACAGTAAGAAACAGTCTTTATCTTCTCCTTCGAGACTTGCTCTCTTCAGAGAACTTAGTCATTAAAATATCCCGATACGTTACAAGAAGAATCGGAGAAACCTCAAAGACTTTAATAAGCCTCTCTGAGTCCTCCGAGCCACTATAGAAGAACTCGGAGAGTAGTATAGAAGAAACTACTGCTAGTAACATATCCGTTGCTGCCTCCTAACCGGAACCCCGGTCGACTTCGAACCAACCCAGGCCATAGACGGAGGGGTTAACATATATATATATAATTATATATATATATATATATATGCCGAAATAACCACGCAGGAAGCAGAAAATGAGACAATAATTAAAAATATTTTTCAAAACGCATTTATTGTGGCCTTTTATAAGTTAACACTGATTGAAACGTTATACATATATAGACCGACAATAGAGCACAAAATTATTTTTCAAAACAATTATTATGGCACTTATAAGTTAATTAATACTGAATGAAACGATAGTAGGATATATTTTTTCCCGATTAGGTTATATTATTACAAACGAGAAAGAGCCCTGGCCGATATATAATATATATATATATATATTATGTCCCGTTTAGGATATATTATTATAAACGAAAGTAGGATATATTATGTCCCGGTTAGGTTATATTGTAATAAACGAGAAAGAGTCCTGGGCCGATATGTATATAAATATTATGTCCCGGTTAGGATATATTATTATAAACGATAGTAGGATATAAAAAAATATTATTATGTCTCAGTCAGGTCATATTGTTATAAACGAGAAAGAGTCCTGGAAATAATTTTTTCGTTGTTGAAAAAAACTCAGAATAGAGCTAGGTTAGGCTAACAGCAAATTGTAAGCACAAAATAACTTAGATATCCTTTCACTTCGCTTTATCACGAATTTTAAAAATTATAATACATGCAATGAGTGAACCGGAGTACATAATCACTTACATTTTAATATCATCTTCATTGAACGGTTCTTGCATTTCGTCACAAATTTCTGAAACAACTTGCGTAGATAGAAGTTCATTCCGATCTGCAACGTTGAAAATTAGGCGCGTTGCCTCAGCATAGAAATCTTTATCTTCAAACAATTCGGGGGAGTCGTAGATCGATTCTTGGCTCATGGTTGGTATTTCAAAAGCACTGTTCCAGAAAAAACAATGAAATGAGGCTCTAAGATGAAAGAGCCCCCTTTTATAAATGGGATTGTGATCAACCCACACAACACGAAACGCTAGATTCCTACTGGCTATCGGTGAATTTTGGGCGGCGCTTGACGCGTAGGCCGGCATAGCGGCCAAACAGGGCTGTGATTGGATGCCCCCATGAAACCTCGGACGTGTCAGGTATCCCCATTCGTAGAGAGAGAAACGCCTTATTTTTTTTATCTTGTATTCGACCGAGAGAGAGATAGAGGGAGAGAGAGGGCGAGAGAGAGAGAGCGAGAGGGAGAGAGCGAGAGGTAGCTGAGGGTGGTATGTGAATCCGTTTATGGCTCTGAAATATAAAAAGGGAAGGTAATTTCAGATTCAATTATCCATGAAGAAAACCATCTGTGCGCAAAGCTTGCGCTCGCCGCTGTAAAAGTTTATTGTGGTCCCTGCGTTATCGTACGAAACAATAACTAAATTTTAAAAAATAACAGAGATGCGTGGTGGATGCAGGTTATTAAACACCAAAGTTTATGACTTCGAGAGAATGGAAATAAGATTCCATCGAGGCGTTGTTTATTATCAAGATTTTAAATCCAATGTTATCTTTCGGTTCCTGGCGCCGCTAAAACTCGCTGTAGAACAGGTGCTTCAAATTTTATTTTTAAAGGATAAACTTTAATAGGCGTGTATATATATATATTAATTCACGCATGACGAGAATTAATACAGCTTTCCATTCCGCAATTTTCAGAACGTTGTTTAATATAATTGTATATATATATATACAGTATATATATATATAATAATATTATATATATATATATATATATATATATATATTGTATATATATATAATATATTATATATATATATATATATATATATATATATATATTGTTTTTTTCCATAAATATTCATGATCTATTGTTCAGCTGTCTACTTCGTTTAATTAGGAAATGTTCAGGAGGGAATTTGATTATACTGTCTTTGTACATATATAGGATCACCTATGGTCTTGATACAATAAATAAATTTAAAAAATATCAGAGATGTGTGATGTAGCGGATCATTAAACAGCAAAGTTTATTTCGATATCATAAACTCCTGCGAAAAAACAATTTTCAGAACGTTGCTTAGCATAATTGTGTATATATATATATATATAGCGAGAGAGAGAGAGAGAGAGAGAGAGAGAGAGAGAGAGAGAGAGAGAGAGAGAGAGAGCGAGAGGGAGAGAGGGGGAGAGAGAGATAAAGAGAACGAGAGGGAGAGAGAGAGAGCGAGAGAGAGAGAGCGAGAGGGAGAGAGCGAGCGAGAGGGAGTTACAAGGAGTTACAAGGAAAAGAAGTACCTCGAAAGGCCTTGCGGCCCATACCGAGAAGGTACTAATGGCAACAGTGCCAGGGAAAATTTTTTACACAATCAAATAGTGTGCAAGATTTGGTCTAACCTTTTCTTGAAATGATCCACAGAGGAACTGTTCACAACTTCTGAAGGTAACCTGTTCCACGTGTCACAGATCTTATACGTAAAGTAAGTCCCACACACACTAGTCCTAAACCGTTTCAAATCCAACTTCCAACCATTGTTGCGAGTTGGGTTATCATTTAAACTAAACATGCTTCTAAAATCGACATCGTTGAACCCGCGTAAGAGCTTGAAAACCTCGATCAGTTAACCGCGCAGCCTCCGAGTTTCCAGCGAAAACAAGTTCAGGGCGCGTAACCGTCGATTGTAGCCCATATGCCTAACGGAAGGAATTAATTTTGTGGCCCTCGCCTGCATTCGCTCCAGCCTGTCAATATCTTTCCTGAGGGTGAGCGACCAGAACTGCACAGCATACTCCAGGTGCGGCAGAACCAGGGAATTGTACAGAGAGAGCACAATCTCCTTGTTCCGAAACTGAAATTGCCTCCTGATATAACCCAACAGCTTCTGGGCTTTCTTTTCCATCTCTACGCACTGTTTGGTAAACTTAAGGTCGCTGCTGATTAGCACACCCAAGTCCTTTTCCAAATCAGTCGCCTCGATATTGTTCCCCAACATCGAGTAGTCCGACTTGGGATTGGGGTAGCCAATGTGCATCACTTTGCATTTACCAAAGTTAAACGGCATTTGCCATTTTTCGGACCACTCTCCTATCCTACCTAGGTCCGCACGCAGTTCCTTGATCGTTTCGGGCGTCCCAACATTGGCCCCAAGCTTGGTGTCATCAGCGAATTTGGCGATCCGACTGACGATGCCACCGTCGATATCATTTATGTAAATGATAAACAACAGTGGCCCCAAAACGGAACCCTGAGGAATCCCACTAGTGACCGAGGCCCAACCCGAACTAACCCCTTTAATTACAACCCTCTGCCGCCTATTCTTCAGCCCGTTTTCAATCCACCTACTTATTTCCCCACCGATACCCAGCACGCGCACTGTGGCCATTAGCCGGCGGTGAGGTACCTTATCAAAGGCTTTCTGAAAGTCGAGATAAAGTATATCAATCGCCCTACTCTTATCATACTCACTCAATATGACGTGGAAAAACTTGAGCAAGTTGGTGAGACACGACCTATGCCGTCTAAACCCATGTTGGGAGTCCCCAAGCAGCTTGTAGGAATCCTAGTGGTCAACGATCCTATCCGCTATTATCCCCTCTAATAATTTACCTACAACTGAAGTGAGACTAATGGAACGATAGTTCCCTGGACTTTCGTGATCCCCTTTCTTAAAGATAGGGGTCACGTTGGCTTCCCTCCAGTCACCAGGCACCTGGCCCGTCTCCAACGATTTGTTGAAGACTGTAGGCAGGTGGGGAGCCACCTGGTCGCGCACCTCTCGCAACACTCTGGGGAGAAACTGGTCTGGCCCAGGAGTCTTAAACACGCTCAGTTTGTCTATTCTATCGGCAACGACTTTCGCGGTACATCGAACACTATCCAGGCCAGCACCTTCGTGCCTGACGCCTGGCTCGGGGATGACGCGGGTGTCCTCCCTGGTGAACACTCCTGCAAAGTACTCATTAAGCACATTAGCGATGCTCGCGTCGGAGGTCCGCAGAACGCCACTATCATGCTTCTAATGGGCTTTCTACTATTAACATAACTGAGGAACTCCTTAGGGTTCCTCTTGCAGAGGCTTGCCACCCGTAGTTCTTCGTTACGTTTCGCTAGCCTAACCTACGCCTTCACTGCCCTACACAGGCGGAAATACGCTTCAGTGTTCTCATGGGAACGATTGGCCTTCGCCCTCCTATACGCTACTTTCCTATTTCGGATAGCCGAAGCGATGTCACGATTGAACCACTTAGGCTGCGTTGAAGCAGGGGTGACCGGTTTTGAGGGTATGGCAGCAGACTGCAGCACCATAGACTCGTCCCGGAATGCACTCCACACTCCCTCAACATCGCCGCCGACCTCTAAGCCCATCTCACCTACGCTATCCCGGAGGCTAACAAAGTCCGCCCGCCGGAGATCGAGCTTACTGCCTCTCGAGTTACTACGCTTCACCAAAGGGACGCACACGGAACCTAATAAGACCGTGATCACTCCCGCTCAACGATTCATCAACGGTGAGGCCAGTGACGAGGTTGTCTTCGGTCGTCAATACTAAGTCTAGAACGCTTTCGCCTCGTGTAGGCTCATTGACCCACTGAGTGAGGAAGTTCTCATCAGCAAAGTCAACTAGCCTCCTCCCTTCAGCATCAGCAGTCCTGTCTTCCCACTTTATGCCGCGACAGTTGAAGTTCGGTGTACAGGGCTGTATCCTCCTCGAGGAGGCGATGCGGAGGTCTGTACACCAAGATTAACCTATAGTTCGTCCCTCTCACATTCAGATCGACGCCAAGCAGCTTCCGTTCCGACCGGAACTGGCAGTCAACCGGACTCAACGTGTCCCTCACGTATATTAGTACCCCACCCCCCTCCCCACGGGTGCGGTCTTTGCGAAACATTCTATACCCGGGAATTTCGAACTCCCCAACGTAGTCCCTACGATCAGTATGAATCCAGGACTCGGTGATAGCAACGATATCCTGGTATTCTGATGCTAGAGAGCCCGTAGCTCACAAAACTTGTTCCTAATCGACCTAGCATTAAAAAGCATTGCACGGACGGAGCCTTCCCTGTTCTAACCGCCCCCTAGCACGAGCCGTTTCCCGAACAGTCAGGGCTGTCGGGAGTTGAAGAGCCCCTCACTAACGAGGGGGCAACTTCCGCAGGAGCCTGAGCCCCCTCCAACGAGGAAGGAGGGTCACCCACCTGTACCTGGACACACCTTCAGTTGAAGGTACGTCCGCCACCGGCTCTCATCATCTCTCCCCGGTGGGGGCCCATCATCTCCCCGGACTCGATCTCACCATTCTGTATAGGTGCAGGTCGAGCAGCGCGCCAAGCACACCTTTACCCTTGTTATTGAGGTGGACACCATCCCTCTGGTAAAGGTCCCACCTACCCGGAAATGCGTCGAAGGGGTCAATAAACTTCACGCCCAGCGGGACGCACAAGTCTTGCACCCTCTCGTTGATGCCAATGACCTTACTGAGCGCGTGGTCACTGGCATTCATTCGCGGTAAAATACCCATTAACATTCCCCTGTCTGTCTTCAGTTTTAGATCATCCGCAAGAGACATGATCTCGGTGATGATCCCTTCTGTAAGACCTACCCTACCGCCTTTGAGGAACAGGTCGTTGCCACCAGCGTGGACAACGATCGCAGTCCTCCGACTAGCCACGCGCACCTTCTCTACCTCCTTCCTTAAGTGCGCTGTTCCCCGCCCAGGTAAGCACCTTACCTTCCTCCCATCGCGGTTTGCAGAAGCAAAGTACTTCTCCTGGACCCTGATCTGCGAGTCCCCAATCAAAACGGTGTCTTCCTCCTTCGAGCACAGGAGCCTAAAGCGGTTGGAGGTCCTGACAGGGGCAATTGGGGTCTCAGGCTTCGGCTTCGCAGCCTTCTTGCCCGAGACCTTTCGAAACCCGTCGCCACCCATAGACGCAGTTACACCATCCGACCCACCCCGACCGGTAGCTACATCCTTCGGTTTCTTTGGGCCATCAGTAGGCCCCTTCCCACCCTTTTTCTTTATCGGCCCCTTCCCACCCTTCTCTATCGACCCCTTTCCACCCTTCTCTATCAGCCCCTTCTTTACGCCCTCCACCTTGCGCCGCGGTTCCGTGCGTTCCACGAGAGCGAGAGAGAGAGAGAGAGAAGGAGAAAGAGAGAGAGAGAGAGAGAGAGAGAGAGAGAGAGAGAGAGAGAGAGAGAGAGAGAGCTGGAGAGCGAGAGGGAGAGAGCGAGAGGGCGAGAGAGAGAGAGAGAGAGAGAGAGAGAGAGAGAGAGAGAGCGAGAGGGAGAGAGAGAGAGAGAGAGAGCGAGAGGGAGAGAGCGAGGGGGAGAGCGGGGGAGAGAGTGCGCGAGAGAGAGAGGGAGCGCGAGAGAGAGAGAGAGAGAGCGATAGGGATAGAGCGCACGAGAGAGATGCCTGCTAGTGCACCCTGGCTACCAACCGCAGAAGGACGAGCTGCCACCGGGTCTCGAACCCAACGCATATAATCGTGTGTGTGTGATATTTTATGGGTGTATAGACGGGTGTGTACGTGCCAAAACGAGGTATACACTGTGCCAACTGGCTGATAGTGCCTGGAGGCACTGGCTGATTAAGCCGACTGGCTGATTATGGGCCTATAAGATAACGTCCCTCGGCTGAAGTCTTAATATGCGCTTGACTCCTGTCAAGCGAACACCTCTCTTCCTCTCTCTTCTTCTCTCTCTTTCTCTTGAGGGATAACTCCGCCTCCAAGTTGCATAACCCTTGTTTCTCTTGCAACACCCCCCCTTGGGGTGCCTTGCAACAAGGGGGTTGGCACTGGCACTGGTGCCAAGGGGTGGTTGGCACTCTTGCAACATTGGTGAACATTTGCAATTGCATTGCACTCTCTCCTTTTGCGCCCACACTACTGATGATGATGGATGTATAAGAACGTATCAAAGGGAAGAAGTGCAAAGAAATTCGAGAAAAATTCGAAAGAAGATTCCACAAACCAGGACCCACAGACAAAGCAATTCGCGAACTTGTCAATAAATTTAAAAGAACAGGATCTGTTCATGAAGAGACAAGATCTGGACGTCCAGGTACTTTTCAACAAAATATCGAATTGGAAGAGATGCCTTTCAAACAAAACCTAGAATGTCAACTCGCACAGCATCACGTAGACTGAGCATACCAAAAACGACTGCTCTATAATTTTAAAATCAACATTAAAAAAGAAAAGTTACATATTCAAGCGCTACATGAGTTACACGAAGACGACTATCGAAGACGAGCTGCCATGCGCACAGAATTGATTGGAAAAATTTACACCGAAAACTTATTAAACCACATTCTCTTCAGCGATGAGGCGACATTCCACACATGCGGAAAGGTTAATCGACATAATTGCCGTATCTGGGCTAGTGAAAAACCAACCGAGTTTTACGAATGGAAGAGAGATTCTCCTAAAGTTAATATCTGGTTGGGTATGACAAGATCGAAGATTTACGGACCTTTTTTCGTTGCAGAAGCTACGGTAACAGGGCCAATTTATTTTCACAAGCTTCAGCATTTTCTTGAACCCCAGCTTCGTTCAGATGACATTCTCGACACTGTTGTCTTTAAACAAGATGGAGCTCATGTCACTATGCAAACATCGTTCGGGCGTACATTGATGAGCTCTTACCAAATTGCCGGATTGGACGTGGTGAAAACAGGCCCAAGGCAGCACGATCTCCGGATTTAACACCATTAGACGTCTTTGCGTGGGGTTTTATAAAGGTCTGAGGTTTACAAAACAAGAGTTACAGACCTGCAGGATCCGCGAACTGATGCGGCAGTCACTAAAATATACCCAGAGATGCTTGAGAATGTGTTCCGTAATGCTGTGGACAGATTTGAGATTTACAGAGACACTGATGGTGCTCACGTCGAATCTTAGACCTAATCTTGATAAATAAATATACATCTCATTATGTTACTACATTTTTATCCTAAAATACTATTATTTCAGCAAAACAGATCGGGACTTTTGGACCACCCTATATATATATATATATATATATATATATATTTTTTTTCCCTCGTTAATATGACTGTTGACAAAATATTTTTTTCTTACTCTTGTTTGACTTTGATCCACGAATCGTGTAGTGAGTGTCCAGTGAAACTGAACTGAAGATTCGAGAACTAGTGACCGCCCCAAAGAGTAAAAGTAGTAACAAGTGTTGTAGTCAGGACCTTAGTTCATTTTCTTTCTTTCGTTTGATAGGCCCAAGTTGGTAACACCATGTATCCTGATAGACCCAAGTTTGTCATTCCATGTATGCTAATAGGCCCAAGTTCAGATTACCACGTATGTTGATAGGTCTTACCTCGAAAAGCTGATACATGCTCCACAACGCTATCCAAATCGTCTACAGAAAATTCTAATGATGTAACCCTTCCCTCAGAAAAGAGTGTGAGAATAAAGAAGGAACCCCAAATCCAACATTCTTTCGTGAATTTGTTGACCGGCTGGTTTTTCTGAATCTCATGAAAGTATGAAATTTTATAGAACTGTGGAGAGATCAGTTATAGATATAGGCTTTAGTTATATCAATTGTGTTCTCTTTGAGGCTTCGCACATTTTAACTTCATTGTCCTCACTTTTGAAATTAAAAAAGAATTCGACGATAATTTTTTAAATTTTTTAAACAGTATTAATCCTAAATATTTTCTAAAGAAATATCTAATTTCTGCGCGATGTTTCTAACAACAATAACAACCATTTAAATTTCATAACAACTCAAAATCATATTTTTTAAGTGTGACGGAAATTAATTTTACTTTCTCTAACAGGTAATCACATAAAAAGAATTCGTTGACACGTTCCTTCAGTAGATCAAAAGCATTTTGAGTAAAGTACTTTGACTAAATTGCAGTGAGCAAAAATCTTTTAATTTAAAGAAAATTCTTTTATCACATATTCTCTTTTAAGTGAAAGGAAATTTACATCAAATTAAAATACAGACTTTTGCTTAAAAAAAAAAGTTGCTCTTTTAATCTGATGTAATTTTCTTTATTTTAATTTTAAAATAAAATTACCTAACATTTTTGTTTGGAATTTTAATTATTTTTTTTAACTCGGAAGAAGAGGAAAGGAGATCAAAGATGACAGAACAAGAAAGAAGCGTAAATACGCTTTGTCAGACGCTATGCAATGTAAAATGTCATGTTTTTGTTTACATGTTTGGTAATAACTAGGGCGACCCAAAGTTAATAAAGTTAATAATAAAGTTAAAAATTTGCTATTAGGTTGATAAAGGTAATATTTTAGTTATGGGTTAATAAAGTTAATAAAATTATTAATAAGGTTAAAAATTTGCTTTTGTAAGTTAAAACTTTCGTGATGGATTAATAAAATAAAATTAACGAAAATGCGGAGTGAAACTGCGTAAGCAAATAAATGATCTCTGGTTCTCTAACATGATGTTATAATATGCATTCTGGATTATTATTGACACAGAGTCTATACATTGATTAATGATGATTATCGACGAAGTGTTTTTCGGAGCGTTTGTACATTTGGTAGTTAGACGTGTATTCATACAATATGTGAATATGATGTGAATATTATGCTTTGGCTTTTGTTGTTAGAATCAGTTCAGTATTACCATAAATCACAAGTTTCATTAACTATATTAATTTTGTTTATCTTTTTGGCAGCATATAAATTTCAAACATGCCTAAAACTGAGAAATCAGGTTTTGCGAAAATCCAGGCAATTATTACTAGCTAATCTGGTGAATTTGTCCAAACTCCAACAACATAACTAAATACGTTCGTTAATAACTTAATAAACAGATGAATGTGATGTGTTTTATGTTATTATTAAGCGTTAATATTTACCCACAAATAAGTTGCAAATAAAGAATTTTGGATCTTTTCCGTTTCATGTACTGGTTCCGATTTTATTGAAAATACGATAGGTAATGTAGATTTTTACGCTGATTTAAAAGATGTAAGTCCTTTTTTGGAGAAATGAGCGGTTCAAATGTTATGTTTGTTATTGTAATTTTGTATTAGGTCAAAAACTATAACAAACAACTGAAAACTAATACAAAAGTTATAGTAGACATGCTAAGTGACTTTTCACTTCAATTCATGATGCAAAGGTCCCCTTTGGTATGGAAGTTCCTTAGAGCCATAGGAAAAAATTTACCCAAAGACACAAGTGTAGTAATGCTTAGTTAAGAATATTAAATTTTGTTTAATTAAATAAGATAATGTTTAATGTAAATCATTTACTAATAATTATGAAATTAATTGTTTAAAATGGGTAGGGTTGGTAATCCTAAATAGGCCCGGAGAGTGGACTACCCTATAACGGTTTTCAGTCTTGAGGCGAACGCGATACGCGTTAGATTTAGAACCATGTGATCTTAAAGTCAAATTGTTTTGTGTTCCTCTCCGACCTAGATTATTATATATAAATGTCATACTCGCATATCCCCTAATTAACTAAACCATTTTCGAAATTAATAAAACGTAGTAAGTGTTAATAAAGAGTATTAATTAATATCCCCCTTCCCCATTGGCTTTAAACGGTCTTTTAGAGTCAGAACTCGGCGTGGCTACCGGAAACTATACGAAGAAAGTGATAAATGAAGCAAAGAGCCGATAGAGAATAAATAGAGATAATAATAAAGTAGGAAGAAGCGTAAATAAATAATGAAGATAATAAATAATAAAACGTAGTCACTACATCTTTTTTAATATCTTTTAAGATTTATTTTTCGATTTGTCCCTTAACTGTAACGTAATCCCATTTTAGCGCGAAGCGAGCAAAGCAAAAAGCCCGTAAACCTATATTTACAAACAATCGAAATATAATCAAAAATCTGCTAATGAACCCCAGAATATTTCTCATGTTCCTGAAATGTTGTACTATATATGTATATATACCCAGAAATGCGATACAAATTTTCGCTGAAACACTTTGAAAGGACCATATAAATTGTGTATCATACTGTATTCAAACTAACAATTTACTTACGTACAATTTTTTTTCTATATTAATCGTTATTATTATATTACAATTACTACTAATTCCAAAAGTTTTAAACAAACAAGTAAACAACAGAGGTAAGCTGAACCAGGCATACAGTAGAAGAGACGAAAAAAAGAAATTTGAGTCTTCAGGCAGCACGATAATTTTCAAACTATATCCTCTCCGACCGAACGAAATTTAACGTAATAATGACTCGCAATTATTGAGTCGGACAAACGAAAAGCAACGGAACTGGACGAAACAAATTAAATTCTTAGGCGCGAGTCAGGGACGCTATCAGGACGCGAAGGCGAAGCGCCATTTTTAAATTTTATGTACAATGAAATTTTAAGGCACGAAAATCGAAATTTGCCTGCAAACGGGGTAAACTTTGCATTTAGATGTTTTAATAATCGAAATAAAATATTCATCAACGCTATTGGTTATTATACCGGGTTTTAAGAATTTTAATCGAAATACTAACACATGGGTAAGCCTCACAAAATATGATGTAATCCCACCGCTAACCACCAGATGTAGTGACTACGTTTTATTATTTATTATCTTCATTATTTATTTACGCTTCTTCCTACTTTATTATTATCTCTATTTATTCTCTATCGGCTCTTTGCTTCATTTATCACTTTCTTCGTATAGTTTCCGGTAGCCACGCCGAGTTCTGACTCTAAAAGACCGTTATAAAGCCAATGGGGAAGGGGGATATTAATTAATACTCTTTATTAACACTTACTACGTTTTATTAATTTCGAAAATGGTTTAGTTAATTAGGGGATATGCGAGTATGACATTTATATATAATAATCTAGGTCGGAGAGGAACACAAAACAATTTGACTTTAAGATCACATGGTTCTAAATCTAACGCGTATCGCGTCCGCCTCAAGACTGAAAACCGTTATAGGGTAGTCCACTCTCCGGGCCTATTTAGGATTACCAACCCTACCCATTTTAAACAATTAATTTCATAATTATTAGTAAATGATTTACATTAAACATTATCTTATTTAATTAAACAAAATTTAATATTCTTAACTAAGCATTACTACACAAGTTGTATCTTAAATCCAAGATGGCCGCCGTCGGCCATATTGGAAAACATGGCCGACTCAGAGCCAAGGAACCGTTTGTCATAGAAACTATTATGATACATGTTTTCCAGCTAATTTGAGGTCGCTGAACTCATGTCTGGCATCAATTTTACATTTGGAATGCATTTAAAGGTCAAATCAGGGAAATGATACACAAGTTGACAGTTTGATAAAATTTATGAAAACAGAATTTAGAGGCATGGAAGCAAGAATTGCAAATTGAATGATAAATTTACAAGTTCTGTGGTATCTAAATAGTATAATTGATACATAGTATACTCGACCAAAAACTAGCCGACTCAAATATATCATCACACAATGTTGTGACAATGGAAGCACATTCATGACATTCCTTCGTTCAGCACGAACCTGATTCTCATCTATCTGCACCTCACTCATCTTACCAGTGTGGGAGTAATCTCAAGCATGAGTGATGTCCCATCCGTGCAATGCTGTCTTACCTGATAGGTTACTCTGAGGAGGTGCTGATGCAGAGCGTCGCTGCTTGGAGGCATGTGCTCGAAGTCGCGTCCTTTGTGGAGGAAGAGGGAGAGTCTAGCAGCATCACGGTTGTGATGCCCTCCTCAGAGACACCATAGAGCTGCATGACGAATCTCGTTGATGCATAGCATCGATTAGAGATTCACGGCCAGTTTGAAGATGTAGTTTCATAGACAGATACAGCGATGCTGGTGTTTCCCTCTCCTTGATATGACGAGGAACACTCCCAGGCTTCTTGGATCTGCGTCCAACAGAGTTGAAGATGATTTGCTGCCCGATGGATGTTGCAACCTTGGCCTTCTCAGAATCAGGAGCCGGCTCATCGATACCTGGTCCATGAAGAAGCATGTGCAAGAATGATCTCAATGGGCGGGATGGATTCGCTTCACATAAGGTTGAGAAGGAGCCTGTGAAAGCCTGCTTCATATGGAGATAATCTCGCCGAAGGACTTTGGCTGCTTTGTCGAGGATGGAGACTTCAGTTGATGTATTGTTTTCCATATCATCAACTACAGCTTTCCTTAGGTCGTCGTCGAAAACAAGAGACCAGCAACGATTCATTGGTATCGCCTTGATGTCAGGAATCATGTGCTTAATATCCTCTCGAAGGCGTGTTGTATTGCATTTGATGTAGGGAAAACCGAGAGCGGCGAGGCGCTTGTCATAGAGGGCCGTCAAGTCAGTCATTGCCAGTGACGTCCCTGAAACACGATTATCTTCAATAAAGTCAAGTAACTCGTTGAGAACATGTGCTCAGATCATCTGAGTCGCATGACTCTCAGTCGTGTCACATCCGACCGTCGCCGCTTTCCTGTAGATCCGAGTCAGGCACGCACGATGATAGACGGCATTAATAGCGACCAGTGTCACCGGCAGAAAGTTTAGCCAACAGACGTTTGTTACCTAACACTCGAGCGCAGTCACTGATTTTCTTATCGAAGCCAAGAGTGGAGGCCTTCCTCAGCTCTTTCTTGTTGTCCACTTCGTCACAGAAGAGGCTTGGAGTGTCGACTGGTTCGCTCGAAGGTGTAGAGGGTGAGGGTGAGGCCTGTGTGATGGACCTGGCACCACTGTTCATGCGGAGAGTTTTCACCGGGCTAACTGACTCTTGGCCTTGATGCTTTTTCCTCGCTCACTGCACTTTTTGATTGTCGACAGCATTCCTGGAACTTTTGTGCCACACTACTTGATTAGACATCATCAGCTGCACTACATTCTGAGCACCGCCACCAGCACCGCCACCAATGTCATCTACGACTACAAAGTCAGGCAACTCCCCTAATTCCTTGAGCTCCTTTATAAGAGGCTGAAAGTCTTTCAGGCTCCAGTCGCGAGTGTCCATGATGGCAGGCGTGCTTTTAGAGTCACTCATTTCGGATCAATCATTGTGAATCTGAAACATAAAATTGAATTTCTAAAGGTCACAGAACTTAGAAACGTGTGTGATGACTTGTTTCCAGCTAAATTCAGCATGAGAAAGCCATTTCTGAGGTTATTTTGGGGTTTCAGGTTATTTTGGGGTGTCTCACTCCGTCAGTTTGGAAACTGCGGAAAATCCCCAATTTCAACATGGCGACCAGCGGCCATATTTGATTTTGGGGGTCAAAATGACCTCCAAACCCCATAATAACTTCAGAAATGGATTTCTCATGCTGAATTTAGCTGAAAACGAGTCATCACACACGTTTCTAAGTTAACTGGTTCAAAAGTTAGAAATACGGTCATTAGCATAATTTATGCTGATTAGGCATAAAATTAAGCATGTCTATGCATAGATACAACTTGTGTCTTTGGATAAATTCTCTCCTATGGCCATAACGAACTTCCATACCAAAGGGGACCTTTGCATCATAATTTGAAGTGGACACCCTATTTTGTGCACTTAACATGTCTACTATTATTGTATTCTTTAGTAATATTGGCTTATGTCACTAAGTATTTGTATGAATAGATTTCGACCGTTATTTTTCTGTCCGGTTAAGTTAACTGAATGCCCGGTTAGGTCAACTAAATACCCGGTTAGGTTAACTGAATGCCCGGTTAGGTCAACTGTACGCCCTTGATGATTGGTTAGGTTAAGTCGTGATATTTTCGTTAGTTTTAAGGAAAATATCACAACTTAACCTAACCAATCGTCAAGGGCATACAGTTGACCTAACCGGGCATTCAGTTAACCTAACCTGACCTAACTTTTGAACCGTTTATTTCTCAAAATAAAGAATTACATTTTTTAAATCAGCGTAAAAATCTACATTAAATATCTTATTTTCAACAAAATCAGAAACAGTACATGAAACGGAAAAGATCCAGAATTTTTTAGGTTAAATAAAGTGGAGCAAGTGTAGTTTACGTCCCCCTGACGCAAAAGGGGACACAAACTACACTAGGTCAAAGTTGGGGAACGTAAACTACACTAGGATCTTCAGGAGACATTTTTTAAATGAATCCATCAAATAAAATGTTAAAACTAACGAAAATACTACGACTTACCTAACCAATCGTCAGTGTGTATATATATATATATAAATTGACGATTGGTTAGGTTAAATCGTACTATTTTCGTTAGTTTTAACGTCTTATTTGATTAGATATACACGGACAAAGTTGGGAAATGCAAGCTATACTAGCATAATGTAGGGCAGGGGTCCCCAACCTTTTTGTGCCGAAGAGCACATTCAAGACTACCGGTAGTGCGACGGGCACCATTTACTTTTTCAAGGCAAATTTATAGTTGGACTTAATAATGAACATAATACACAAAAAAAACATTTAATTCCTATGTAAAATAATGAACATAATACACCAAAAAAAAAGGATGGGCTAACTAAGAATCTTAGAAAAATTATCAAAACGATAACTTAATTTATTTATAAAGAAATAATTATTTTCAAATAAATGAGCATCTGTGTCTGTAATTAACTACTAAAATTTAATAAAATATTAAGTATGTTACATATTTTGGATCTTTTCCGTTTGACTGCCGCCATTGAAACATAATTAAACTTTTTGTATTTTAACTGAAATGTCTTGATGATACAAAATAAGTTACTTTATAAAAAAGCTTTTCTTAATTTCCCCTTCAAATTTTGTTTCTTATAAACAATTTTAATTACTTTCAAGATCCATGCTTAATTTTTAAGTTTTAATCGTGTACTCAGAAAAATAAGGGGATCACCTGAAGATCAGGGCCTCCAGCCTTCTTTAGTTAGCTTTATAAGGCTAACTAACAAAAATATCACGACATAACCTAACCAATCGTCAAGGTCGTACAGTTGACCTAACGATTGGTTAGGTTAGGTCGTGATATTTTCGTTAGTTAGCCTTATAAGGCTAAGTAAAGAAGGCTGAGGGCACTCACCTCTTATGTTTCAATGGCGGCAGTCAAACGGAAAAGATCCCATATTTTAAATATTTAGTAACTAAATATTTAAAATATGTAACATACTTAACATTTTATTAAAAATTTAAATAAAAACTTCTCAATCGTAGTCAGTCAGTGGCGGCCACCATGGTGCTCGCGGGCACAGGGTTGGGGACCCCTGATGTAGGGGAACGTAAACTACACTAGGATAATGTAGGGGAACGTAAACTACACTAGTCACCACAGCGGGACGTAAACTACACTCGGCATCACAGGGGGACGTAAACTACACTTGCTCCAATAAAGTTAATAATTGGTAAGAATAAAGTTAATAATTTAATTTTTTTAGGTTAAAATTGGGTTGCCCTAGTAACAACCTTTCCATCGATTGGAATATTACAAATTTTTTTTTCATACACGATGATTTTGATAAAAAACACAACTGACTTTGCCTCTAATAAGTGTATGAAGGTTGATTCTGTCTCATCTTTGCTTCACGAAAATTTATTCTTGATAATATACCACTCGCCCCCCCCCCCGACAAAAAACCTCCAAATAGGCTTAGACCTATGCATGCACTAACTCGGCAGAAATATAGCTCCCCTTGACAGGGGAGCTATATTTCTGCCGAAAATTTGTCTACTTTAAATAAATTAATTATTATTCTGATAGATTTTCTACTTATTATTTGGAGACATGATATCATTATTTACATATACTCACACTGTATATATATATATATATATATATATATATATATATATATATATATATATATATATATATATCACATTATATAATTTTCGAATCATTATATTGCGCGCATAATAAATTATTTTAATTCACTGAACACGTGAATTATTCCAGAATTTTGAAATAAAAATTATATGCAAATGAATATAAGTATATAATTATATAATGAATATATTATTATGAATATATTACTAAGCAAGCAATAATACATTATTCTTCGATGTTCTTTATTTTTGATTATTCTGAATGTATATGTACAAAAGCGTTATCTATTCACAAATGATTTTCAATTACAATTAGCTTCATTAGTTAATTCAAGAAAATTATTATAATTACAATTTTGCAGATATGTGAACACAATTATTTTAACTTATAGAAAATCCTAATAACATACATAAGAATTATAATGATATATAATATATATACACACCTGTTTAAAAATTTGTGTATATATATAATATATATATATATATATATATATAGAGAGAAGAGAGAGAGAGAGAGAGAGAGAGAGAGAGAGAGAGAGAGATTTACTTAGCAGTATTCAAATGTAAATTCTACTTAGCACCATATGTTAATAAATGAAATGGATAATAAAGTAGAACTTTGAAATTCTATTGAAGGTCCGAAATTGGAAACAACGCTGAACAAAAAATTCAAAGTCGCTGAACACGATTCAGAGTCATGCACGAACAACTGCATGCTCGAAATTTTAGTATTCCTGAATACTCAATACACGGAAAAGATAAGGGGAGACTCCCATTTGGGACTGAAACGATCAAAATGGTGCGACGATAGCATAACTTCATGTCATGAAATTTCAAGTAAATTTGGTGCTTCACTCGTACAGAATGTTTCAAGCGATTAACTTAATTGTTCCTTCAATGAAATTCGATCACGGGCAAATACCAACGGAAACATTTTGTTTTCACTATGCTTATATATATATATATATATATACACACACACTCGGATATGGTTATCTTTGATTCACTCAACCGTGAATCGAGTTAACCGTGATTTGGTGAGGTGTTTATATCCGTGGCTAGTCCGACACAACTCGCCTCGTCAATGTCTTTTTGCGCTTCATAGAGCACACATGTGCGATTCTGCCTTCGCATATCTTCACGTCTTGTGATGAGTATAAACTAGTTAATTGTAATAGAATAATAATGCGTGTGGTGGCACGCGAAGTGGGAGGCCAGCAGTATTGGCGCAGCGCTGCTGCACCACCCACTTACAGGCAGGGTATACTAAGTTAACCATAAAACTAAGTTAACTGTGATCATGGACCGTCCCTCAATCACTGAGTGAGTAATATATTTCTCTCTCTCTCTCTCTCTCTCTCTCTCTCTCTCTCGGCTATCACCGAGTCCTGGATTCATACTGATCGTAGGGACTACGTTGGGGAGTTCGAAATTCCCGGGTATAGAATGTTTCGCAAAGACCGCACCCGTGGGGAGGGGGGTGGGGTACTAATATACGTCAGAGACACGTTGAGTCCGGTTGACTGCCAGTTCCGGTCGGAACGGGAGCTGCTTGGCGTCGATCTGAACGGGGGGACGAACTATAGAATCTTGGTGTACAGACCTCGCATTCTCCTCCTCGAGGAGTATACAGCCCTGTACACCGAACTCAGTAGCCTGCTAGGGGATAGGGTGTGTGTAGTTTTAGGAGACTTCAACTGTCGCGGCATAAAGTGGGAAAACAGGACTGCCGATGCTGAAGGGAGGAGGCTAGTTGACTTTGCTGATGAGAACTTCCTCACTCAGTGGTCAACGAGCCTACACGAGGCGAAAGCGTTCTAGACTTAGTATTCACGACCGAAGACAACCTCGTCACTGGCCTCACCGTTGACGAATCGTTGGGCGGGAGTGATCACGGTCTTATTAGGTTCCGTGTGTGCGTCCCTCGGGTGAAGCGTAGTAACTCGAGAGGCAGTAAGCTCGATCTCCGGCGGGCGAACTTTGTTAGCCTCAGGGATAGCGTAGCAGAGATGGGGTTAGAGGCTGGCGGCGATGTTGAGGGAGTGTGTGGAGTGCATTCCGGGATGAGTTTATGGTGCTGCAGTCTGCTGCCATACCCTCAAACCGGTCACCCCTGCTTCAACGCAGCCTAAGTGGTTCAATCGTGGCATCGCTTCGGCTATCCGAAATAGGAAAGTAGCGTATAGGAGGGCGAAGGCCAATCGTTCCCACGAGAACACTGAAGCGTATGTCCGCCTGTGTAGGGAAGTGAAGGCGAAGGTTAGGCTAGCGAAACGTAACGAAGAACTACGGGTGGCAAGCCTCTGCAAGGGGAACCCTAAGGAGTTCTTCAGTTATGTTAATAGTAGAAAGCCCATTAGAAGCATGATAGGTCCTTTAAAGGACGGAAGCGGCGTTCTGCGGACCTCCGACGCGGACATCGCTAATGTGCTTAATGAGTACTTTGCGGGAGTGTTCACCAGGGAGGATACCCGCGTCATCCCCGAGCCAGCTGTGAGGCACGAAGGTGCTGGCCTGGATAGTGTTAGATGTACCGCGACAGTCGTTGCTCATAGAATAGACAAACTGAGCGCGTTTAAGGCTCCTGGGCCAGACCAGTTTCTCCCCAGTGTTTTGCGAGAAGTGCGCGACCAGGTGGCTCCCCACCTGGCTACAGTCTTCAACAATCGCTGGTGATGGGCCAGGTGCCTGGTGACTGGAGGGAGGCCAACGTGACCCCTATCTTTAAGAAAGGGGATCACGAAAGTCCAGGGAACTATCGTCCTATTAGTCTCACTTCAGTGTAGGTAAATTATTAGAAAGGATAATAGCTGATAGAATCGTTGACCATTTGGATTCCTACAAGCTACTTGGGACTCCCAACATGGGTTTAGACGGCATAGGTCGTGTCTCACCAACTTGCTCGAGTTTTTCCACGTCATGTTGAGTGAGTACGATAAGAGTAGGGCGATTGATAACTTTATCTCGACTTTCAGAAAGCCTTTGATAAGGTACCTCACCGCCGGCTAATGGCGAAAGTGCGCGCGCTGGGTATCGGTGGGGAAATAGGTAGGTGGATTGAAAACTGGCTGAGGAATAGGCGGCAGAGGGTGGTAATTAAAGGGGCTAGTTCGGGTTGGGCCTCGGTCACTAGTGGGGTTCCTCAGGGTTCCGTTTTGGGGCCACTGTTGTTTACCATTTACATAAATGATATCGACGGTGGCATCGTCAGTCGGATCGCCAAATTCGCTGATGACACCAAGCGGGGCCAATGTTGGGACGCCCGAAGCGATCGAGGGACTGCGTGCGGACCTAGGTAGGATAGGAGAGTGGTCCGAAAAATGGCAAATGCCGTTTAACTTGGGTAAATGCAAAGTGATGCACATTGGCTACGCCAATCCCAAGTCGGACTACTCGATGTTGGGCAGTAATATCGAGGTGACTGATTTAGAAAAGGACTTGGGTGTGCTAATTAGCAGCGACCTTAAGTTTACGAAACAGTGTGTAGAGGTGGAAAAGAAAGCCCAGAAACTATTGGGTTATATCAGGAGGCAATTTCAGTTTCGGAACAAGGAGATTGTGCTCTCACTGTACAATTCCCTTGTTCGGCCGTACCTGGAGTATGCTGGCAGTTCTGGTCGCCCACCCTCAGGAAAGATATTGAGAGGCTGGAGCGAGTGCAGGCGAGGGCCACAAAGTTAATCCCTTCTGTTAGGCATATGGGCTACAATCGACGGTTACGCGCCCTGAACTTGTTTTCGCTTGAAACTCGGAGGCTGCGCGGTCAACTGATCGAGGTTTTCAAGCTCTTACGAGGGTTCAACGATGTCGATTTTAGAAGTATGTTTAGTTTAAATGATAACCCAACTCGCAACAATGGTTGGAAGTTGGATTTGAAACGGTTTAGGACTAGTGTGTGTGGGAATTACGTTACGTATAAGATCTGTGACACATGGAACAGGTTACCTTCGGAAGTTGTGAACAGTTCCTCTGTGATCAGTTCAAGAAAAGGTTAGACGAAATCTTGCACACTATTTGAGTGTGTAAAGACATTTAGGACCTCAGTCTGCGGAAATTTCTTTTCCTGTAAAATAGTTGATATCTGGAACCAACTTCCCTCAGAGGATGTTTCCAGTCAAAGTGTAAATCTGTTTAAAAATAGGCTAGACAAAGTACACAGAACACACTCATAGTTTAAGATTAAAACCTCAGAAAACTCTGCAGGAGTTCGCTTGCTCGGTGTCTCTGTGAGCAAGCTAAATATAGAGCTATTTATATATTCTCCACTTTCCTGTAAAATTTCCTTGGCTACTTTTCCAGGGTCAAGGTGTTTTCTTCAACCTTTTTCCGTACCTGCCTCTGGCAGGGAGGGAGCGGAGGGTGGGGAGAGAGCCTTCTACTTTTCTATCCAGTTTTCTACTACTGCTAGCATAGTTGAAAGACAAAATTTTCCCTGGCACCCGTTGCCATTGGTACCTCCTCGGTATGGGCCGCAAGGCCTTTTGAGGTACTTCTTTTCCTTGTAACTCCTTGTAACTCTCTCTCTCTCTCTCTCTCTCTCTATATATATATATATATATAGATATATATATATATATATAATTATATATATATATGGGAATGAACTCAGAATGGTTCCCTGTGGTTTTTTATGATACACAGACCGTGCATGGAACAAAGAACTCTTTTAGGAAAATTAAATCCACTATAGTCCGAGACTCCGAATAAGTAATGGTAAATGACAAATACTATAGTTTTTTCTTTTTCATGATGCTAGCCCGACGTGGGCAACGGGTCACTCGCAAAGAGGTCCCAAAAATATAGCTTCCCTCACCAGCTATCTGCAAAGCAGATAGGATCCAGCTTTGGGACAGGATCTAGGGATTAAAGCAGCCTAGCCCAGCTACATTTAGAACCCCAATATAAGCAAAAGACTCGCTGCTTTCATGTCAGATTGAATACATCGAAGAAAAAGGGGTAACTATTATATTTTTTTAGCCAAAAAACAAAACTTTAACTCAACTGGCAGAACTGAGCGTCCACTTTTCAAAGCACATAACATGTCCGTTTCATGATGGGAATGAACTCAGTATAGTATTTGTCATTTACCATTACTTATTCGGACTATAGTGGATTTAATTTTCCTAGAAGAGTTCCTTGTTCCATGCACGGTCTGTGTGTATCATATATATATATATATATTATATATATATATATAAAAGGAAGCGCGCGCGCGCGTGTATGTGTGTGTGTGTGTGTGTGTGTGTCTGTCTGTCTGTCTGTATGTCTGTTCTAGCCATAACTCCAAAATGGAAGAAATTACAAACATGAAACTTCACACCGATTGATTAGGGCCCGAGTTGTGCACCTGGGTGTTAATAAATTAAATAATTATTTAAAAAAAATTAAATGACGTCATCAGATCATTACGTCACTACGTGTATATATATATATATATATATATATATATATATATATATCGAAACCTATGGTAAAATTATTGAATACCCGGTTAGGTTCATTGAATGCCGGTTAGGTCAACTGTACGCCCTTGACGATTGGTTAGGTTAAGTCGTGATATTTTCGTTAAAGTGCGAAATAGTTTTGCTACCCGCACGAAGGGCGGTTTCTCTGCTAGTGTATATATATATATATTAGGGTGGTCCAAAATTATACAGTAAATTTTAAAAGTATCTGCATCTTAAGTCTTACCCTCGGAAATTGTTACCTATATTAAAAAAACGTTACTGACCAAAACTTATCAAAATTTCTTAATTTTCTTGTTTCAAAATTCTTTGAATTCATATTCAAAAATTTCTTTAGTTTATCGCAGTCCCCCTCCATATTCAACTATAATGGAGTATTAACCACTCAGAGATGGGGGTCTCATGGGTGCCCATCTCCCACTCATTGTTGCTGCGTCCGCAGTTCCTGCTTCAAGTTTGATTTTTTTACATTAGGAAACTGCAGGCGATGTTGCTCCACTACTTGCAGGAGAAACTGCTTTTGACTTTCATTCTTAGTTAGATGTGCATTGAAATTTTTTATTAATGCTCTTCCTCTTTCGGAGTTATCATTTGTTACCATCATTGACTTGACATACTCAAGGGCCATTTGATAATCTTGTCCGTTCTTCCCGTTTGTTGGATCATCCTCAAGAAAGGCTATTGGGAGTCCGAGCTTAGTGAAAAATAGTCGAGACGAGCTAGTAACAAAACTGGCTACTGTCTTGTTTTGAATATCGTTGGCAGAAAGATTCAAATTTATTCTTTTAGGCGGATGTTTAGATCCCCTTATGTCGAGTGCCTTTACCATGTCTCTTTTAACATCAATGGAAATATCTTCATCAAAGAATGAAAATGAAATAAGAAATTCACTTCGGTACCAAAGATGGCGAGAAAGTGCTTGAGATGCTGCAGAAGCAATGCTTTTGTCTTCGTATACTAGCAGCAGTATTAGTAGCAAAAGATCATTGGCAGGGGCAAAAGCAGCGATCGGTGCAGAAAACAATGCAGGAATATAGTGTCTAATGGCAAATTGTGCAAAACGTTTTATTCCACTTTGTTCCTTTAGAGTCATTTTAAACTGTGAGCAGAAAAGATTCAGTTTTATTGCATAGATTATACGAGACATCCACCTGGCACGATGCAAATCACCTGACTTTAGAAATTTGACTCCACGTGGTGGTACATCTCCTAGATAGATAATTGTAAGTTCCAGGACCTCTCCGTAATCATCTCGGATTTGTGTTGTGTGGAGGTTAGATGTTTCTTACAAAAAACAAGCAGTTCATCACGTCCTGGAGTATCAGGAAAGGTTTCAAAATTTTCTTTATTGATGGAGTTCCAGGCAGACTTAAGGCGTTTGAATATCGGAATATCAGGTCCGCTACTGGCGGAACAAAGACACCTCAAAAACATTGGATGCAATAAGTTCAATTATATGGTGCCGGCATGCAATATTTAGTAAGTCTTCTCCAAGCTTTTGTTCTATTTGTGCAGTAACTCCCTTTTTAGGACACGTGTTCGTGGCAGTTGTGTCAAAGCACATACCTTTAATGCGATCAATTAAGTTCCAGTCCTTTAAACATTCGACAACAGCTGTTGCAATGTCTACTCCTGTGCCAGACTCAAGTTTGGGTATTGCAAGCAACTTTGATTTGCCTCCTCCTGACATCAACACTGCTAATCTTTCAACTTTTTCATTTCCAGTTAAATCGATCAGCATTTTTCCATCCCACTGCACCATTAAAGAACATTCAGGATTAAAGGATTCTTTTAAATCTTTTGCGATTTTCTCACGTACATCCATTCTCTTTCGACGAACTGTACTTCTGCTTATGGACAAGTCATCAAGATCATGATCTAATGCAGAGGCAGCAGCTGATAACACATATACGGCCTGTCTATCAGAAATATTCGATATATCCAGTGCAACTGCAACGTCTCGTGTTACAAGTTCCTTCTTACTTGGTTTGCTAGGAACCTTCTTGCCTGCATTAATTTTTGATGCCGTGTTAGTTTTACACAACATTGTTTCATCTTCACTACTCATGCTCATTGTTTCATCTTCACTACTCATGCTCATTGTTTCATCTTCACTACTCATGCTCATTGTTTCATCTTCACTACTCATGCTCATTGTTTCATCTTCACTACTCATGCTCATTGTTTCATCTTCACTACTCATGCTCATTGTTTCATCTTCACTACTCATGCTACTTGATGAAGTCAATTTGGCAGACTTTGTTCCTTCCTCCTTTCACTTACTTTCCCTACGTGCTAACCGTTCTTTAGCTGACTCTCTCTTCCTTTTACGATCTTCTTTCTCTGATAATGCTTTGTCAACGTTAGCCATATATCCTTTTCTTCCCTTCTGTTTTTGAGCTTGGAGGAATTCTCTGTCTTCTTTAATCTTGATCATCTCGTGTGCTTTTTGGTGAGCAATATCAAAGAGGTCGTTTAAACTGTCCTGAAATAAGCTCTCTTTCTCACGCTGAGTTTCGGAGCACCGGAATTTTAATTTTTGGAGTGTTCTATATTCCGTATATACTTTTTCAATCATTGGTATAACATTATAATCAGCTCTTGTTGGAATTCTAGCTTGTTCCCAAAATTCAACTACCTCTATGTAAACTGCTTTAGAAGCTTCTCTTAGAGTTTTCTTTTCTTTAAGTAAATAAAAAATGACGGAGCACATCACCTTTGGAAAGAAGTTTTCTCCCGCATATCATTTCAATTGGTTGTCCAATGAGCCATATTTCGGTATTTCTGCGAGTTTTCATTGAGGAACTTGTCATTTCTAATATGATTATTCACTATTGCAACACTGCAAACAATACACTACAAATGACTGCAAACAATACACTGCAAACGACTGCAAACAATACACTGCAAACGACAGGTTGGCAAAAGACTGAGGCTTGTGAATAAAAAATACGATTGTTATAGGAACGCCCTTTCAACACGTTTACGCAAGATGAGCACTTAATGGGAAAAGTGGCGAAATCTATTTCATGGAAAAACGTGAATACAAGTATCAACAGAACAGATGCGATTCTTGCCTCAACGTGTTCAGTACCACTCATACAAGATGTGCTTCGGAATATTTAACCACAATAAGCATACAAAAATCTATATTATGCAAAAAAATGATATATATCGAAATATTTTTCGTAGACACAATAAATCTATATTATGGGGAAGAAGCAAAAAAGGTTTTTAAAAACATCTAAATTCAAATGCGATGTGGCACCACTTAGAATTTTTTGATCTTATTAAAATTTTATATTTAGAGTTTTTTCAACATAGGTAATAATTTTAGGGGGTAAGACCTACGAATTTTCAACATTTATTTTTTGGACCACCCTAATATATATATATATATATATATATATATATATATATATATATAGAGGGTGTTTAACAACCGGTCTGCCATACTTTTGGGGTGATTTAGGAGGTTATATCTAGTGAAAAAGTCAATACAACATTGGTGCTATTTCCAACCGTTGCGGAGCTACGGACGTTTTAAGGTGCACGAAAAAAAATAAACGAGAGTATTAATATCATGTATTTATTGCTACATTTTATGAGCTACACCTTATAAAAGTTCAAAATGTCCGCCTCGGTTTTCAATGCACAGCCTTGAAAAGTTCCAAATAAGAGTCCACTGCCCATTCAATCATTTAGGGTGTTCTCGGATGTAAGCAGCGGTATCCATAATCCGACGCAAGAGTTCCTCTCTCGTTTGTACTTTGGTCTTATAGACCATCTCTTTCATAAGGCTCCATAAAAAGAAATCTAACGGGGTTAAGTCCGGAGATCTCGGGGTCCACGATATTGGACCAGCTCGACCAATCCAACGATTCCCGTACCGCTGATTCAAGTAATCCGTAACATGACGACCAAAATGTGGTGGCACCTCATCGTGTTGAAAGAACATCCTGCGCCTTGTCTCCAAGTGCACGTCCTCCATCAAAATCGGCAATTCGTTGGTCAGGAAGCTTATATAAATATCAGCAGTTAATCGTTGTTCCAAAACGAACGGGCCAATCAGCTGATCTCCAATTACACCGCACCAAACTAGTGATGGGACGATTAATCGGAATCGGAATCGAGAATCGGAAGAATCGAGCATTTTTCAGGAATCGGAATCGGAATCGGAATCGAGAGAATTGTACCATGATTTCCGATTCTTAAAACGATTCTTTAACTTTTAATTGAACCAGTTTTGCAATGTAAACTTTAAATGAAAGAGGATAACAAATTTTATTTTTATTGTATTGTAGCTATACATTAAAACATGTATATCCATGATGTGTAATCAAGAAGATTAAAATGAATTGTTACAACTTACAGTTGATTTTTATTTTTAAACCAGTCTATTATAATTTATAATTTATATTACCATACTCATAATGTAAATAGTTAATCTTACCAGAGTAAAATATGACAATTTCCAGAAAAACAAGTATAGAATTATATTTAAAAATATTGAGAATCGGAATCGGAATCGAGAATCGTATCGGAATCGAGACTTTTTAGTGGTATCGGAATCGGAATCGGAATCGTTAAAAATTTTGGTATCGTCCCATCACTACACCAAACATTCACCGAGAATCGATGTTGAAAGTTTCTTTCAACGATACCGTGGGGATTATCGGCGGACCACAAGTAGGAATTTCGTCTATTGTTAATTCCATCCCGAATGAACTGTGCTTCATCACTAAACAGTATGCGATTAAGAATTTGGCGATGCATAACTATCCACTGGCAAAATTGAACACGTTTATCGTAATCATCCGGTTGAAGAGCTTGCACACGTTGCAAATGAGAGGGATACAAACCCTCATCATGGATTGTTCGCCATACACGCGATGCGGATTCACCAATTCGTCTAGAAATCCTTCGAACACTGGTAGTTGGGCTACGTTGTACTAGGTCCAATATGCGCTCCTCCACAGCAACAGGCCGTCGTGCTGCATGTTCTTATTTACGTGGAACAATTGTCCCTGTTTCCCTTAATCTCTGGCGTGCAGTGGCATAACGAGGGGGAGGCAAGGGGGGGGGATCATGCCCTGGGCGCCGTTTTTTGGGGGCCGCCAAATAGGCCGAGCGAGCAATTTTTTTTAGCATGACATTTGCGTTTTTTACATCCGCAGCCGGGAGGCAAGTTTGGACATGTATCATAACCACTATTAATAATAGTAATAAAAATAATAATAATAATAATAATAATGGTGTTTATTTCTGGTAAAAAAAATTAAATTTAAAATTTGATTTATTGATAAAAACTGGTACATATAGCAACAAGTTGATACATACATGCTAATATAGCAAATGTATCAAAAGAAGTGTATTAAATAAAATCGTGACAAAAATATAGAAATATGATGTGCATTGCCACAAGCTTTAAACAATTGAATCAACGGCCTAGCAGTTAACCACTGCCTTAAGTGTGCTTTATAAATTATTGTGGTTGTGACAGATAGTGTTGTATTCGCATAGTTAGTGAATGACAAATATTTAAATAACCACTATTATAATTTTGATGCCGAAAATTCATTTCGTTTCTGCTATCAGCGAGTAGCCTTCAAACAGAATGAGTGAAATATGTATAATTTGAGCACACAAATAGCGATGAAAAACTAGACACCGACCGGTTTCGAACTCATTTGTTCTCATCAGGATATCACAAGCTTTAACCAATTTTGTTCGAGATGTACAAGTACATTATTGGAAAGACTAATTGTGGGTAAATAAGACAATATATTACATTTCATTGACTAGTGTGTACTGTATTTGAGAAAAAATTCAGATGTTGTGAACACCTCTAGATTTTTTAATAAAAAAAAACCGAAAAGGCAAAACTGAATCTGTGCAAAAATTTGATTTCTCAAGTTTTTGTTCATTACTTTGGTACTATTTTCAAGTTTTCAAGAAAACAGTGATTTATGTAGTAAAATAAGATAGGTTAAAATAACCGATAATCTTATTAATCTACCTTGAAAATAGGTGTTTAAAATAGTTGAAAAGAGGGCTCAGATAGCATGAAATCGCCTCTTCGTAGTCAAAATTTTCCCGGCCTCCCCCCGGATCCTTCACCTTAGCGCTTAACTCGAGAGAGAGGCGCCATTCTCTACCCTTGGCCGGGGCGCCACGAACCCTCGCTACGTCACTGTTGGTGTGTGTCACTAAACACTTGCCTGTTCGGTATTTGGCGGTTCGGAAAACGTCCTCGATATTCCTCAACTACCCAACTACTGCTCTGCTGTTATCATCACAGAATCCATGAATGAAATGGATATCAGCGTATTCAGCGGATGTGAACTGTTGATTCATTTTGATTGTTCACCTTAGTGCAACACAGTGTCTCGTACCACAGATCAGAACCAAATGAAAGAAAAAACTGAGGATTAGTAGTGGTAACTTCTTTAACCGAAACTACCATCAGTGCTGCCATCTATCAAATTACACACAAGTAGGGATTTATTGTTTGCACATGTTAAAGCGTCCATAGTTCCGCAACGGTTGGAAATAGCACCTACATTGCATTAACTTTTTTATTCGATATCACCCCCAAAAGTATGGCAATCGGGTTGTGAAACACCCTGTTTATATATATATATATAAATATATATATATATATATATATATATAATATATATGCACATAGTGTGCTAATACTGTACTTCAGTATTTCTATACAATGTATGCATAATATTTGCAATTTCCTGACATCTGATATTAATTACTGTATGAATTAATTACTGAATGGACAAGTACTGAATGCAAACATTACGCACGCATATAGTGAAGCAAACAAATACTGCGGTAAGGTTACTTATACGGTAAAAAATCTTTACAGGAATGACGGAATAATTAACTTTGGAATATAGGACTTAATTAAAGATTTAGTGACAAGGATGCAAACATCGCCTGTCGGAGAAAAGCGAGCCAAAAAAAAAAAAGCTCTTTCTTTGTCCTATACTCTTTGACATAAATTTATTGCATTATTATTCTCTGACACTTCAGCCGAAACGGGAATTAAAAATTAGCGAAATAGTAATTAGAAGATAATGGTTTTTGGCACACCTTCTATTTGTTACTGTGTGCTATATTCCAACGTATACAAAGTATACAAACTACGCATTAAGTAGAAACTGAATTTATAAAGTGGAAGTTGCGTGAAAAAGCACAATGAAGAGTTTGTGGCATTTCCTCTTGTTCAAATTTCACTGCAAGAACCGAAAATTCACAGATTGAATGTCGCACCAGTTGACACGCGTGTGCGAGTTAATTTTAAGTTAGGTTCGGTTAGGTTAGGTTAATTAATATTAATGAGTTAGCAGGATCAGAAACTGGCACGGGACTCACATTAAACGAACCGAATGAAGCCCATTCCACGAGTTATTATTAAACAGCACCATCGGGAGTCGAACCCCGACCTCAGTGTCTTCACATCGCTATGGGGAAACCGTGTTACTCACTAAGCCACGTGCGCTGTGTGTGACTTAGAGGAAAAAAAAAATATATATATACACACATATATATATACGAGGGGTGGTCAGAAAATAAGTTTACACGGTGTATAACTTCGTAACTAAAGGATCTACATTGATTATGTTTGTATCAGGTGAATTCGTTAATCATTGTTGGCAACACTGCACGTCGATTCGGCTGCCAACGTCGATTCGGCTGTTGAACATGGCGGCTCGACTGGAACAGTGCCCTGCCATTTCTGCAACGATATTCCGAGTCTGCGAGTGGTCAAGAATTTCTCGAGCGCATTGCACAGGAGACGAGACATGGGTTCATCACCGTACTCCGGAAACAAAACGTGGCAGCATGGAATGGAAACATCCTGGGTCCCCGTGACCAAAGAAGTTCAAGATTGGAAGGTCTGCCGGCAAAGTGATGGTTACCGTAGATGTACGGTAGATGGCAGCCGAATCGACGGCAGTGTTGCCAACAATGATTAACGAATTCACCTGATACAAACATAATCAATGTAGGTCCGTCCTTTAGTTACGAAATTATACACCGTGTAAACTTATTTTCTGACCCCCTCCCCTCGTGTATATATATATGGGATTAAACTCAGAATGGTCCCCCTGAGGTTTTTTCATGATACACACAGAGCGTGCATGGAACGAGGAACTCTTCTGGGAAAATTAAATCCATTATAGTCTGAATAAAGTAATGGTAAATGACAAACACTATAGTTTTTCTTTTTCATGATGTTAGCCCGACGTGGGCAACGGGGCACTCGCAAAGAGGCCCAAAAATATAGCTTCCATCACTAGCGATCTGCAAAGTAGATAGGATCCAGCTTTGGGATAGGATCTAGGGTTTACAGCTACACCTAGCCTACTATATTCAGAATCTCAATATAAGCAAAAGACTCGAGTGACCAGAGTGACCCTTTGCCCACGTCGGGCTAACATAATGAAAAAAAACAAAAAAAATTAGTGTCATTTACCATTACTTATTCGGACTATAGTGGATTTAATTTTCCAAGAAGAGTTCCTTGTTCCATGCACGGTCTGTGTATCATGAAAAAACCTTAGAGAACCAATCTCAGTTCAATCCCATCACGAAACGGACATGTTATGTGCTTTGAAAAGTGGACGCTCAATTTTGCCACTTGAGGTTTAAGTTTTGGTTTTTGGTTGAAAATACAATAGTTACCTCTTTTTCTTTGATGTATTCAATTCGACGTGAATGTAACGAATCCTTTGCTTATATTGAGGTTCTGAATATAGTAGGCTAGGTGTAGCTGTAAACCTTAGATCCTGTACCAAAGCTGGATCCTATTTGCTTTGCAGATAGCTGGTGAGGGAAGCTATATTTTGGGGCCTCTTTGCGAGTGCCCCGTTGCCCACGTCAGGCTAACATCATGAAAAAGAAAACTATATAATCCTTATATTCATTAGGGTTATGACATGTTTTTCACCTCATGTTCCTGTATCATAAATCGATGAACTTTTTCCCCCTGACAATGAAAATAACAGTTTTTTCGATATATTTTGAAAAAACTTCACCCCAAAATAAAAAATAAAAAAATTAAAATAATAAATAGAAATTTGCATGTTATTTCACAATTATTATACATAAACATATATTATATTATACAACATTATACCTATACAATACATATTAATTATACAAATACAATATTATACATTTACTCTATTATTGTTTTAATTGTTGTACTTATTGCTTAAAATAAACCTGTAACTAATATACTATATTTGCTTTCGGGGTGACATTTGTTTTTAATTCTGAAGAATTAGGCCCTTTTTATTGTTTTCAAGCAAACGTTCATCGATTGATGATACAGGAAACAATATTTATGACAAAAAATTAAAAAGTCATAACCCTAATATTCATATGATTCTTATATTCATATAATTCTTATGTTCATATAATCTTTATATTCGTTATATTCATATAATCCTTATATTCATATAATCTTTATATTCATATAATCCTTATATTCATATAATCTTTATATTCATATAGTACTTATATTTGTATATATTTATATTCTTATATTCATTTTCACATATAGAGTCCAAATTCGCATAACATTGACAAGAGTTTGGATAATTTTTTTATTTTCTTTTTATTTTATTTTTTGCTGAATAATTAATGAATTATTTCTTTTTTAATTTACTTAATCATTTTTTTTAAAATTTAGCTTCATAATGTAATCTTGTTAAATTGAGCAATGTTCATTTTCTTTATACATTCTCTCTTCGTTGTAAAAGATGAAATCATATCTTGCTTAACACTTAATTTTCAATTTTAGGCATTTCATTTTTGCTCATATGCATGTTTTAATTGTAATTCCTAATAAAATGCATATTTCAGTTTCCACTTTTAGTTAACTCGGCAGATCATGATAACATCAGATCTGTCAATATGCGGTTTAAAATAAAACTATGGCTTCATCTTCAAATATCTTGCTTATCTGTTTAGACATTGCTACAGCTAAATATTTACCTTATCTTCAAATATTTTGCAAAATAATTCAGCCTATTAATAATAAGAAAAAACAGGTCAACATTAAATAATATGATGTCAACAAACATTCAGTATAAATAGTCAAACAATTTTCAAATTATTATTCTGATTTGTCTGACCTAACTTAGAGGCTGAGCATTACCTGTAACATTTTAGCAGTAAACTACAGTAAGAGAATATCTTTGTCTTCTTCGAGCCTTGCTCTCTTCAGAGAACTTAGTCTTAAATAGAGAAAAATAATTTCCCGATACGTTCCAAGAAGAATCGGGAACCTTCAGAGAATTTAGTAAGCTCCACAGAATCCTCCGATCCACTACAAGAAGAAATCAGAAAGTAGTAGAAGAGAAACTTCTGCGATTCCCTATATGGTACCACCTACTCCAGAGTAACAATCCGTTGCTTCACCTAACCAGAACCCCCCGTCAACTTCGAACCGACCAAGGCCATAGACGGAGGGGTTAACAACTGGCAACTTCTGCATCCAGGATTCTTCCAGTCTTCTAGACCCTGGAACTAGAACCAACATTCAGTTGACCGACGTGTCACGACTTCCAATTCTTCACGTCCATCATTCCATCGGTGAGTCATGACTCCAAGTTCTCCACGCCCATTCTTCGTCCAGGAACAAGTGGCCAGCAAGACACGTCTTCAGGACACGTCTTCAAGAATTTCGCCGTAGGAATCTTATTAAGTACAGATCTCTTTTTTCAAATTATTACTAAACATTTGAGAAGTCAGTATAATTAACAGTTAATAATTATTATCAAGCCTGAATTAACACAAACACACTGAACATTCCATACACCAGTGATACATTTCTTTTTATTGAAACAGTTATTTCCACTATTATAGTTAGCATAGAAAAATTTTATTTAATGTGCCAATCATAATATTACCATTATTCACGTACATTCAAGTGAATTTTTGTTTACATTTTTTTTTTTTTTTTTTTTAAAATTGTCCCTAGTTAAGCAAGTGTTGTGCATTTATTTGTGTATTTCTTAGATAGAGTAGTTAGGAAAGCCACACAAGTGATCATTCCATAGACCGAGATCGGTCAAGCAGACCAAATTAGAATACATTAACAGTTCCTTCACATATGAGCGATTCAGACGGTGCGCTTTCTGACATTGAAATTCTCCTACACCCATTTTTCCACCTACCCCGCGCCCTTCAAACATATTTCCAACACACAAACTTCAGATCAAGCACAAGCCAACATGTCTCAAACCGCTTCCCCAGCATACATACTGTCCTAATTTTTCAGGGAACCATAGATAATAACTTCGTTGAACACGCCTAAGACTTTGGATTGATCTCTAGAACAGCATTTCTTACGCGAAAACATTCACAGATGATGCATAAGATTAGGGAAGCTAAAAGGTTTATTGACCCTAAAGTTTATTGTCCCAAGCTACAACTTGGGACAATTTAAAAAAACACTTATTAGAATTTTTCAAAGAATAACACTCGCACAACCTTTGGCCACATTAGAAGCTGTCTTCCAAGCTAAATGGAAGAAAGAAGAACACGAAGATTTAAATAATTTTATTACCGAACACATAAACTCGTAGGAGAAGCCCTCCGAGCCGCAGAAAATGCATGCGACATTACATTCACTTCAAAGCAAAGAAACCTAATAGTAGCAGTATCCATTTACCAAACCTACCCGTAGCACCTAAAGAGAAATTTCAAGAGTATCTAAATATTGACAAACCAGTAAGTGAACTATAAATAAAACAAGGAAACATTACCCAGATTTAGCGAGCCAGAACTACCGAAAGGGTAGAGACCCCATACACTACGTTCAGAGGAACACTACATACACCCCATACACTACACGCAGGGAACACCACTTCAGAAACAGCCCCAAACCCAGAATGCAGCCCTCCTCCTCCTCAGTATTTTAATTGTGATAGTTTGAGCACATGATGAGTCAATGCAACCCCTCCCCCTTACTGCTCCCACTGTCATGAACATGGTCATTGCCGTGGCGACCGACAAAAATGTGCTGACAAAGCCCCTGCAGGCTACAGGCCCCACTTCCAGAGATCAAATCCTCAACGTTCCCAAAAGCCCTCCAATTCTCAGAAACCAGTTAGTTCCCGCTTCACCAGAACCACCCACACCAAATAGATCACGACTACAATGTCAACCACACTATTACCCGATGTACAGACCCCAATATAATCAGCAAAGTCGGATGGTCCAGTACGTAGACGTACCCGTTGAAGAATCAGTTTTCCCAGAGTACACTTTTCAAGAAGACCTTCCAGTGTATGGTGATCTCGAAGAATATGATTCAGGTCCTTTTTAGATCCCACTTTGGAGGCAGCAGTTTAACCTCCCTCCTAAATAGGAGTAATAAAGCCAGATACACACATGAACTACCCATCAGGATAATAGGTGCGAACCTACTAGATTTAATAATAATTGCACACATAACCGAGATTTAACCGCTCTCCTAGATACAGAAGCACATGCGACATTAATTAAAAAGCAATATGCAGATGAGTTACTGGAGAGTAAGATTATAAATATGAATTAAATTAAGGCATCTTCCTGCCAAGTCAGAGGAGATACAGGCATACCCATACCTCCAGTACATATGGAGAAATCGAATTATATTTAGAAGTTGGTAACTGGTATATCCCGCAAAATGTTGTATTGGTGGACGTAGTCGCCACCTTTCAGAAAGATATCTTACTAGGTATGGATTTCTTCAACCGGAATCAATGTGAAATTTACCCAGACGGAAAATTAGTTAAGTGTAGAAATAGGACACACCCTCTCTATGAGAATAATAGAGAGGTGCCGCATGTCCAGCCTAATGCTAAGAGAATCAGTTTAGTTCGGATTTCCGCAAGATAGGAAACCCACTTCAGTTCATAGCAGTTCAAGTCAGTCGGTTGCATCCAGAGGGACAACCGCCCAGAAATCAGCCCCCAGAGTAATCAGTTCCAGTTGTTGAATCCAGCAGGATCAACACAGTCAGCTTCCATTCAATCAGTTTCTAGTCAGTCAATTTCCAGTCAGCCAGTTTCCAGTCAGCCAGTTTCAGTTAACTCAGCAGTTGATATTCGAAATCCAACTGAAACGATTTTTCAGCCAATAAGGCAAATTTAATCACCGAACCAGAGTCAATTCACAATTTTTCATATGCCCTACAGCGCATATAACAATAGCACCTTATGATAAGATTTGTTTCCTACCAAGATTAATAAACGGTCAAGGAACTATTAGGTCAGAATCGCACTCTTATTACAGAGAAAATTAATTTCAAGAAAGTTTTCTTATTGCCCAGTCTTAGTCCATAGTCAAATTCAGCTATCCCTGTTGTTTGTTTTTAAAAAGGAAAAGTCCTATTGAATTAACTTCAAATCAGAGATAGGAACTGTTTTCCACAGTAGAAATAATTCAGATTTCCCACCATTCCATAAATCGTGTTTCCAGTTCCTTAGATTAAACCCTTCAGCATTAAAAGAAGAATATAAGAAATGTCTGGAGCACTGCCCTTCAGGAGTCATCAGCCTTACAGGATCCCAAACTACTGGAATCACTCCTCGATTTCCTGATAAGAAATAAGATGTGATTGCCAAAAAGGAGATCCTCTGGGCCGAACTAATTTGGTCCCTTTCGAAATGAGCTGAAACCCATTCTAAACCCATCTTCATTCTCCCTATAGAGTTCCACATTTCCAATTAGTAACTATTGAGGAACACATCAGGACATGCTGGAGCGGGATGTCATTCAGCCTTCAGGTAGTCCCTGCTCCGCTCCTATGATTCTTGTTTTCCAAAAAGGCGGAACATCTAGCCCTTTATAGATTTTAGACCTAAACCACATTACCATCCTAGACCGTTTTCCTATTCCAAACATACAGGAGACAATTCTGAACGTAGGGAGGGCCAACTTCTTTCATCCTTCGATTTAGCATTCGGTTATTGGCAAATGGAAGGTCAGTCCCGAATCTCGGGTATTGACCGCTCCTTTCCACTAATCGAGGCCATTGCGAATTCCAGGTGTTACCTTTCGGAGTCCGAAATGGGCCTGCTAATTTCTCTAGGTTGATGAATATAGTCCTTTCCAACCTATTAGGTGTAGAACCTCTGGTCTATCTTGACGATATTATTGTTTATAGTTCGATATAAAAACACACTTTGAACGTCTTCAGAGGTGCTATCACGTTTGAGAAAACCACACCTTAAACTGAAACTTACAAGTGCAACTTTTTACAGGAATCCCTGTTATACTTAGATTTCTACTATCATCCACTGGAATTAAACCTGATCCAGCCAAACTTGAAGCATTGGAAAGGTACCCTGTACCTAAAACCATCGACGACACTCGTGCATTTATTGATTTGTCGGATTCTATCGAAATTTTATCCCCCAATTTTCGAACATTGCTAAACCATTACCAATTTGTTTCCAGAAAAATGCTAAATTTAATTGGGAATCTCATCATCACATGCTTTTGAACTTTAATCGGTAAACTAACTTGTCATCCCATCCTCCAATATCCCGATTACACCAAACCTTGTTCTAGCCACAGATGCTTCCTCCTTTAGAACTAGCAGCCGTCCTATTACAGGACGTAGATGGTGTGGAATTACCCACGCTTATGCCAGTCACCTTCTCTCTGACCTCAATGGAATTATTCCACTACGAACCGAGAGGCCCAAGCGGTATATTGGGCTTTGAAAAATTTCCGAAATATCGTCTACGGCTACGATGTAACCATCAAAACTGACCATAAGCCACTCACGTATCTCTTCAAGGACAAGCTACTTGAAGATGGGTTCTGTTGATTCAGGACTTTGCGGCAAAAATCGTATAAACCCAGGAAAACTTCAAGTTATTCCATACGGATTGTCGAGACTCAAGCCCGACACCCAAGTGAATAAGATAGAAACTCTTCCTGTGTTCGACCACGAATGTCTGCAATGCTCCCAACAACAGGACCAACACACCCAGAACCTTCGGGCTCGCCTGGAACAAAAGGAACCATTGAAGGTAAAAGAACAGTACAACCTAAAAGATGGGCTCGTACATTTTAGGAACGAAGATGGAAACGACCTCGTGGAAATACCAAAGATCTCGCAGATATAGTCATCGGACTTTGTCACGACTCACCTTTGTATGGCCATATGGGGCCGGATAGCACCATCAAGAGTCTTTTGGAGCGATACCATTTTCTCGAAATGAACAAAAAAGGTACATGAATACATCGCTGAATGCTCGTCTTGTTTAAAACATAAAGGCAACGTACCATTCACAACTCCCATGCATAAATATCCAGTATGCCAAAGGCCCTGGCAGAGAACCGGAATGGACATACTAGGACCATTCCCCAAAACATCAAAGGGAAACCAGTACATGATTGTGTTTACGGACCACTTCTCGCGTTACAGCGAAGTAGGTGCCACTCCAAAGCAGACCTCGGAAACTGTGGCAAGAGCCCTAGTGTAACGCGTCATCCAAAACCATACTACTCCTTCCATCCTAATTTCGGATAACGCCCTAGTTTCACTTCCAAACTGTTCGAGTGTCTCTATAACATGTGTAAAATTAAAAACACATTGTGGCATACCATCCGCAGGCAAACGGCTTAGTGGAAAGACACAATTGGAAGATCTTAGAAGCCTTCCACCATGTTGTCGATGCATCCTCCCGTACATGGGATGATTCCCTCCCCATGGTGCAAACAGCCATCAACAACGGCTATAATATGTCCATCGGGGACACCCCTCATTTCGTCCTATATCACTACGACAAACGACTGCTTTTTGATTTGTCCGACCAAATCGACCCGGCAGTTCTAACACCTTCCGAGATGGCAGAAGCAAATCAGCAACTAGTTGAACGATCTTTCAAAATTTTTTACATAATCCGATATGCGATACAAATTGAACGTTTTTAGACTTATAGTATACGTTTAAAAAAGTGCGTGTATATATGACAACCGACTCATGGTGCGCGCCGCGCCGTCATCCGTCTTCCCAGTTTTGCAGTTCAAGTCCTTAAGTTTGGGAATGCCAAATTATTAGTGCAGAAATTATCACCCATAAAAAAAAATAGCGACAAAAAAACGAAAAACTAGTTCTGAAGGTAGTGGAACTGGAAAGTTATTTCATGAAGAGTGGACTGTGAAATACGGTGTTATTAAACGAAATAATAAAGCTTTTTCTTGTATTTGCAAAGTGGACATTGTTGCTCGTTTTTATAATATTAAGCGACATTTTGGAAGTAACCACAAAAATTTGTGCTCAATGTCAGATGAGGAAAGGAATGAAATTATTATGCCGCAATTAAACCAACAGCAACAACAATCTGCTATTTTCAAAAGAATTTTTAAATCAAACAACAATATTACAGCAGTTAGTTTTGAATTATCATCTACCATTACTCAACACGGAAAACCACTTTCTGATGGTGATTATTTAAAAGAAGCTTTTATATATTGCTGAGATTACACAGGCCTGCGATGGTTTTGTTCTCCGAAATATTTTATCACTTATATAGTAAGTTTTGCACGCTGATTCCGAAAATAATATTCATTTTTCTCCATCACGTACAGATTTTTCACAAAATGTCATATTTCATATTTCATATGTAAGTAATTTTCATTAAAAATGACTCAATTAAATTTTGATTAAAAACTACTGCTTATAAATTCTTCCAGATCAGAAGTGACGTCATAGCGTTTTCTAGAACATTCGAGAAACGCACCGCTAGTATATAATTGATTGACAAGCCACGAGATGAGTCAGTCTGTCCAGTGCGTGCGAGGTTATAGTATTATTAAAAGGTGCGCGGTGACTATATTTCTCTTATGAAATTTGTTTATTTGTTGCTATGGCAACCAGGGGGTGTGTAAATAGCTCAAACATTTTCTGTTATATTTGTGGAAAATTTACTGTGAAAAAACAAAGGCGAGATATTACAGACTTCGTCAAGAAAGCAGACTATGCGTACTTCGGCATGGAACTTGGTGATCAAGACAAATCATGGACTCCACATAAAGTTTGCAGTGTTTGTGTTGAATAACTTAGACTGTGGAGTAAAGATAAAAAGGATTCTTTACCTTTTGGGATTCCAATGGTCTAGCGTGAGCCTAGAAATCACAGCAATGACTGCTATTTTTGTTCATGTTACGTGCAAGGCTACAATACTAAAAAAAAAGGAAATTTCTTATCCAAACTTTCAGTCTGCTGTAAGACCTGTTGCTCATGGACATGGTATACCTGTACCTACTAAACCAAATACTCTTGATATAACTTCATCTGATTCGGTATCTGATGACGATGGAAACGATGATATTGATTGTTTTCAAACCGAAACAGCTGGTGAACCTCAATTGTTTACACAACGTGAACTTAATGATTTGGTAAGAGATTTGTGTCTCCCGAAGGATTCTTCAGAGATTTTGGGATCCAGATTTCGTGCAAAGAACTTGCTTTCTCCCAGGACGTCATTTCACTGGTACAGAAATCGAGAAAAAGAATTCATCCAATATTTTTCTCAAGAAAATTCACTGGGATATTGCAACAATGTTTCGGAACTAATACTTAAGCTAGCCGCTGCAGTCTATAACCCAAATGAGTGGAGATTTTCATTGATTCCTCCAAAAGAAGTCTAAAAGGCGTCCTCCTTCACAACGGTAACTTGTATGCATCCGTTCCTGTGGCTCATTCGGTTCACTTGAAGGAAACGTACTAAATCTTGAGCTTCTAGCTAAGATTAAACACAAAGAACACGGTTGGCTACTTTGTGGAGACTTAAAAGTGATTTGTATGTTGCTAGTTCAACAACCAGGTTATACGAAGTTTCCATGATTTTGTATGAATGGGATATCCAAGCAAGAACTCGGCACTGGATAAAAAAGGAATGGCCACGCAGATTCAACCTGACACCTGGTTCTAAAAACATTCAACGTGAAAGTTTGGTTGACACGAAGAAAGTCCTTTTACCTCCTCTTCACAAAAAATTGGGCTTGATAAAGCAATTTGTTAAGCCCTTGGACGAAGATGGAGATTGTTTTAAGTATCTGTATGGTAAATTCCCAACTCTTTCGGAAGCAAAATTGAAAGAACGAATTTTCGTTGGTCCCCAGATTAGAAAACTGACTGTGGATGAACACTTTGAAAGAACAATGAACAATCTTGAAAAAGAAGCGTGGATTGCTTTTAAGGACGTTATCAGTAAATTATGGGGAACAACAAGGACCCAAATTACCAAAACATTGTGGACAACATGCTAGATAAGTTCAAAGAGTTGGGTTGTAATATGAGTTTAAAATTACATTTCTTACATTCACACTTGGATTACTTCCCTGAGAATCTCGGAGCACTCAGCGAATAACAAGGAGGACGGTTTCACTAAGACATCAGAGAAATGGAGAAGAGATATCAGGGAAGGTGGGACATCAGCATGATGGCTGATTACTGCTGGATCTTGAAACGGGATACTCCAGAATTATTATACAGTATAAAAGAAAAGGAACAGAGCGTACATTCGAGACTAAAAGGCATAGATCTCACAAGAAAACTCACGACAAATACTGTAAAGATGAATATGTAATTGACGTTAATAGTCTTCTTTCTTTTTAAAGTTGTTTGCATTTGTAATTAGTATAACAAAGCAAAATAGGTACCAAATGTAAATTGAAATAAATAATATTTATTTATGTTGTTGTTTTTTCCCTTCCAGTTTGCAGAAAATCCTTACGTGATAGAAAAAAATGGACACCTTATTCGAAATCAACGCAGTTGAATTATGTATATAAAATAAGTTATTAGTAAGAAAACAACTCTTACAAAGTTCTCATTCGCAGCCCAACTCCGTATAATCTAAGTAGAAATAAATAAAATTGTCCTTCTTATATTTTTGCAAATTATTTACTCTTGTAGCCCTAGCATTAAAATTTCTACTACAGTTATTATAGAAAAGCTTGCAGAAGGAAATTTTTTTTGAAAGGACACGCGGACCTTTTCATCAATTTGTAACCCCCTGCTAGAATTAAAACCAACCTCCTTCAGATAAAAACCCAATTAAAAGCATTTGAAAGTAAAATTCACGGTTCTGTTAAACATATCCCGGGAACAGACCAGATTAGTCGCGTTCTATTAGAAAATACATTCAAAAATATTCAAACTACAGCATACACCCTAGCAGATATATTAGCGTTATCATGGATACAAACTGGAACACAAAACTCAGCAAAATTTAATCAAAGAAATTAAAGGGAATTGATAAATATGGGAGGAAAAATATTCAAAGGTTTATTCGGATTAGCAACCGAAGAAGACGTTAAGAGAATTGAACTTAAATTGAATCTCTTCGCGCGAAATCGGCAATATAATGGACACATTTTAGAAAAAACTATTGAGTCACCACATGAAAACAATCGCCTCCTCCACGCCCTTTCAGACAAATTTACATACTTTGAATCCCTGTTAGCTAAATATAAAGAACACGAAAGATATCTAGAATTAGTAGAAATAATTAACCTACAAGTAACCCTAATCGATAAATATTTGCAACAAATAATTATTATTCATTCCAAAGTTTTGCGTGCGACCCAGCTACAGTAGCCCATAGAAAAATCACTCTTTCCACACTAATACTATGGGATACACTTCAGTTCTTGATGCACACCTCTCAGACACAATTAAAATTATCACCCATATTCCCACTTAACCATACTAATTACCCCCAATTTCTAAAATACACCTGGACTGTACATGGACTGTGAAAAAAACCATATAGGGCTATGGGTTGAGTGCCTGAAACCCTCATCCGTTGGAAATTTCCAGCAGATTACAGTGGAGAGTTAACGACAAAAGCCCTACGTTTTTTCGTTAGAGAGTTATGTATGTGTAGGTCTTCAAAGGACCTCTTTATGTTTAATTGCCTTCGGTATTTGCACTGCCTAATGGTAAAGAAAGGAATTGCCTTACTTTATTATTTCGTTGAGCCTCGCTTCTGTTTCGATGTAGGGCGCGACGATGTTTTTCGATGTTGGGCCGCGGTACGATGGAGTTACACAACGATTTGCTTTGATGTAACTAATATAGGCAGTCACTGTATTTAAATACCTGAAGATATAGGCCTATCCTTTTTATAGTTATTAGGTTTTATATTAAGAAGATTTCACTCAGAATTTATAGGAAGATGAAGTACATCTTCCTTGCTTAAAGCATCGCTGTAACATAAGCAGCTCAGAGTGCCGCCAGTATAAATCGTTAGGAATCTGCTGATTCTTCAAAGTTCGTTCACTCTTCTCTTGATGTAATTTTCATGAGTCAGCAGTGGAAAATTTTGAACACAAAATAATAAATTTTTCTTGTGGTTGGGTGGGCCCAATGCCTCCATACTGGGTTCTATGTATGTATGGCAATTATTTTCATTCCCAATAGGCTATGTCGCCAATCCCGATGCAATTTTGTAGATATTTAATTTAATTAATTAATAATTTATATTTAATTACGAAATAAAGGTATCACATACGATACCATATTGTAAACATGTATAGTTTTTCCATATGGACCACGCCCCTACACCTCCCTCATGATTGTACCATTTTTCGATGTACTCACTTATGACTTTATCCTCCACTCAAACCAGTAATTCTTCCAACCACTAGGTCCTGCTTTATCGACTTAATCCGTGACTGTCATGCCCCGGTATGTTCTTTCACGAAATTCCATTCCTCTAAAACCGTTCAACTCCGAATTGGACCAGACATCTGGATTTCTTTCGCGAATAGGACAACCGCTACTTTCGAGTGTCCGTCAAATTATTCACTTATCAAAATCCGACTGTTATCCGTCTACCAATTCATTGTTCCTTACGTTCAAAAACCTTCCAAATATACAACGCTTATAAGGTTACCATTAATGACTCATACCCCTTCCCGTCGCAAACTAAATTTAAATCCGTTATAGAAATCTTAAATCTCTCCATGAAGCCGGTAACCATCCTACCCGAACTTCATGCTTCTAAATGGAATGATCAATTGAGTCGTTTTCAAACTTCAGATGATAACCAGAATAACCTTTTACAAATACTACAACCAGTAACAATTTTTTCAACATCTGCCGTTAGTATCATTATTGTATGTCAGTGGCGGCTCGTCGGTAGGCACTGCGGAACTGCAGTGCCTCTAAATTTTGTATTTACAATTGAAATAATCAAGAACAATATAAGGATGAGCTCAGTGAATAACTTTTTCAATAACTTTTGAAACTTTTATTCATTGCTCAATGCTCATCCTTTTATTTCAGTAATTATTTCAACCCATTCTTAGAGACAGCACCCCTAGAACTTTTAGTCACGAGCCGCCACTGTTGTATGTGCTATTATCCTCGGTATATTTGTAGTAAAAAGATCATTCTTGGAACGAAGGAAAACAAGAAACACCGAACAGTGTGAAACTATATAATTATGCGCGACCAAGAGTGCGTACCCAGACCACGTGAACTAAACTTAACCACTCCAACTCATGTGTTGTATATAAATCTGTATTATAAAAACCACTAGTTATCATCTAGTTAGAACTAGTTAGGATGTTATGTTATTGTATTAATATCATTTTAGAGGGGAGAGCCCTGTAAAAATGAACAATGAATAATTCCTATATTCATATATTCTAATATTCATATAATTCTTATGTTCATATAATTCTTATATTCATATAATTCTTATATTCGTATGATTCTTATATTCATATAATTCTTATATTCATATGATTCTTATATTCATATAATTCTTATACTCCTATAATTCTTATATTCATATAATCCTTATATTCATTATATTCATGTAATCCTTATATTCGTTATATTCATATAATCCTTATATTCATATAATCTTTATATTTATATAATACTTATATTTACATATCAGGTTGTAACATAAATTCTGCTCGATTAGTAAACGGACGATAGATAATAGAATAACCTCAAGATAATGTGAAATAGTTTTAGAAATGTTGCAAAATACACACGGTAACAGGTTCGCACATGTTTCATCACGATACAGAAAAAGAAGGGAGTTATAGTGATGATTAATTTCTCATTATGTCATTTAATTTTTGTTGTGAATAAACTAAAAATGCGAGCAAATTTTTCCTTATAAATCATTTAATTTTTGTTCTGAATGAACCAAAAAATCGAGCAGAATATATGTTACAACCTTATATATTTATATTCTTATATTCATTTTTACATACAGTCCAAATTCGCATAACGCTGACACGAGTTTGGATAATTTTTTATTTTCTTTCTATTTTATTTTTTGCCGAATAACACCAGTACACATTTGAAAACTTGTCGATCGATTTTTACAAACTAGTTGGTGATTCTATATAATTTGAGTGCGCTGATCTAAAAAATATAGTTAGTTTTTCCCTATCAAGTATGGTTTTCTTACTACAGGGTATGTCATAAATCCCCCATTTATCCCCAAATGTGAACCATCTTATCGAGACCAACATTGGATTGCACATGCTAAACCATAAATTTTGTTGTTATAGACTACAGTAACGCTTACATAATAATGTAGGGTAAATATATATAACAACCAGTCCCGTTCCCAGCAAAATACTCTCTCCCCTCCCATCAATGGGTGGTTAACATTTGGGGACAGATGAGGTATTACAACACCCCTTGTAGCACGAAATCTTTAGGTGATAGAGTAAAACCTAATTAAAGCAGAATTAAATAGCTCCTAGCTCTTGGACAAGCATATTGCTTGTTTATGAAAGAATAAAAAAATAACTGAAAGAAACAAAATATATTTACCTTTTTACTTGCAAACATTTCAGGACTTATTCCAAAGACTTAAGACTACGAAGGTAGATCTGACTAATGACGACTAAACCGGTGCTTCTTTGATGTTTTCTTATGCTGTGCGTTAGGCTGATCTCGTTGCAGACACCAGCAGTAATCCGCCATCATATTTGTATGCCATCTTCCTTGATATCTTCTTTCCATGGTTTTGATGTCCTGGTGAAATCGTTCCCCTTGCTCCTCACTGACATCTCCAAGATTTTCGGGAAAACGGTCAAGATGCGAAAATAAGAAGTGAACTTTCAGGCTCATGTTGCAGCCTAAGGCGCAAAACTTTCTAAGCATATTTTCCACCAGTCTTTCATAATTTTGGCTTTTGTAGTTTCCCAAGAAGTTTTCAACAACATCTTTGAAACCAAGCCATGCTTCTTTTTCTTTATTGGTCATTGTGTTCAGGAAATGATTGTCTGTCAATAACTTTCTAATCTGAGGACCTATAAAAACACCTTCCTTTATTTTCTCGTAGCTAATCTTTGGATATTTTGAACAAATGTACTTGAAACACTCACCTTCTCTATTCAATGCTTTGACATACTGCTTCATCAAGCCTAACTTAATGTGCAAGGGTGGTAGGAGGATTTTATTTGGTTCAACTAGATGTTCATGTAAAATGTTCTTTGATCCTGTGGTAAGATTCTCTCTAGGAGGCCAAGTTTTCCTCTTCCAGTGCTGATCACGTGCTCGACTATCCCATTCTCAGATGAAACATGGCATCTTAGTGTATCCTGATTGCTGCCCAAGTAACATGCAAAGGACTTTGAGATCCCCACACAAATCCATCTGTGATTTTGATACTGAATTTTTTCCAGAAGCAGTTTCATGTTATCATAGGTCTCTTTTAAATGAGTAGAATGGGCCACTGGGATCGATGCATATTTGTTACCGTTGTGCAGTAACACTCCTTTTAGACTGGTTTTAGAGGAATCTATAAACAACCTCCAGTCACTGGTTTGGTATTCGATGCCTAGCTTGCACACTAATCCTGTGATGTCCTTGCAAAATACCAAGGGACCATCTTCGAGAAAAGGCACGAAGTCTTTCTCACGATTTCTGTACCAAGCGAAGTATGTGTCGGATGCCAATAAATTGTTCTCCTGTAATCTAGACCCCAAAAGTTCTGCAGAATCCTTAGGCAGATTCAAATCCCTGACTAAGTCATTTAGTTCGGCTTGAGTTAATGTTTTAGGAGGATCTCGGTCAGCTGTTGGCTGTTCATAAACATCATCATTGTCTGGATTTGGAGCTGAATCAGAATCTGAATTGTATTGATCCAGACTCTGGTGGGGGGGGTGGGGGGAATAGGAACTTCTGGACCATGGGGTACCGGCCTTATTGCAGATGGAAGACTTGGGTATTGAAGGCTCTCTTTATTCTTTGCATTATAACCTTTAACATTGCAAGAACAGAAGTAGCAGTCGTCGGTATGGTTTCTAGGCTCGCGCCATACCATAGGGATCCCAAATGGCAAACTTTTCTTTTTACCTTTGCTCCAATTCCTTAGTGCCGCAACACACGTAAGACAAACCTTTGGTGGAGCCCAACTTTTGTCTTGATCTCCTAATTTAATTCCAAAATAAGCATGAAAAAAAGAAATTAATTAAAGATAAAAAAGGTAAAAAATTACAAAACGCCCCAAAATTGTTTTGCTAATAACTTTAAAACTGTGGGCGATAGAAAAAAACTGGTAGCATTTTTTAATTCAGCGCAGCGAACTGCTTCAGAATCACAACTCAAAATAAAGAAATCGATTTTCATGGAGACCGGTGTAATTGATGAATTATTTCTTTTTAATTTACTTAATAATTTGTTTAAAATTCAGCTTCATAATGTATTCTTGTTAAATTCTTCAATGTTCATTTTCTTTATACATTCTCTCTTCGTTGTAAAAGATGAAGTCATGTCTTGCTTAACACTTAATTTTAAAATTTAGGCATTTAATTTTTGCTCATGTGAATGTTTAATTGTAATTCCTAATAAAATGCATATTTCAATTTCCACTTTTAGTTAACTTGGCAGATCATGATAACATCAGATCTGTCAATATGCGGTTTAAAATAAAACTATGGCTTCATCTTCAAATATCTTGCTTATCTGTTTAGACATTGCTACAGCTAAAATATTTACCTTATCTTCAAATATTTCGCAAAGTAATTCAGCCTATTGATAATAAGAAAAAAACAGGTCAACATTAAATAATAATGATGTCAACAAAAATTCAGTATAAATAGTCAAACAATTTTTCAAATTATTATTCTGATTTGTCTGATTTACTTAGAGGCTGAGCATTACCTATAACATTTTAGCAGTAAACACAGTAAGAGAATATCTTTGTCCCCGATACGTTACAAGAAGAATCGGGGAACCTTCAGAGAATTTAGTAAGCTTCACAGAATCCTCCGATCCACTACAAGAAGAAATCGGAGAGTAGTATAAGAGAAACCTCTGCGATTCCCTATACGATACAGATACTCCAGAGTAACACATCCGTTGCTGCCACCTAACCAGAACCCCCGTAAACTTCGAACCGCCCAAGGCATAGACGGAGGGGTTAATATATATACATATACACCCGTATATATCTGATCTTTTTCCGTGTCTCACCTACCCGTGAGCAGTCCAGCATGCTCTCAAACACTTCACATATGTGCACCTTACACACTACACATTCTTTTTAAAATTAAAAGAACAACAACAAAATGACATCGACTTCAACAGCTCGGAGTCCTCTGGGAAGGGGACCATAAATTTCCCAACTTCTAGCTCCCCTGCTGCCGATACCGGGAACACAGACCCGGCAGTGGGAATGGTTCTCCTACTGCCTAATCGAGATGTCCTTGGCGTCTGCCTGACTCACCTTTCATAAACTTCTGCAACATTTGTGGCCTTTCCTCATATTTTCAATCTGTTGAACACCACCTCTGCTCCTCTAAACCTCAACTTCTCTTCCTCATTGAAACTCAGGTTTCTGAGGCGGCTGACAGCAACCCCTTTTCTGTATCCTCCTACTTTCTTTATATTCAATTTCATTCCAAAGGTGGATGTTGCGTATATGTACGCAACGACCTGACTTGCTCTCGTATTCTCGGACGTGAATCCTTCGAATTCTATTCACTCTGGCAACGGCTTACATGTCAATCTCAAATAAAATATATCTGCGTTGTTTACTTTTCTCCTAATCCTACTGACGATCCAGAACTCTTTGACTATCTTACTTCCAAAGTGGAATGCATTCTATCCTGCTCTCCTTTTGCTGAAATCTCCAATTTAGATTTGAATGTTTACCACCACCTTTGGATTTCCTCATACTTCACTGACATCCCTGGTAAACTAGCTTACAACTTCTCTCTCTTGAATGACCTAAAGCAGATTTTACAACATCCTGCTCGTATTCCCGATTCCTTTGGAGATAGACCCAAAATTCTCGATTTATTTCTCACCATTCATTCTTTTTACTCTCTCAAACTTTTTCTCCGTTGGGCTCCTCCGATCACAATTCCTGTCCTATCGCCCCAGTTCGGTTTTTCGATCCTCCAAAAAGGAGACGCCTTTGGCACCTTGGCACTTCTGATTGGGAGGCTGGAGCCAAGTCAAAAACCTTGTCAACAGCTTTACTTCTTCATTCCTCCTCTTTTCTATTCCGACGGCTCATTTGCCGTCTCTTCTCCTGATAAGCTGAACTCTTCGCTCAGACTTTCGCCTCCAACTCAACCATGGACGATTCCGTGTGCTGTTCTTCAATCTCCTCCTCCGTCTGACTTAATTATGTCTGAAATTAGAATCTTCTCCAAAGATGTTTATTCTACCCTGTCTGGGCTCAACTTTTTGAAAACGTACTGTCCTGATGGTGTTCCATGCAAACATTTTCATCTTTGTCTTTCATCTGTTACTTTTCCTTCCTGCTGCAAGCTCGCTTTAATTCAGCCTGTCCCAAAAAAGGGTGACCGCTCTCAGCCCTCCATCTATTGTTCAATTAAATGCAAAAACTTTACTTTTCTACGTGGAGGTCAAAATGTGATAATAAAAACCCACTCTAATAGACAGAGTTTATTTCCACAACAGTTTCGATGCCCACTGGCATCCTCTTCGGGTGGATACAGAGAAACGAATGGACCAAAAACGAGAGGGTAAACAGTCCAGAGACCATTGAGAAATTCACACATAGGATAGATCCCGTTCTCCCGACAACGGAAGGGCATTTTATTAAAGGGTCCCGCTAATAAGTACCGTCGCACAAATTAAAATTACCTTCTTGTTCTATGCATACAGATTCTATTATTTTTTACATAATTATTACATTTATTATTACATTTATTACATTTATTATTACATTATTATTTATTACAGAAATTATAAATTTATTATTACATTTATTATTACATTGTTATTTATTATTACAGAAATTATAAACCGAAAAACGAATGAAAAAAGGCGAGAAGGAAACAATCCAGAGACCATTAAGAAATTTGCACCTAGGTTAGATCTCGTTCTCCCGACACCGGAAGGGCATTTTATTACTACATTATTATTTATTATTACCGGAATTACAAACCGAAAACGAAGGAACAAAAGCGAGAAGGGAACAATCCAGGGACCATAAGAAATTCGCACCTAGGTTAGATCCCGTCCTTCCGACACCGGAAGGGCATTTTATTAAAGGGTCCCGCTTATAAGTACCTTCGCACAAATTAAAACTATCTTCTTGTTCTATACATACAGATTCTATTATTTTGACATAATTAATACATTATTATTATATTATACATTTACGTTTTATAACATTTATTATTATCACCTTTACATTTATTATTACATTTATTTTATTACCTTTATTATTACATTTATTATTATTACCTTTACATTTATTATTACATTTATTTTATTACCTTTATTATTACATTTATTATTATTGCATTTACATTTATTTCCACATTTATTACATTTATTAATTTTATTATTACCTTTATTATTACATTTACATTTATTACTATTACGTTTATTATTCCATTTACATTTTATCGAAAAAACGAATGAACCAAAAGCGAGTAAGGAAACAATCCAGAGACCTTTAAGAAATTCACACCGAGGCTAGATCCCGTTCACCCGACGCCGTAAGGGATTTTTTAACCAAGAATCTCATTAGAGGGTCCAGCTTATATGTACTTTCGCACAAATTAAAATTATCCACTTGTTCTATCCATACAGATTCTATCATTTTTCTTTTGACATAATTATTGCATCTATAAAGTAATTAATTGATTTCCAATCCATAGCATGATCATTTTGGCTGGCGTGATAAAAAATTGCATTATTAGTATTACAACTTCTGAAGGCATATTTATGTTCTTTAATACGGGTTTCAATATCTCTTCCAGTTTCTCCTACGTATACTAAATCACAACTTTTACAGGGAATGTTGTAGACACAGGCTTGTTCCTGTTTTGCAACGTTATTCCTAACCAATTTACTTTTTACAGTAGACGAATATTTGAACGCCAAAACAAACTTAAAATCTTTCGTCAAAGGTTTTACACTTTCTAAGCCGGCAATGTAAGGCAAACTCACATATTGTTTTTGGTTAACTAAAGGTTCCCGAGGGGCATAAAAATATTTCCTGGCTTTAAAATACGCCTTTCTGATAAACCAGTCAGGATATTTTAAATCCTTAAAAATGTTCCAAATCTTTGAATGTGGGCAAATGTGGGCTACAAATCCTGAGAGCTCTCAGAAACATGGAAGAAATAATTGAGCTTTTAACACCATCATGATATGAAAAATAATGAATGTACGAATTACAGTGAGTAGGTTTTCTATAGACCGTGAAATTGGGCTTTCCGCTTTTGTTAATGACCAAAACATCTAATTATGTCAATTAGGTATTAATTATGTCAAAATAATAGAATCTTTATGTGTAGAACAAGAAGATAGTTTTAATTTGTGCGAAGGTACTTATAAGCGGGACCCTTTAATAAAATGCCCTTCCGGTGTCTGGAGGACGGGATCTAACCTAGGTGTGAATTTCTCAATGGTCTCTGGACTGTTTTCCCTCTCGTTTTTGGTCCATTCGTTTTTCTGTATCCACCCGAAAAGGATGCCAGTGGGCCTCGAAACTGTTGTGGAAATAAACTCTGTCTATTAGAGTGGGTTTTTATTATCACATATCGTTCAATTGCTTTTATTTCTTACTTTTCTAAACTTTTTTAATCTATTTTTAATAGGAATTTTTTTAAACACCTCCCTTCTCACTATATTATTTTAGATAGTCAGTTTGGGTTCCGCATGAGCAGCTTCACTGGCGATCTAGAGGTTAGCTCATTAGAGAAAATATAAATTTATGGGAAACTTAACTTATTAAGCTTTGCCTTTTTAGTAAATGGAAAATATATTTATACAATCCCACTTTGAATTGAATATAAATTATCATAAATAGTGTTTTTTTTGTATGTTTAGTTTTCTATAAATATAGATTACCTTTTGTAATGAAAATTTTAAAATGTCAAAGAATCGGTAAGAGAATCGACTAAATTTGGCCAGTGCTGATACCCAAAAAATATTCGATTCTGCCGCTGCCGATTAATCAGTACGCCACCAATTAATAGTGGTCTTCCTCAGGGCTCTGTCCTGTCACCTACACTTTTCCTTTTATTTATCATGATCTCTTAAGTCCCACTTCCTGTCCTATCCACTCCAAGGCCGATGATTTCACCTTTCACTTCAGAAACTTCTCCACCCGCTTCATAAAGCGTCGCTTTCGACAGTCACTTCATGATTCACGTAGGAAACTCTATTCTTTCTGTTATCATTGATTGGGGCAGAGAAAAACTTGTTGCTTTCAATGTCTCAAAATCTCAGTTCTTTCATCTGTCTACTCATCACAATCTTCCACATGACTATCCCCTTACCTTCAACAACACAAATCAATCCTTCCTCTTCTCTTAACATTCTTGGTGCTTCCTTTTTCTCGTGATCTTTCCTGGAAACATCACACATACTGTACTTTCTTTCCAAAACAGCTTCTAAGAGATTAGGTGTGCTGTCCCCTCTAAGTTGCTGTCTCTGTACAGGGGTCTTGTCCGCCCTTGTATGGAATACGCTTCTTACGTATGAGGTGACTCAACCCACACGGCTCTACTTGACCAGATGGAATCAAAAACTTTTCGCCTCATCAATTTCCCGCCTCTGACTGACCGTCTTCAATTCCTCTCTTTTCGCCGCAATGTTGCCTCACCCTCTCTCTTTACTATCGCTATTATAACGGACACCGTTCTTCTGAACTCTCTAACTGCATGACTCCTTTGATGAAAGTACGCAGTACCAGACTTTCGACGTATTCTCATTCACTTTCTGTCCCACTCTCTAATAAGAAGGTTAATCGGTATTCTCACTCTTTCATCTACTCAACCGGTGAACTCTGGAACAATCTCCTACTCTCGATCTTTCCCCCTGTATATGACCTCCAGTCTTTCAAACGCAGGGTGTCCAGGCATCTGGAAATCCCTGGATGTTGATTTAGGCTCTCTTCTTCATCTAGGGAGGGAGGGTCGTTTTGGCGGATGTCCGCCTTTGGCCTTTTTCCTACATAATATATATACACACCTTGCCTTACAACCTTACTAAGGTTCCGCGCGATGATTCCTCATTTCGCAAAAGTCAAACTTGTCGCCTCCCCTCTCGAGTTGGCCTGGTGAAGTAGTCAGTTGGTTTCTTGTGCTCTCCACCTCACATAGCCAGGTACGCCCGGCTCATCGGGGATTGTTCTGAGCTAGGCGTCTAGTCTTCTTTTGAAGATGTCCACTGCAACTCCCTTCGTGTTTCTTAGGTTTTTGGGCAGCTGATTAAACAGTTTTGGTCCTCTCACCACAAAACTATTTTCTTTCAGGGTTCAGGATGTTCCCTGCCTCGCCTTCAATTTGGGAATACGACACAGTCTACCGTTTCTACTTTCCACCGTTGTTTGGGGAGTTATAGAGTTCAGAGTAAGATTAGGGACTAGTTTCTCCATTATTTTCCAAGTGTAAATAATGGTGTATCTCTCTCTTCTCCTATCCAGTGAATATAGGTCTAGTTCGCGTAACCTTTCCCAGTAATTTAATTCTTTGCACTCGTTGATCTTGGCTGTGAAGCTTCTCTGGATCCCTTCCAGCTGTCAAATGTCTTCTTTTTTATATGAGCATGTTAGGACCGATCAGTATTCCAATTTGGGTATGATCACTGTTTTCAGTAGAGGAATCATTGCATTCCTATCCCTTCGTTTGAAGGTTTTCAATATCTGTCCCGTTATTCTCTTTGCTCTGTTTACTGCTATCTTATTTTGTGTTTCACATTTCGCATCATCTGTCATTACAACCCCTAAATCTTTTGCTCTAGAATTTCTCTGAATTTTCCTGTCCATTTGGGGTATAATATTCCATGGATTTTAGATTCTCTCTTTTTCCGTACCGTAACAGATGAAATTTCTCTGTGTTAAACTTCATATTGTTGTCTTCCGTCCAGTTGTAGATTCTGTTCATGTCGGTTTGTAGAGATCCTATATCTTCTGGGTTTCTTATTTTTCTACTGGTCTTTGTGTCAACCGCAAAGGATGTTACTTTCAAGTGCATCAATAATGTTGTTGTAGTGTTCCATTAGTTGTGATAGGCGTGATCTGCCTGACCGAAACCCATGTTGATTATCATTGAATTTTTTCTGAGTTTCCAAAAAGTCATAGATTTTCTGTGTAACTATTCTTTCAAATATTTAAGTGAGATGAGATGTAAGCGACACTGGCCTATAGGTTTTGGCCTCGGAACGATCTCCTTTATATATTGGGACGATGTTCGCGCTCTTCAGGATGCCCGGTATTTCTCCCGTGTCTTTGAATTAGGCTTTATCGCTTCTATAGCGTCGTCTTCTTTTTATGTATGCTTCTCGATTAGTTCCTGTATGACGTCATCGATACTTTGCAGTTTATCATTTAATATTTTTCTGATGTTATCTTTACAGTTACTTAATTTTGCAGTCACTCTTTTTCTCTTTCGAAAAAATGCCCTCTTTTGTCTCGAACCTGCTTCTCTTTCCTCTTTGTTGTATTTTTGGGACATGTTTTTCCACAATTTCTAACATCTTCTCCTCTAACGTCATTAGCATCTCCTCCGTTGTCTTGGCCTCGAAACTGGTTTTCCAGTCTATTACTTCCATGCTGGATGTCACATCTTCCCAGTTTATACTGAGGCTTTGGAGTGAAAATTAAAAAATTCGAATTTACTTCTCTCTGTTGTTCGTGTTCTTTCCTTTCCTGTTGCCTTTATATTAGTTGTTATTTCAATGATGTTGTGGTCTGATATCATAGTTGGGGATATTTCTACATTATCAATTAGATTACTGTTGTTTGTGAATACCAAATCTAGGCAGTTGTTTTTTCTTGTGTTTTCTGTTATTTCTTGCGTTAACATAAATTCATCAGCTAAAGCTAGTAGCATTTTTACCTGCTCCTGGTCTTCTCGTGTGCCCCCCTTTTCCTGGTGTATACATATATTTTTTCCTATCCTTTTATATTTCATGTGGGAAATTAAAATCACCACAGAGAAAAATATTTGGGGTTGGAGAGTGTAGATCTTTTACTCAGTTTCTTACCTCTGTAATGGAATCTGAAAATTTTGAGGTTGGCGTGTTTGGGGGTCTGTACATTACAATTAGCACCATATTTAATTTTTCAACTTTTGCTGCTACATATTCTACGTAGCTGTTTGAGGTACTTATAGTCATTTCTGCCATATGCCTTTCGCGTGTGTAAATAGCACATCCTCCTTTACGCCTCCCTGTTGTGTCGGCTCGGAGGATGTTATAGCTGTCAATTTGTATTTCTTTTGTGTCAATACAGGACTCACAATTTTCACAGTTCGCCTGGCAGTCCTTTAGATGAGTTTCCGTGAGGCATGCAATGTCTGCTCCGGCTTCTAGCACGAGTCCTTTCAGGTATAAAACTTTGTTCGGGGAATGGTTTGATTTAAGGCCCTAAATGTTGGCTAAGATTATTTTTATTTTTTCTCTTTCGTTTTCGCATACAGGTGGTTCCGATTTATTTTCCAATGGTGGTGCCGGTTTCGTTGCCTTGTGGTCCTCCGAGAATTTACCTCTTTTTATCTTTGTCGGTACCTGTTGTCCCGATAACGCATGAAGTGCCTTTGTGCGTGACTTCTGTCCGGCTCTCGGATTCCTATATTTGTCAGATGGTTTTGTAATTGCTGAATGGTATTTAGCAGCTGAATTGTGTTGGCTGCGTGTAAAAAAAATTGGCACTCTTCTTTGACGTTCATTTTTCCTGTTCACCCGTTGCTTTCTTTTGAGGGTGGTGGTAACGGCATTTTTTTTCCATACTTGCAACTCCTATATCTTGCATTGTTCGTTTTTCCTGTTCACTCGTTGCGTTCCTTTGAGGGTGGTGGTAGCGGCAATTTTTTTCGTATTTGCAACTCCCATATCTTGCATAGGTTTTGCAGACAGTAAGACGGTGAAACTTGCATTTCTTATCAAATTTGCAGTATTCACTTGTGTAATGCGTGTTGCATAATGTGGGATGTGCATATATGCATTGCCCATCATGATATCTGCAGTTCCCTTTCGCGTAGTATTTACATACGATATTTTCTACGCTTCTACTTCTTGTTTTCTTATTATTTTCAAAGTTCTTAATTTTGGTATTATCATTATTTTTTTTTTGGCTGTTTATTTTCTATGTTTTTAGTTATTATCTTTTTATCGTTTCGCCCGTTGGACAGTTTGACAACTTCGCAACTTTTACTTATTTCTTTTCTCTCATCTATCTCTTCCTTCCGTATTATATTGTTTTATATATATATATATATTATATATATATACATATATATATACACCTCGTTGACCTACTTGAAATTCCGTGTGTTGGTCTCTCTTCAAACGAAGGTCAAGCTAGTAGCCCCCGCTTCTAGGCCTCGCTTGGTGGAGGAGCGAGTTGCTCTCGTGCGCTCTCCACCGCACATAGCCAGGTACACCCGGCTCATCTCGTACCGTCCTGATCCAGGCATCTAGTCTTCTCTTGAAGACTTCAACTTTGACCCTTGAAACGTTTCTGAGGTCCTTTGGAAGCTGGTTAAAAAGTCTTGGCCCCCTGACAACCAAGCTATTTTCCTTTAGTGTTGAAGAGGTTCCTTGTTGGGCCTTTAATTTGGGAACACTACACATTCTGCCTTTCCTATTTTCCAACTTTGTTTGAATGATAATTGGGTTTAGTTTGAGAATGGTACCAATTTTTCGACCATTTTCCATATGTAGATTATAGTGTACCTCTCTCTTCTTTCCACAGAGTACAGATTTAGTTTACGTAGTCTTTTCCAGTAGTTGAGTTCTTTGCAGCCATCTATCTTGGCTGTGAAATGTCTCTGCGTGTCTTCTAGTTTATAAATTTCTTCATTTTTATATGGGGACGTCAAACCTGAGCAATATTCAAATATTGGTATGATCAGTGTTCTCAGCAGGGGAATCATTACTGTCTTGTCCCTGGTTTTGAACGTTCTTAGTATCTGTCCCGCGACTCTTTTTGCTTTGTTTATCGCTCTCTGATTTTGTGTTTCGAATTTCGCATCATCGGTCATTATTGCCCCCATGTCGACTGCTTTCGTCCTTCTCTGAATTTCCTGTCTATCTGGAGCATAATATGCAGTTTGTTTAAGTCCATAATTTCTACCATATCTCAAGAGCTGAAATTTCTAGGTGTTAAATGTAATATTGTTGTCTTCTGACCATGTGATATTTTGTTTGTGTCCCTCTGCAAGGCCTCCACTTTATTTGCATCGCTGATTTTTCTGCTGATCTTTGTATCGTCTGCAAAGGATGTTACTATACTGTTGCTGTTTACTCCACTATCTATGTCTGTTAGCATGATAATGAACAAGAGTGGGGCCAGTACTGTACCTTGTGGTACTGAGCTGCGTACTTCTGATTCTGATGATGATACACCTTGAATTTTGACGACTTGTAGACGTTCTCTGAGGAAGTTGTAGATCCATTTTCCCATTTTGCCTGTTATTCCCATATGTTTCATTTTATGTGCTCTTATACCATGATCACATTTGTCGAAAGCCTTAGCAAAATCCGTGTATATGACATCATTCATAGTTTTCATTGCCTTCAAGTGCATCAAGGATATTGTTATGCTCTGTAAGTTGTGATAGGCATGAACTTCCTGATCGGAGTCCATGCTGATTTTCGTTGAATCTTTCCAGTGTCTCCAAGAAGTCATAGATTTTCTCTCTTACTATTCTTTCAAATATTTTGGTAAGGTGGGTCGTCAATGACACTAGCCTATAGTTCTTTGCTTGAGATCTATCCCCTCCTTTATATATAGGGACAATGTTTGCTCTTTTCAAGAGGTTCGGTATTTCTCCAGTGTCCAGAGATCTTCTCCATATCCAGTATAAGGGTGTAGCTATTTCATTTTTACAGTTTTTAATTAATAGTGCGTTCCATTTGTCCGGACCTGCAGGTGGATGTGATTTCATTTGTCCTATAGCTCTCGCTACATCTTCTGGGGTAAAATCAAAGTTTGTTATACATTCTCTTTGCAATTTCTCTTCGAAGAATGAATCTATGTCAGGTATCGCTTTGTCACGTTTTGGGGTACTGAAGACTGATTCATACTGGGCTCTCAATGTTTCAGATATTTCTATTAGATCGTCTGTTAGTTCATTATTTCCTATCCTTCAGGGCCCGATAGTAGCGACATTTTTGTTTTCCTTTTCACATAGATGTAGAAGTATTTTGGATTTTCTTTTATTGCTTCTACCGCCTTTTCCTCTTTCCTCTCTGTATGGCCCTTTATCAGAATTTGTATTTCCGTATCGATACTCTCCAGTTTTCTTGTATTACTTTCCTGGCATTGTTGTCTCCGCAATTAGCTAACTTCGTCGCTACTCTCTTTGTTTTGCGGAATATTCTCCTCTTTTGCCTCTCTATCCAGTTCCTCTTTCCTTTAGGCTGTGCTTTCGGAGCATATTTTTCTAAAATTCTCAGCGTCTTTTCTTCCAAGGTTATTAGCATGTGTGATCTGATTTCTTCCCAATTTATGGTCTTGCAGTTTAAGTTAAAAACCCCAGATTTGGTTCTTCCTTCTGTATGTGTATTGTGCTTTAATGTTATCGCCATAGTTGTTGATAATTCGATTATGTTGTTGGGGTTATTTATATCGGCAATCAAGTTCGTGTTATTCATGAATACCAGATCAAGGCAGTTATTTTCACTGGTATTTTCTGTTATCTCCTTTGTCAGCATAAACTCGTTTCTTAGAGCCATCGGCATTTTTGCTTGCTCCCGGTCGTCAATGACACTAGCCTATAGTTCTTTGCTTGAGATCTATCCCCTCCTTTATATATAGGGACAATGTTTGCTCTTTTCAAGAGGTTCGGTATTTCTCCAGTGTCCAGAGATCTTCTCCATATCCAGTATAAGGGTGTAGCTATTTCATTTTTACAGTTTTTAATTAATAGTGCGTTCCATTTGTCCGGACCTGCAGGTGGATGTGATTTCATTTGTCCTATAGCTCTCGCTACATCTTCTGGGGTAAAATCAAAGTTTGTTATACATTCTCTTTGCAATTTCTCTTCGAAGAATGAATCTATGTCAGGTATCGCTTTGTCACTTTTTGGGGTACTGAAGATTGATTCAGACTGGGCTCTCAATGTTTCAGATATTTCTATTAGATCGTCTGTTAGTTCATTATTTCCTTTCCTTCAGGGCCCGATAGTCGCGACATTTTTGTTTTCCTTTTCACATAGATGTAGAAGTATTTTGGATTTTCTTTTATTGCTTCTACCGCCTTTTCCTCTTTCCTCTCTGTATGGCCCTTTATCAGAATTTGTATTTCCGTATCGATACTCTCCAGTTTTCTTGTATTACTTTCCTGGCATTGTTGTCTCCGCAATTAGCTAACTTCGTCGCTACTCTCTTTGTTTTGCGGAATATTCTCCTCTTTTGCCTCTCTATCCAGTTCCTCTTTCCTTTAGGCTGTGCTTTCGGAGCATATTTTTCTAAAATTCTCAGCGTCTTTTCTTCCAAGGTTGTTAGCATGTGTGATCTGATTTCTTCCCAATTTATGGTCTTGGAGTTTAAGTTAAAAACCCCAGATTTGGTTCTTCCTTCTGTATGTGTATTGTGCTTTAATGTTATCGCCATAGTTGTTGATAATTCGATTATGTTGTTGGGGTTATTTTTATATCGGCAATCAAGTTCGTGTTATTCATGAATACCAGATCAAGGCAGTTATTTTCACTGGTATTTTCTGTTATCTCCTTTGTCAGCATAAACTCGTTTCTTAGAGCCATCGGCATTTTTGCTTGCTCCCGGTCCTCTCTTGTGTCCCCCTTCTTTTGCTGTATAAATATATTTCTACCCAGCTTTTTGTATTTGTATATTAGGGGATGGAGAGTTTACAGACTTTATTAGGGTTCTGATATCATCAATGGCATCCAAACATTTTTCATTTGGAGAGTTTTGAGGTTTATAGATGACTATCAGTACCATGTTTAGTTTCTCTATTTTCACTGCAAGGATTTACACGAAGCTTTTGGATTTACTTATTACCGTCTATGTCATATGCTTCTCATGTATAAAAATAGCATATCCACCTTTACATCTCGCTGTTCTATCCGCTCTTAGTAAGTTGAATCCATCGATATGCAATTCTTTCTTATCGATACAGTGTTCACAGTTATCACAGTTTCCTTGGCAATCTTTAAGATGTGTTTCTGTGAGGCATGCGATGTCCGCCCTTGTTTCGTCCATAAAATCTTTCAGGTACGAAACTTTGTTTAGTGAGTTGTTCGGCTTTATTCCTTGAATATTTGCCAGGATAATGTTTATGTTCTTTGTTTTGCATTGCCCCTTGTGCATTTTAAGTTCGTTGTCCTTTGATATCGCGTGTTTTGTCGCCTTGTGGTCCTCCGAGATGGATCCGTTCCCGCCTACCTGTTCTGGTAGCTTCTTGCCATGAAGCGGTCCGGCTCGAGGGTTCCCAGCTGTGTCAACTGCATGTGATGTATAAGACTTAGCATCCGTATTATGTCTGAGATATTGAAAAAATTTTGTGTGCTATTTGTGTTTAAAGAGTTTTGTTTGCAATTTGGGTACATATTTTTTTTCTCACATTCCTCCTCTTGTCATTTGAAACTTGTCCTTTGTCCTTTGAATTTGTCGGGAGATGATGGTAGTATCATTTTCTCCAGTACTGGCAGGTTCCATATGTCGCGTAGGTCTTGCAAATGTCCGGATGGTAGAATTTGCATTTTCCACCAAATTTGCAGTGACTATTATTGTAGAAGTAGTTGCACAAAGGAGGGTGTTCGTAAATACATTCTCCTCCCTTATCTCTGCAAATTCCTTTCACATAGTATTTACATATAGTTTCTTCCCCATTTTTACTCGGGGCCCTTGTTTATGGTGGTTTCAGTATGATTTCTTTATTGTCTACTTGTTTTTTCCTTTTGCTGCTAATGTCCTTTGCTTAAAATCTTTGGACTTGGTTTTGTGTCTCTGTTTCCTCTGTTAGTGCTTCTTTTATTTCTGTTATTTCTGCTTCCCGTTTACTCGCTTTACCTGTTTTTTTTTCCTGTTCGTTTTTCGCAGTTTTCTTCTACTATCTTTGTTCCTTCTATTTTTTCTCTGTTCGCTATTTATAAACTCCTCTTTTGCCTTTCCTCATAGTCTCATTCTGCTTTAAAAACCGTAAACGAGTTTATTTCGATTATGCAGCTTTTGCAGAAGAACTTGATTCCGTTCAATTGTTTAGCGCCTGTTATAAGAGAGATTTCTTCGTCGCTCCATTTCAGGCATTGAAATTCGACAATGGACTGGCAAAGATCGCAACGTAATGTCTTTAATTCATCTGCTTCTTTTTTACAGTATCCACAGGGTTGTATGAATTGATTTGCCATTGCCATGTCTCTAATGGTATGTAAATGATTGTGCACGAAATATTAACTCAAAAGGGTAATTCATCAAGTGAGGTATTTAATTTGACCTTAGAAATGAGGGAGGGAAAGATTTCCGTTATTCCGTGGTGGGGGGATGTGGCACGCTATAGATTCTCACTGATTCGTGCCCTGGAGTGTACCGCGGGTGATAACTGAGAGATATTGCTTTTCGATGGGGAGTTAGATTTCCTCAGAGAGAAAACACTCTGAAAAAACGCTGTATAGATTAAATTGCTTTAATTTTATTTGCTTTATTTCAACATACGCCGCTATTTCACCACTTAAAGAAGAATACGACTGTGTTCTCTGAATATTCAGTCAAAAATTGGCACTAATTAAAAATGATTAACTGCATGATTTTTATTGTAATATCACTTTTATTTCGGACTTCAAACGAAACACGTGTAACGGTCACAGTGGGCAGGGAAAAAAAAATATATATATAAACACACACTAGGGGCGCTCAATATATTTTGCTCTACCCTTTTTTCTTAGCTAAATAATAGGCTGTGGGGCTGAAATGTCTTTTGGGCCGTAAGTTTGAACTTTCTGTGCTTCACATAACCGGATTTTTCCAGTTTGAACCTCCCCTCCTTGTATAAAACCGCTTTTAAATGCCTTTGTATAAAAGCGATGGTTAACGCAGTTTTGAAAATGGTGTCTGACAGTGATGTGCGTTGTAAACAGAGAGCTGTAATCGAGTTCTTAATCGCAGAGAAGGAAACAGTTGGAAATATTCACAAACGTCTACAAAACGTTTACGGCGATGCTGTTGTTGATCGAAGCACAGTTGGACGCTGGTCTAAACGTGTGAGATCATCGGAGAGAGGGAGAGCCAGCCTCGATGATGAGCCACGCAGCGGTCGCCCGGCATCGGCTGTCACATCTCACACTGTGCAATGTGCTAACAGCATCATTCGATCAAATCTGCGAGTCACATACAAGGAGCTATCACTGGAACTAGGAGTTAGTGACGGAAGTGTCAATACGATAATTCAGCAACTGGGATACTCAAAAGTGTGTTCACGGTTTGTTTCTCGCCAACTGACTAAAGATCACAAAGCCCAAAGAAAAGAAATTGCTTCTGAGTCGTTGGTTCGATACGAGACAGAAAGGGATGACTTCCTTTCACGAATTGTGACGGGATGAGACTTGGGTACACCACTTTGTACCTGAAACAGACTCCCCACGCGAGAAAAAGTTCAAAATGGCTCCCTCTGCAGGAAACGTTATGGCCACCATCTTCTGGGTCATGAAAGGGGTGATTCTGGTGGACATTATGAAGAAAGGACAAACAATCAACTCAGAGGCATATATTGCTACCCTACAGAGCCTCCAGAGACGTATAAAGCGAGTTCGACCGGAGAGAAAACTGGAAGACTTCCTTCTTTTGCACGATAACGCAAGACCACACAACAGTTTGCAAACAAGAGAGGCCATCACAAAAATGCGCTTGACTGTGTTACCCAACCATCCATACAACCCGGATCTGGCACCTTCAGACTTCCATTTGTTTGGGCTAATGAAGGATGCTATTCGTCGAAGAAAGTTTCAAAGTAACGATGAGGTTGTTGAAGAGGTTAAGAGGTGGCTCCAGCGGAACCCAGCGGACTTTCACCAGCAAGGAATAAAAGCCTTGTTTCGAGGTGTGGAAAAGCCGTAGAAAAGGATGGAGACTATGTGGAAAAATAAGAACATGTAAAACAGGTATGTAACTACTTGTGTACAAAATTTCTGGAACTTACAAGGAAACTTGGAAAAAAAAAGAAAAGGTGGGGCAAAATATATTGAGTGGCCCTCGTGTATATATATATATATATATATATATATTATATATATATATATATATAATATATATATATAATAATATATTATATATATACTTACTTACTTACTTACTTTAGGGTATACTTTATGGGAGTTTGAACGACGATTCAGGATCGACCTGCGGTCGACCCCTCTGCAGCATCCCGCTCATTTGCGGGATTTGGTGAAGGAGGGAATTGCTGTCTGCGCTCCTCCTGCCCTCGTAGCCAGCCACGCATGGTTGGTCAGGGACATTGCACAGGAATCTGTCCAGCTGGTTCTTGAAGTTATTCAGGTCGGTGTGTGGGAGATTCCTCACTTCTTTTGGTAGGACATTGAAAAGCTTTGGGTCTCGTATTCTGAGGGTATTTTCCATCCTCGTTTTCATGGCTCCTTGTCCCACCGCACATGGGGCCGTACAAAATCTGCCTCTTCTCTCATTCCAGTTTGTTTCTATTTCATTTCTAAGGTTAGAGACAGAGCCCTCAAGTATTTTCCATATGTACAGGGTGTCCCATAAGTCCGGCATCATAGGAGAAATTCATATTTTTCTATTTCTACAAACAATAATTCATATTTTTCTTATGCTCGGGATGCTAATTTCCCGTCCACCATTCTGTTCAGTGACGAGGCTGTTTTTTATGGAAATGGTGAGGTAAATCGACAGAACACCCGCTACAGGTCTCAAAACAACCCTCACTGGTATACCTCTTCAAAGGAATAAGGTGCATCTCGGGTGATGGTATGGTGGCATTTGGAAGGATCGCATCATAGGCCCCCTCTTTTTCGATGAACATGCCACTGGAGGCATCTACCTACGTATGCTCAAGGAAGAAGCATTTCCCAGTGTCTTGAACGAAGAAGGAAATTTCCGAACATGGTTCCAGCAAGACGGTCTCCTGCACATTACAGCACCCAAGTAAGGGAATACCTGTACCAACAATTCCCTGGTCATTGGATAGAACGTCGAGGGGCTGTGGAATGGCCAGCTAGAAGCCCGGATCTCACGCCACTAGATTTTTATCTCTGGGGCCACTTGAAAGCGCTGGTATACGCAGAGAAAATTAGGATTGTTGAACATTTGCGGCCGCGCATTATTGGGGCATGTAACACCATTACTCCTGACATCATTCACCGTGTGTTTGCTGACTGGGTATCACGTCTGAATTTGTGTATTGAAAACAATGGTCGACATATTGAGCACGTTCTGTAAATAAAAGCTTTTGTTTTGGCTTTTTTATTATTTTTCCTATGATGCCGGACTTATGGGACACCCTGTATATTATTGTGTACCGCTCGCGCCTTCTTTCGAGAGAGTAGAGTTCCAGGGATTGTAGTCGAGACCAGTAGTCTTCACCCTCCGTTTCCTCTATCTTAGACGTAAAAGTCTTTTGTATAACTTCAATGTTCGCAATGTCTCGTTTTCTGTGTGGGCTTGTGAGTACTGAGCAATATTCAATTATTGGTAGAACTAGAGTCTTCCATAATTTCAGCATGATGTTTGCTTTTCTGCTGCTGAAGCTCCTCCAGATGATTCCCATTATTTTTTTAGCCGTTGTAATTTTTATTTTATAGTGCTCTCTGAATTCTGCATCCAACGACATTATTACTCCAAGATCACTGACTTGTAGATTTGGTGTTATCTGTTTGGCTTGCATAGTTTTGTACCCTTTTTTCTGTAGCTCCTTGTTATTACCATATCTTAGAGGTTGGAATTTTTCTACGTTGAACTTCATATTGTTGTCTTCTGGCCACTGGAATATTGTTCCAATGTCGTTTTGTAATTTTCTTATGTCGCCTTCGTTCAATATTTCCTTACATATCTTTGAAGAGCACAGGAGCTAATACTGTCCCTTGTGGGACAGAGCTCACGACTTCCGAGACTTCCGATTTAACTCCGTTTACCACCACTCTTTGTGTTCTTTGCGTCAAGAAATTAAATATCCACCTTCCTAGCTTTCCAGTAATTCCTGTAAGATTCCATGGTCACCTTTATCGAAGGCTTTTGCAAAGTCCGTATATATTATCAGGTTGTAACATAAATTCTGCTCGATTAGAAAACAGACGATAGATAATAGAATAACCTCAAGATAATGTGAAATAGTTTTAGAAATGTTGCAAAATACACGCGACGACAGGTTCGCACATGTTTTACCACGATACAGAATGATACAGAATGACTTAGGCTAGTGTAGGATTAGGCTAATGAATATTTTCGCTGGTATTTTTCATACAGTTACAACGCCACACCTACGATATTACAGTAATTGAAAAAACATGGAACCCACAAAAGAGCATATTCGACATGTGATGCTGTATGAGTTCCATAAAGGATCTAACGCTAGTGAATCCGCAAAAAACATTCAAAGAGTTTATGGAAATGATATTGTGAGCGAATGGATGTGTAGGAGATGGTTTGAGAAGTTCAGAAATGGAGACTTCAGTCTGAAAGAATACACTGGCCAACAAAATGAAACTTATTTTTCTCATCACAAACATGATCACACGTTTCTTAGTGCAGTTTTCGCGCTGATTCCGAATCTGGTTTTACTTTGTTTCTAGGACGTATAGTTAGATAGATACACTGGTTTTGATATTTTTAAGTTTTTGATATTGCTATAAGAAAATTTATGGATGTATAGATCACACTTAGGAATGCTAAACAACAAATACATCATATACCTTATTCAATGTACTTATAAATAAAGAATATATACATTATTTTATTAAAAGCGCTGTGAGTGTGATTTCCTTTTGTAAATTTGGCCTGGATTGTCACGATACAGCATCCAACAATGGTCCGCCATCATGCTTTCATTCCAATATCCTTGGTAGCGCTTCTCCATCATCTGAATATCTTGATGGAAGCGCTCTCCTTGCTCGTCACTCACCGCACCAAGGTTTTCAGGAAGAAATCTAAGTGGGAATGCAGGAAGTGAATTTTTAACGACATTCGACACTCCATTTCTTTGAAGGCATCAAGGAGGTTCTTGACTCCATCCTTATACGCAGGTGACTTGTTGCTTCCAAGAAAGTTTTCACATATCTTTGAACGCCAGCCAAGCCTTCAATTCCAGCGGACTTAGGACTTTTTCAAATTCAGTGTCATTCAAAACCTCCCTTATTTGTGGCCCAACAAAAATTCCTTCCTTCAATTTCGCTGCAGTAACCTTCGGAAATTTCCTTGAAAGGTATTGGAACCCTTCAGAATTGACTTTACCCATTGCTTTAACAAAATTCTTCATTAAACCAAGTTTAATGTGAAGAGGTGGCAGATAGATCTTTTGGGGATCCACTAAAGGGACAGACTGACATTGCTTATCCCTGGGACATATGTATACCTAAGTGGCCAGTCACTTTTGGTGTAATGTTCTACAGTATGGCGCGACTGTCCCACAGGCAAAGGAAACAACAAAATTTTGTGAATCCTGACTGCATACCCATAAGCATTCCTATAACTTTTAGATCTCCACAAACATTCCATTGATGACTGTCGTATTTGATTGCCTTAAGTAGTATATCCATATTGTCATATGTCTCTTTTAGATGGACGGAATGGGCAATGGGATGGATGGCATTATATTACCATTATGCAAAAGAACTGCTTTCAGGCTTCTCTGCGACGAATCAATAAAGAGGCGCCACTCAGATGCCACATACGTCTGAGATATGGCTGTAAATAGTCATTGATGTCATGGCAATAACAGAGAGGACCGTCTACTGAAAAGATTGCTGTTAATTCAAAATTCCGCTTTCGGTAGTAACTAATACGAACATTGTTCTCAAGTAAATTGTTCTCCTTTAGTCTTGAGGCGAGAAGCTCTGATTTCTCTTTAGACAGCGATAAGTCTCTAACAAGATCATTCAACTGTCCTTGGGTTAACTTTTTAGGCTCTAAATGTCTACCTTCAAAAGTGTACTCTGGTTCTGTAGATGGTCCGGAAACGCCAGTTGCACCTTCATCACTTTCCATGTCATCTATGATAGAATCTAGCCTATCACTTGGGGAATTGGAATGGGCAATGTTTCATCATGTTATACTGGTCTACGTGCTGAATCCAAGTTTGGATATACAATCTGGTGTTTGTTCTTGGCAGAAAACCCCATTAAGTTTACACTACAAAAATAACAGTCTTCATGATGATCTCTCGGCTCCCTCCATATCATGGGTATGGCAAATGGCATTGAAGCTTTCTTTTTGTTAAGCCAATCACGTAATCCATTTGAACAGCCAGAACAGATTTGATGTGGCGCCCATGGTTTATCTTGGTCACCTAGATGGCAACCAAAGTATAGCTTCTATATTTTCTTAATGTCGGTTGTAATACTTCGTCGCTGTGTTTTAGTTGTCAACTGGCCGCATACGAAACAGAACTTGTCGGGGTCATGCTTACATTGTCGAGGCATGTTGACTGACCTGAGCAAACTATAAATTAAAAAAAATGTACACCAACTTGACACAACAAGTTCTTGGACTGGACTGATCTTTTGACACACAAAGCACGGCGTTGTTGCCTGAATCACAATGCTGCTAGACGTTAAAAGCTCACACCTGAAATACATAAGATGTATAATTAAGATAATTGAAATAAATAAGATGAATAAACTAAAAAAACACAATAAAATAAACACAATCAAATGTTGAAATATTAGTATTTTGCCTATTTAAAATGGTTAAATCTGTGTAGTTATATATATGCCTTCATCTTGAAAACTATACGTGCTAGAAAAATCTGAACGCAGTTTTGGAATCAGCGTGAAAAATGCTATCCAGCCACCACAAATTTTACTCTGATGAAAAATCTTTGTTGACCAGTGTTATCAACGAACAGGACGACCAAATGAGTTAGTGAGATGAAGAGTTGAAAGCAACAGTGGAGGAAAACCCAACGGTAACTGTAAGAGAACTTGGCCTGCAACTCGGCGTTAGCCATATGACCATTCATCGTCATTTGAAGCTGTTAGGAAATAGTGAAGGTTGGAAAATGGGTTCCGCATGATTTGTCACAAGCGAATCTTCAACATCGAATCGATATTTGCACATCACTGCATTCTCGGCAACTGCAGGCACCGTTTTTGAATCGGATCGTCACTGGGGATGAAAAATGGATCCACTATAACAATATTAAGCGTCGACATCAGTTGCTTAGCCGTGAAACAAAGCCTGAGCCTCGGCCAAGGAATGGACCCCATCCAAAGAAAATTTTGCTATGCGTTTGGTGGGATATGCAAGGAATTCATTTTGAGCTTCTGCTAGATAACCAAACAATCACAGCTGAAGTCTACTGCTAACAACTCCAACGATTGAAGATGGCATTACAAGAAAAACGTCCTGCATTAATTAATCGCAGAGGTGTTCTCTTCCACCAGGATAACGCGCGCCCTCACACTGCTCGAATCACCACTGCCCAAATGGAGGCATTTAGTTGGGAAAAAATGCCTCATTCACTTTATTCTCCGGGCATCGCACCTTCAGACTACTATTTATTCACCCATTAACCCATTAACCGTTTGGACTGTTTGAATGTGATAGAAGAGTGAGGGAAGTCTTTTTTTTCTGTGAAACACAAGTTTATTTATGCAGAAACTTGAAACATATTTACAGTATTACGTCGATACAATATATGAGAAAGAGAAAAACTTCATCAACTTGAGTAGTCTGAGCATCATAATCTTGTTTGCATATAAGTTTTGTGTTTTGTATTTATCAATTATTACGAAAGAAATCTTTTTTTACTTGAAGAGCCTAATCATTTTCATTCATCAATAAAGTAACATAAAAATAGAAGTCAACATCTCCTTCCTTGAATAATCAATTTTAAAATTGGAAAGAGCCGTTGTGAGTAGAAAACTGAGATTTATTTATAAAAAACCTCTGAGCAGTAAGCTACAACAACGTTAAAAAAGTATTAGCAGCTGACGAGGAAGTTCCTAACAGTGGCTGTATCCTCCAGCGCGGGACACGTCAACGCGACGAAGAGGCGACGCCAAACAAAACATCAACGCGCTGGTGGCCAAACTTCCTCAAATCTCCGTGCAGTGGGCTGTCTACAGTTGGCCAGACTGGCAGTCAACGGCTTGTGGCGTGGCACGGTCAGAGTGCCGATCGGCTCCCGGGACCGGACCTATTCTCAGCGTGCTATTTTTTCAATTACGGGGACCAATTGCGTGCTCCCCGGACTACTCTTACTCTCCGGCGACATTAAGACTAATCCAGGCCCCACTACAACTTACACATGTCACCATACACAAAGACATAGACACAATAGCACCATGAGACACATACAAAAATATAATATTAACATATTACAGTACAACGCAGATGGCCTCACAAACAAAATCATGCAGCTTAGGGAATTCGTACACAAACAAAACATTCACATAGTACTTATACAAGAAACAAAACTAAAACGCACACACAAAACACCCACCATCCCTGACTTCACGGCGATTCGTCAAGATCGTACTGGGGGTAATGGGGGTGGACTCATCACTTACATACGTAAAAGCATTAGCTACACTGATGCCACCCAAAACATTACAAACACAATCCAAGCAGATAACACGATAGAAATACAGGCAGTTAACATTAAAACACGCGCAAAACACAACACCACACTAATCGACATTTACATCCCACCAGATAGTTCACCTCAGGTGCCAGCCAATTACAATCCACAGTTATACAATCTGGCCTCTCTCATTAATGTCATCTTAGGAGGAGACTTCAACGCTAAAGACACTAGTTGGTACCTGCACAACCAAAGCAACATCAGAGGCGCCAACACAGCCACACAACTAAACAGCCTCTTCATTCTTAACAATACAGAAGAACATACACACATACCACATCAAGCAGGATACTCAAACTCCTCCCCAGACATAACATTCTGTTCCCCCTCACTAGCAACACATACACACTGGAGAACAGAAAAACAACTGTCATCAGACCACCTGCCCATCATCATTACAACACGTTCTACACTCTGCCCCAACAGCCTTAGGCACACTTACAGAAATTACAAGAAAGCTGAATAGGAACAGTTCAAAATACAGACTGAGGAACAATTCACCACAATAAACAGCACACCCATCATAAACATCAATACAACACTCAAGACATTTAATCAGATCATCAATAATGCAAACAAATACATACCCGAGTGCAACATTAGGAAATACAACCCAAATTACACTAGAGAAATACCCCACCTCATAAGGCAACGCAACAACCTCAAACATAACACAAAAACACCACACACAGAAACCATAAAACAGCATATACAACAGCTCAACACAGAAATAAACGACAAACTCAAAGAAAAACAAACAGAAACATTTAGTGAATTCATAACAACACTAAACCACTCTACAGATACATCCAGGCTATACAAGACTATAAACAGCATTACCCACTCTAACAGCAGCATTCACACCTCACACGCGGCTGTCTATCGCAGCCAAAATAATATCCCAACATATACAGATACACAACAAGCTAACATTCTAGTTAATCACTACGCAAAGATAAGTCACTTAAACAGAGACAACAACCAGAAACACGCAGACAGACAAACAGCCAGGCACAAGAAAACCTACAGACTCGACACGACCATTACACCCTTCAATATAGACCAAACCACCAAGATCATCAAAAACATTAAGAATTCGAAGGCTACTGGACCAGACAACATATCTAACATACACCTTAAACACTTGGGCCCACAGGGAATACTAGCTCTCACAAATATCAGCACATATTTATACCAACACTGTATTATTCCTAACATATGGAAACACGGTAAAATTATTACACTACTCAAACCAAACAAAAATCCAACATAACCAGCTTCCTATAGACCTATTACTTTAATATGCACGCCTTCCAAAGTAACAGAAAGACTAATCTTACAAATCATCAACTCACACATACCACTATCGCCTACTCGACATGGATTCAGACCTCACCACTCAACCACGACATTACTCACTAACCTCACGCAGCACATCATGGATGGCACCAACTCCAGACGACCAGCTCAACGTACATTATTAGCAACAATAGACATTAGTAAAGCATTTGATGCTATCCCACGCTTCCCTCTCACAAACAAAATACTCAACACAAACATGCACAATAACACTAAAAGATGGCTGAGCAACTATCTTTCAGGAAGATATTCACATGTCACAATTGTCACATTTAATGGCAAGTCATCCAAAAACAAGCTTTATCCGAAGGGGATCCCTCAAGGCTCTGTTCTCTCACCAACACTGTTCAACTTATACATGCATGACATTCCAACACCCATAGATAACAAGCTTGCCTTATTATCATATGCAGATGACATCACTCTAACATCCACCCACAACAACATCGACACCGCTACAAATAACCTACAAACATACATAAACAGTATACAAGACTGGCACACACATAATAGACTGAAAGTAGCGCCCACAAAATCAACCATCACCTTGCTTACAAGCAACACAAAAGAACACCAGATAACTCCACAGCTTACTGTACACTAAACAACACCAACATTCCACACACTCACAGGACCAAAATACTTGGGGGTCACATACAACACATCATTATCTTTTGCAAACCACATTCAGGACATTAAAAACAAATGTACGTCAAGACTTAACACGCTTAGCCTTAGGGTACTAACAGGCACAAAGTTTGGACACCAGCGGGAAACAACATCACTCATATACAAACAATATATTCGCTCACTTATGGACTATGATAGCCCATGCTGGGCACCCATTATCTCAAACACACACATAAACACCTTACAGACAATACAAAGCAACGCACTTCGTATCATTACAGGATGCACTCAAACAACACCAATAGAACACCTGCACACAGAAGCAAAAATACTGAAAGTTATGGAACATTTAGACATGAGGGGAACACAATTCATGGCAGCAGCGACAACTAACCCACGACACCCTTGCCATTACATGTACAATCAGGCACCGACACCTCGCGCCATTAAGGTGACACCAGAGAGACATTATAACCAAATACTCCATTCCATACCACGCCCCACAGACATCACACAGTACAGAAACACATACACACACACACCTAAACCACAAAGCACTGACACGCCTCGGTCCGAATGCGGTCCAAGGCGAGAAGCCGCCACCCATTGACAGGTCAGAGATCAGCCTGAGCAGATCGGATGGAGTTAACTTAGCACGATTCCGATGTGGACATCATCCCAACTTACAGACATACAGTATAAACACAGACTAGACAACTCCACAGACGACACCTGCCACCTGTGCCAGGACACACCACAAACAATTGAACACATTATGACGGACTGTACCGCTCTAGCACAACAACGAACACAACACAACATCACTAGTGCGCTGAACCTCTGGTCCACTCCGGAGAGGGCGATCGGTTACCTGCGTGCCGCCGGCTTGCTCGATCAGGGTGGGCTGATCGGCTAAACAACAACAACCATTTATTCAGAAGTCTGCAACACCACCAAGATGGAAAAAAGTTGCAGTCCAGGGAAGCTATCGAAAACGAAGTGATCGCTTTTTTTTAACTCGAAACCAAGGGATTTCTTTGAACGTGGCATAAAAAACTTTTCTACAGGTGGGAGGAGGTTATAGAAAAAGAAGGTAATTATATTGATGATTAATTTGTCATTATGTCATTTAATTTTTGTTGTGAATAAATTAAAAATTCGAGAAAATTTGTCCTTATAAGCCATTTAATTTTTGTTGTGAATGAACTAAAAAATCGAGCAGAATATATGTTAGAACCTTATACATCTATGTTTTGTCCTCGACACAATGTTTCTAATATTTTCTCCTGGTGGTCTAGTAGTGTGAGAGGCATGATCTTCCCGCCCTGAAGCCATGTTGATTTGGGTTGTATAAGTCTTTTTCTTGTAGGTAGTAGGTAGTTTTGCCTCTAATTATACGTTAGATAATATATATATATATATATATATATATATATATATATATATATGTATATAAATAAATAATTTTATAATATATATATAAATAATTATATATATATATATATATATATATATATATATATATATTAGGGTGACAATAAAAATCGAAAGTTGGAGTTTTTTATTGGCCATTTGTTCAATGCTGCTTCTACATGAGAAAACAATGTACTGTAAATATTAGGTCATTCAGATAATATTTAAGGGTGTCTCAAGTGAGGTAAATAATTCTCCTTATAACAAAAATTAATTATTCATTACCTAGTAAAAATAAATTAATATTTTTTTTAATTAATGTAAATAAACGTTGGTTTTAGTTCATAAAGTTTAAGTGCAGGCGTACTCCAATCGTAATAAGTAATTAAAAAAAATATTAATGAATAAGGAGAATTATTTACCTCACTTGAGACACCCTTAAATATTATCTGAATGACCTAATATTTACAGTACATTGTTTTCTCATGTAGTACCAGCATTGAACAAATGGCCAATAAAAAACTCCAACTTTCGATTTTTATTGTCACCCTAATATATATATATATATATATATATATATATATTATATATATATATATATATATATATATATATATATACTGTATATGTAGGGGAAGGTGGAGCAACTCAGGACCCGTAAGAAAATCACAATTTTGTAGGCATAGAGGACGAGTATTGGACCCATAAAATACAAAAACATTATCTTCACCTTCTCTCTTCCATTCTGTATCACTTTTATAGCGTTCTAGCTTTGCATTAGGTGTAACTGAAATTTGAGAAAACCGTTGCGAATTTTTGGTTAAAAAAATTGTGGGGCAAATCGGAACCCGGGGTTCCTTTTTCCCCCTTTTCACAAATTTTAGCACCACGCAGTCACTGATGAAATTTCATACACGACGATACATGAAAATCAAACACTGATCCATAAGTAACCTACACACAAAAAGCAACGAAATAAGTTCTTACAGCTTTGAAATTATGAATCAAGGAAAAATTTGCCGATGATAGATCAAATGGATAAAAAATAAGACTTTCTAATTTTTGCAGAGCTGCGTGGCACAACCCGCCCCGTACCACTGTCTCAGTGCACCACCTGCCCCACCTACATATTTTATATATATATATATATATATTAGGGTGTCACTAGGTAATAGGGTGAAAATTAAACGATGGATATTTTCCTATGACACCCCCTAAAATTGTTCCATTTGGTGTAAAACATACGGAAGAGAAATTTGGTCCTGATTGGTCATCATTTAAAGGTCGCCCTCGTCACTGAAAACAAGACCCATTTGTTGACGTCAACAAGCTGTTCAGTGTTCACAGCTTGGCCGAACCAGATAATAAAAAACAAGGCAATTTGGTGAAATAACGAAAGTAAGACACTTAAAAACGCAAAGAATACAAACAGTTTATTATATAATCAAAATAGAAGACATAATTTGGCGAATAATGGTACAAAATGGAGAAGCAACAAAAGCAAAACTTTGAGAAATAAAATACATATACAGTAGCAGAATAATTGGTGCTCATACGCTGATCAGTGATTAGTTCTTTCGCGTCCTCACTAATGCTGATTTGTTCGGAGCTGGGTGTTGCTTTCTGTGGTCAGTGACAACTTGAACGAGGAACTGGAGCTGTTCTTCTTTCACTGTCAACTTTCCGTTCAGCTCCTTCACCAGAGCCACGGCCCGTTCTGCTCTGTCGTTCACCACTGCAAGTTTGGAGACCACATCCCGAGCTTGCACGTATTCAGAGTTTGACGTCCATGAACTGGGATGGTGGAGCAGAAAGCAATCTGGCAACTGAAGTTTTGAGAAGAATCCTCGGGTGTTCTTTGTGATCAGTTGCTCCAGTCCTTTGCTGTCACTGAGGAACATAGTATCAAGAACCAAAGGTCGTTTTGGCGGCATGTGAGGGGCTTCTTGATCTAACGCTGCAACCATGCTGCACTTCACTTCCATCGATATCCTCTCATCAAAGAACGCCAGACCCACTGCCTCCTCCGAATGGTACCACAGGTGCGCAGACAGCTTCTTGGTGGTACCATCAGAGATCTTCTTGTGCGGGTATCGAAGGAGCGTCCTCATCAATTCCCAATCATTCAGCGGAGCTTCGATGGACAGATGAGCTGTTGCCCACGCTTTCATGTAAACTAGAACAGAAAAGAGGCAGATATCTCGAATTCCGCGTTCCTCAGTGTTCGTCAGTTTAAACTGTCTTCGGAAGAGCCAGATCTTGATGGCATAGAGCCCCTTAGCCATCCATCTCGCCCGGTGCATAGCACCAGGGGCGCGGAAGTTTAGTCCCTTGTATGGAACTCCTCCAAAAAAGATGACGGAAAGATCGAGGAATTCCTGATAGTCATCACGAACTTGAAGTGCTTGTGATTTTGCAAACTCAATGAGCTCCGTTCTATGCTTAAAAATAGCTGCTTTGGTGAACGCATCTGTGTCCGCAGTTTGGAACTGTTGCTGGTCAATGCGGGTCCAATAATCATGGAAGCGCTTGAAAAGCAGAATTTCTGGACCGGTAGATACTGAATCTAGCGATGCTGCGAATGCCGCCTGTAGCACCAACTCCAGTACATGGTGTCTGCACGCGCAGTGTAACAGGTCACGTCCAACTTTTTCTTCCAGAAGAACACAAGTTCCTCCACGGTGGCCTGTGTTTGTCGCGGTTGTGTCGAAACACATAGATTTGACATGATCGGTCACTCCCCATTCATTCAGGCAATCTATGATGGCATTTGTTTGTGCCAGCGCGGTTCCTGACAGAAGTTTGGCACCCCGAGGAGCTGCTCTGTCCCGGAGCCAGATACAAGAATAGGTAAGCGGTCAACATATTCTCGTGACGTCAGATCTTGCATGAGTTTTCCGTCCCAGTGAACAGTCAACGAACTATTGCCTTGGAACTCGCTCTTCAGTTGCCGAGCCTTAAGGGTACGGAATTTTTCACGCTGACGATGAATGGATCCACGATTGATGTTGTAGTCGCTAGCATCATGCCCTAAGCTGGAAGCTGCCTCAAACAGCAGATATGTGGCCTTTCTTGACGAGAGTTGCGTGCGATCAAGCGCTGCCGCCAATTCCGATGTCATGATGTTCTTCGTTGCTCTTTGTTTAGACGCTAACGAACCACCACATGCTCCTTTTTCTTCGCTATCATCTGAGCTGGAGGATGAGGACTCCAAAACCGCTTCGTTGGATACTGCCTTCATTTCAGCTGCTGATCGCTTTCTTCGTTTCTCCTCTTCCTCCCGACGTCGAGTACAATCTTTGACTTGGCGCTGATGGGTCATGTCCAAACCTGCCATTGAACCTGGACGTCCTTTCTGGCGCTGCTGCTGAAGGAACTCCCAATCCTCTGGGTACTTGACCAATTTCTCACAATCAGCGTGGGCGATGTCAAGAGACGATCGAGGCGTTCAATGAATTCTTTTTCTTTCGTCTTGTGTGAATCGCTCGTCCTTGAGGCGTGTTTTTTGAGTCCTTTCCACTCCTCGAAGACTTTATCCAGTTTGCTGACGCAGTGTGTCTCGAGTCTGGTTGGAATGTGAGCTTTCTCCCAGAAGGACATCACTGCTCGAAGTGACTTCCTCAACGCGTCACGTATTGTCATTTTCTTTTCATGGTGAAAGTAAAGGAAGTACCGAATGCTTGCCTGTAGGAAGGAAGCTTGCATCCTTTCACCTCATCAACCGCTGCCCCTAATAGGTATATACACTTCCGGGTTTCCATCACCAGAAATCACGTAGCTGAAATGAGAAACGGTGAATCGTTAAGTATTGTTCACTTTATTTCTCAGATATTCAGACACACACAGATACACACACACACATATATAGAGATATATAGATATCTAATGAACGATTATGGAGACGCCGCGCAAGCATTAAACTTTGGAAGGCGGGGGCGACCTTTTATAGTTATTCAAATAAAAAGATTTTTCAGTCACCATGTTTTTTTTACCAATGGAATAGATTCGCGGGGTGTCAGCATGAAAATTTCAAACTTTGCATTTAAGTGACACCCTAATATATATATATATATATATATATATATATATATATATAGGGGAACTTTTTTCTTGCCCATACGCTGCTCCCACCACCTTTCGTGACCTGAGGTCAACATATCTTACACTTCTGAAAGTCGTTTGCGTTATTAAAACGATTACGCTGAATCGAATGGTGTATGTTTTATAACGATTCGATAATGGGAAGTGGGTTTAAAATCGTTGCAGTGGTTTCTCACCAGTGTTTTTTTATATCCGGAGATTAGTCAACGTACAGCGTCCACTATAAGCCAAGTAGTGCACGTGTTCGGGCGGGGTGGGAGCAGAGTTGCCAGATTGGCAGAAATGCAGGAGTTTAATATGACTAGTACTTTTACATATTATTCCAAACCATCAAGAAGCCATTCTTGGAAATTTCATTGGGAAATAGATGCAAAGTGAATTTAAGTAGATATTTTATTGTTAATTTTAGTAAAAACGAGCCCCCATACCAGACCCGCAACTAGCTAATTTTGCGCCCGAGGCAAAATCATAAAATTGCGCCCCCCTATACTTGCGCCGCCCTATGAAATTGCGCCCCCCTATTCCTATAACACTGTACGATCCTCTAAGTGGTAAATTTATGAAGTGCACTATCGATACATTGTCCGCACAATCGTCTTTTTTTGTAGGGATTTCCATTTACAGAAATTTTCACAATGATTAGTTGAATTTTCATGTTCTATTATACGGTTTAAATTTTTCCATTCATTAAATCCTGTTTTCTGATTTGCAATATTCGGTTTGGAAAAGCGCTGATCGAATAATATGCATGGAAAACAAAAAATAAAGTACTGAAAAGCACTGAAAATTTATAGAAATGCGCCATTTCTCTAATGGCATGGGGTGCTTGGGATAGTAGATACATATTTTATATAGTTTTTCTGCCCCCTCAGCTTTGCGCACCCGAGGCAAGTACCTCACTCGCCTCGCCCTTGTTACGGCACCTTCCCATACGCCGTATACCTGCGTATGGCCTGGGTTCTACTCTTAGCTATACGACATGCCTGATATTTTAAGGTGGGGATACACCGTATGGCAGCGTATCCCCGATTACAGAACTGTATAATATATATATATATATATATATATATATATATATATATATATATATATATATATATATACATATATATATATATTGTATATAAAGATCATATGAAACTTTTCCTCAACATTGTAGCTTTTACCATGCTTCGATGCATGTACTGTATGTATTTGCATATCTACTCGCGTACGTATGCATCAGTTTTACATACATTTAAGATAAAATTGAAACTTAAACGCGCCAAATACATTTATACTCGTATTTATGAAAGTGAATAAGCGTTTCCAATAAATATTGAAATTCAGTAAATCGTTACATAAAAATAAAACTATATTTATGTATGCAAAGGAGATTAAACAATGCTTTATTTGCAATTCAAAGAGGAGGAAAGTCTAACACATTGCATTGATTATGAGGAGGGAAAAACATATGCAGCATTTAATACAAATCATAGTTGCGTGTTGTTGTTTTTTTAACACAACTTTACATCGTTTTCTTAGTTTAATCTTTAATTTAATTTTTACTTGTTGCTCTTTCGAACATTTAAAATTGTTTGCAAAACGGTGATCGAAGTGAGATCTTTTTATAAGAATTCTGTGTGTCGTGTTACCGTTCCAATGAACAAAGGTAAAGTATATTTACTAAATATTCCTAAACGTTTACAAAATGTCTATCAACTTTCTATAACGGTGATCGAAGTGAGATCTTTTTATAAGAATTCTGTGTGTCGTGTTACCGTTCCAATAAACAAAGGTAAAGTATATTTACTAAATATTCATAAACGTTTACAAAATGTCTATCAACTTTCTATAAATGTTTGTAATGCACTTGTTAACGCTCTATAAACGTTTATTAAATGTTCACTAACGTTCGATAAAAGTTTACGAAACCCACATCAACGTTCTTTAAATGTTTATAAAGCATCGATGAACATTCTATAAATACAGTATTTATTAAAGTTATAAAACGTCTACCACTGTCCTGTAAATGTTTACAAAGAGTTTATTAATGTTTTCTAAACGTATGTGAAACCTCTTTCAGCATTTTATAAATGTTTGCAAAATGTCTATCAACGTTCCATAAATGTTTATTAAACGTATGCCAACGTTTATGAAAGCTTATAAAGCGTCCATCAACGCCTTGTAAATGTTTGAAAAATGTTCTATAAACATTTATGAAGCCTCTTTTAGCATTCAATAAATGTTTAGAAACGTCTCTCAACGTTTTATAGACGTTTACGATACCTTTATCGACGTTCTGTAAACGTTTTTAAAACGTATATATCAGTGTTCTATAAACATTTAGGAAGCGTCTGTTATCGTTTTGTAGACGTTCTACAAGTGCTTATAAAACGTTTATCAACTTTCTTTAAACGTTTAGAATATGTATATGCAAGATATAATGCGTCTATCAACGTTCCAAATACACTTAATAAAAGACCGTGTGTGGCTTTATATGCTACGTTAGTAGTGTGGGCGCAAAAGGAGAGGGTGCAATGCAATTGCAAATGTTGATAAATGTTGCAAGAGTGCCACCCCCCCTTGGCACCAGTGCCAGTGCAAATCCCCCTTGTTGCAAACCATCCCCAAGGGTGGGTTGTTGCAAGAGCAACAAGGGTTGTGCAAATTGGGGGACAGAGTTATCCCCCAAGAGAAAGAGAGAGGAGAAGGAGAGAGAGGAAGAGAGGTGTTCGCTTGACAGGAGCCAAGCGCATATTAAGACTTCAGCCAAGCGGACGTTGTCTTATAGGCCCCTAATCAGCCAGTCGGCTTAATCAGCCAGTTGGCACAGTGTATACTTCGTTTTGGCACGTACACACCCGTCTATACTCCCATAAAATATTACGCACACACGATTATATGCGTCGGATTCGAGACCCGGTAGCGGCGCGTCCTTCCAAGGTTGGTAGCCAGGGTAACCTAATGACCCGTGTTAAACTGTAGGTCTGAGGTGGAGTGTAAACATCCTTTCACGATTGGTAGATAAATGGGTAACCAGTCTCCCTCTCGCTCTCTCTCTCTCCCCCTCTCTCCCTCTTGCTCTCTCCTGCCCCTCTCTCCCTCCCTCCCTTTCGCTCTCAATCTCTCTCTCTCTCGCTCTAAGTTTGGTTGTAAAACACCCTTCCACGGTTGGCTGTTTTATTGTTTCGAGGCATCATAAAGCTAAAGCTTAACGAGCAATTGACTCGCAGTTTAGCGTTTCTTTCAAACATACGCGAATTGGTACTGAATATATCTCTGATATTCAAAGTTTTTCTTGTCTTTCTACAACAAAAGAATATTTAATACGAGAAATGTATGGACTTATTCTGAACTTCTCTCATATATATATATATATATATATATATATATACACACACACATATACATATATATATACACATGTTGTTTATCTAATTCTTTATTGCCGTTTCTCTGGTTTCCAAGATTTGAGATAATGCATGCACCAATAAATTATGACTCAGCATCGGTTATTAATTATACGTGCCATGAAAAGGTCGAGTTTTAAATAGCGATAATTAAACGAGTCTTTGTGAAAAGTTGCCTGATGAGGTGATATCCTTTTAAAACCCATTTCCAGTTCCAGACGATTTAATTTACAGGGCATAATAAATTTTACGAAGCTAATTTAGAGGGATACCATAATTCGCTCTATTTTCACCCACACGTGTCTTCAATTTCCTCTGAAAAGTCACATGATGAGGCGTAGATTATTTTTTTAAAATTTATTTATTGTAGTACGATAACGCAGGGACCCCAATAAACTTTTACAGCGGTTTTCTTCATGGATAATTGATTCTGAAATTACCTTCCACTTATATTTCAGAGCCATAAACCGATTCACATACCATCCTCAACTCCCTCTCGCTCTCTCGCTCTCTCGCTCTCTCGCTCTCTCTCTCTCTCTCTCTCTCTCTCGCTCTCTCACACACACACCCTCTCTCTCTCTCCAGTATTTTTTTAGATAGTGACTAAGTGACAAAGTTTGATTTTATAAAATTTGTTAGATAAGTATAATTATATTTATTTACTTTATTATTGAGATTAGGCCAAGCACTATTGCTTATTAATTAGACTTAATTTATTCCTTTTCCGGTTTTAACGAACATAATTCCGTATTGTTTAAATTCTGTTTTTTCGGCTGAGTTTCTCTGGTAAAGTTAACGTGAAATAATTTTGCATTGTTTTAGACGGTTGTTACAGATTGCATTTTTAGACGAGTTACATAGTAAGATTTGTATATTCGAGTCTATTTCCGTTTCCGGTCTGAAACACGTGCTCTCGCAGGTCCATTTCCCGCATTCACTACTTCGCCCCCACGATCCGTTGTATAAATTAAAATAACATACTATATTATTTAAAGTAACAGCATTCTGCATTGTTATAAACGGCTCCCTACAGATCCCATTCAGTTCCGTATTCAATTCCACTTCCGGTCTATAACACGTGCCACTCGTTTGCACGTATTTATTTATTTCCGTATTTCTGCATTCACCATTCCCCCCACTAACCAATATACTATTTAAAATAGCATTGTATTATTTAAATTAATATCAGACTGCAGTGTTACTAACGGCAGCCCACAGGTTCCATTCAGTTCTGTATTCAGCTCAGTTTCCGGGCTGTAACACGTGTCTATTTCCGCGTTCACCATTACTCCTCTCACCATCCGTTATATTCATTAAAGTAACATATTGTATTATTTAAAAGTAACGTATCGTATTATTTAAAAGGAATGTATCGTATTTTTTAAAGTAATATATTGTATTATTTACAGTAACATATCGTAAACTATCGTATTATTTAAAAGGAACGTATCGTATTTTTTAAAGTAATATATTTATTGTATTATTTACAGTAACATATCGTACCGTATCGTATTATTTGAAAGTAACATTGTATTTTTTAAAGTAACATTTTGTATTATTTAAAGTAACGTATCGTAAAAAAAAAAGAGAAGATATGACAGGGCCAGCTAAATTGAAAGCGGAATGCTTTAAATGTAAAGTTAATCATTGGTGCGTCGACTTCCCAGAAGGTAATATCAGCGACATCACATCCCTCAGTATATGTTTGTTTTGTAAACTTAGAGAAAACCACGAAAGGGAAGTTAGAGGTAAAGGAATTAGTAAAAAAGCTTGAAGCTAGGGTCGTAGCACTGGAAATCCAACCCAGTGGAAAAGATCAGACTGAAAACACATCAGCAGATTTAAACTGTAAGGTTAAACATCTAGAACAAAGCGTGGCTCGCTTGGAAAACACGGTGAATACTCCGGAAAGTAGAACGGAGGAACGAGAATTCCAATTGGTCAAAAATAAAAGACTCTCCAAACCAAAACCAAAACATAAGGATTCGGAACCCATTACCGTCAAAAATAAGTTTCACTTACTTGACGACAAAGAGGATGAATTTAATTGGGGATTCTATGGTAAGGAATCAAGGGGACTTTTTCGCCAGCAAGACGCGTGACCAAGAGAAAACTCCGATGTTTCCCAGGTGCCACGAGCCAGATAATTAATAGGGAATTAGCCAAAATTAATATCAAGAATAAGAGTTGCCCCATCATTGTACATGTTGGTGGCATTGACGTCTTTCTGGGAGGGACAGGAGGGCAGACAGAGTCCATTGTAAAAGAGTTCAAGATCTTAACCGACAAGGTTAGGGATAGGACAGATATGGGTATGGTCGTAGGGATTCTCCCTCGAATGCGTGCTAGTTACTATACTCTAAGTAAAGCCATTAGCATAAATAAAAGAGTTAAACGAATGTGTGATGAAAAAGGCCTAAAGTTTATTGATTTTTGGCCTACATTCTACGGAAATGGGGGAATACTTTGGTTCGGACGGGATACATTTTAATCAGAAGGGGAAAAAGAAATTTGGTGATTTACTGAACATTAATTTGTATAATCTTTTTAAACTAGGACCCCCCAAACCAGCAATTGATCCTGCTCCCCCAAATGTTAAATCTACTCCCCCATCAGTCGGTCCTACTCCCGCAGCAGCTAGTCCCCCTCCTGCAGCAGCTAGTCCCACTCCAGCAGCAGCTAGTCCCCCTCCAACAGCAGCTAGTCCCCTTCCAACAGCAGTTAATCCCCCTCCAACAGCAGTTAGTCCCCCTCCAACAGCAGTTAGTCCCCTTCCAACAGCAGTTGGTTCAACTGCGTCGGGAAACGACTCAGGCCAGTTAGGAAAAATCATAATTTAAAATCTCTCAAAACTGTGCTCTTCAATGCTAGGTTAATTAGAAACAAACTAATGGAATTTATAGCGCTAGTCAAAACTGAGAACTTTGATATCATAGGAATAACGGAATCCTGGATTTATTCTGAAACAAGGGATTTTGTAGGAGAATTTGAAATGTTAGGTTACAAAATGTTTCACAAAGATAGGAACGAAAGGGAAGGCGGCGGTGTACTTTTGTATGCTCGGGACTCCTGCACCCGGTAAACAGTAATATCGTATCTGCTCATGAAATGTTGGGAATTGATCTAAACCTAAATAATAAAGTAGTGCAGCTACTTCTAGTATATAGACCACCTCACTACCCCGTTGATAAGGATATAAACTTGTATAACAAATTAGAATAGTAAATATCAGTGTGATTTTTGGTGATTTTAATTGTGGTAATGTAAATTGGGAAAACAAAACAGCTGATGCTGAGGGCTCAAGACTGTTGGAATTTGCGATGATAACTTATTAAGTCAATGGGTTGACGGGCCTACAAGGGGTAATAATAAACTAGACCTCATATTCACGAACGAAGATGACCTAGTCTCTAACCTGACTATTGGTGAAAATTTAAGTAACAGCGATCATAATTTGATTAGGTTTGACCTCAGGGTTCCAGTTAATACACGCGAAAAGACTCGTGAAAGACTGGATTTCTCGAGAGCAAATTTTGAAAGCTTCCGAAGTAGTTTAGACACACTTGAAGTTCTAATAAGTGAGGATGTCAATGTCACCTGGAGCTCATATAGGGATCAATTTAGAATATTACAGAACACTTTTATACCCACTAAAATTTCCTTGTCAACAAAGTCACCGAAATGGTTTAACAACGAAATTAGCAGTGCTATTACGGGAAGAAATAGAGCCTACAAACTACTTAAGTCGCATTTCAACCAGACTAATTCAGAAAACTATATAAACCTACGTAGGAGGGTTAAGTCCTTAATTAGATCAGCCAAACGTGATGAAGAAGCTAGAGTTGCCTCACTCTGTAAAGTTAACCCTAAAGAATTTTTTGCCCATGTTAATAGCAGAAAGCCAATTAAAAATTCTGTAGGCCCCTTAAAAGATAGAAATGGCGTACTGAAATTCGGTGATAAAGATATAGCTAATATGTTAAACGAGTTCTTCGTTACAGTCTTCACGGAGGAAGACACAATAGAAGTGCCAAGTCCTCGGATTACATATGACGGTGACCATCCCGTAGAGACCATAAGTTTTACGAGAAATGAGGTACAGCAATTAATTGATAAGATGAACAAATACAAATCACCTGGCCCCGACTTATTTCTTCCAAGGGTATTAAAAGAGGTTAGCCACAATGTTGTTGACGACTTAGTAACCATATTCAAACAATCAATCGAGTTAGGGAAAGTTCCAACCGACTGGAAGTTAGCAAATGTAACACCAATCTTTAAAAAGGGTGATAGGGAAAATCCTTGTAATTATCGCCCGATCAGTTTAACATCAGTTGTCGGCAAACTGTTGGAATCCATCATTACAAAACGTATTGTGTATCACCTTGAATCTAACAATCTAATTTTTTATTCTCAACATGGATTTAGGCGACATAGATCCTGTCTGACAAACCTGTTAGAGTTTTTCCATAATATGCATACACTGTACGATGCAAGTAGGGCAATAGATATAGTGTATCTCGACTTTCAAAAAGCCTTTGACAAAGTCCCTCACGCTAGATTGATAGCTAAAGTCAAAGGACTAGGAATCACCGGGCTCGTTTCCAACTGGATTGAGGATTGGTTAAAAGATAGAAAGCAGAGAGTGGTAATAAATGGAGTGGCTTCGGAGTGGGCGCCCGTCACCAGTGGTGTCCCACAGGGTTCCGTTCTGGGTCCTTTACTTTTTATCATCTATATTAACGATATAGACGTCGGGCTTCTAAGTGCAATCTCCAAATTTGCAGACGATACGAAATTAGGAAGTAGTGTAGGTACTGAGGAGGGCGTAAGAACGCTTCAGAACGATCTTGACAGGTTGGGCGAATGGTCTGCTACTTGGCAGATGCCATTCAACTTGGACAAATGTAAGGTAATGCACATAGGTTATAAAAACCCGAAGACCGATTACTCTCTCTTGGGAAGGAACTTGACTGAGACCGATCTAGAGAAAGACTTAGGAGTCTATATCAGCAACGATCTGAAACCGTCGAAGCACTGTGCAGAAGTCGAAAAGAGGGCCTTAAAATTATTAGGTTATATTAAAAGACAGTTCCAGTTTCGGAACAAGGAGACTGTAATGTCTAGTCAGACCTCAACTGGAATACTGTGCGCAGTTTTGGTCTCCATCCCTCAGGAAGGACATAGAAAGGTTAGAAAGAGTACAAGCAAGGGCTACAAAATTGATCCCTTCAATGAGAATGCAAAGCTACCAACGGAGATTGGAGCGCCTAAATCTGTTTAGCTTAGAGACGAGGAGGTTGCGGGGTCAGCTTATTCAAGTCTTCAAGATGCTCAAAGGAATAGACAGGGTAGATTACAGAAACTTATTCTCACTTAATGCCAATCCGACAAGAAATAATGGGTTTAAACTGGAACTAAAGACATTTAGGACCTCTGTCTGCGGAAATTTCTTTTCCTATAAAATAGTTAATATCTGGAACCAACTTCCCTCAGAGGTTGTTTCCAGTCAAAGTGTAAATGTGTTTAAAAATAGGCTAGACAAAGTACTGAATACTCTCATAGTTTAAGATTAAAACATAACAAACTCTGCAGGAGTTCGCTTGCACGGTGTCTCTGTGAGCAGCTAAATATAGAGCTATTTATATATTCTCCACTTTCCTGTAAAATTTCCTTGGCTACTTTTCCAGGGTCAAGGTATTTTCTTCAACCTTTTTCCGTACCTGCCTCTGGCAGGGAGGGAGCGGAGGGTGGGGAGAGAGCCTTCTACTTTTCTATCCAGTTTTCTACTACTGCTAGGATAGTTGAAAGAAAAATAAACTTTTAATAACAGGAACCTCCCAGAGTGGACCAGAAGGTCTTTGAGGCTTCCTCTTGTCCTTGTAACTCCTTGTAACTCTCTCTCTCTCTCGGTCGAATACAAGATCAAAAAACAAAGCGTTTCTCGTCTCTCCACGAATGGGCATATCTGACACGCCCCAGATTTCACGGGGCAACCAATCACAGCCCTGTGGGCGGAGCCCAGGACCTCTGTTTGACCGCTATGCAGGCCTACGCGTTAAGCTCCGCCCAAAATTCACTGATAGCCAATAGGAAGCTCGCGAATCGTGTGTTGTGGGTTGGTCACAAGCCCCCTTTATGAAAAGGGGCAGTTCATCTCAGAGCCTCAGTTCGTATGTCTTTTTCGCTTAGTGCTTTTCAAATATACTCTATGAGTCAGTTATCACTACAATTCTCCCGATTTGTTTGAAGATCAAGATTTCTACCCATCAGCTGCCCTCCACCTTTTCAACGCTGCAGATCGGAATGAACGTCTATCTACGCAAGTTGTTTCAGAAAATTGTGACGAAATGCAAGACCCGTTCAATGAAGACGATATTAAAATGTAAGTGATTATGTACTCCGGTTCATTCATTGCATGTATTATAATTTTTAAAATTCGTGGCATTTTCTCTTATTGTAACTCTCCCACATATATATATATATATATATATATATATATATATATATATTATTATATATATATATTATATATATATTATTATTATATATATATATATATATATATATATCGGTTGTAATATAACCTAACCTAGCGTAGCCTAACCGGTACATAATATAGCTTAACCTAACCTAGCTTTATTCTGAGTTTTTCTACAACGAAAAACTAATCCCAGGACTCATTCTTGTTTATAATAATATAACCTAACCTAACCTAACCATAGTGTATTCTTTCTTGTTTATAATATAACCTAACCTAACCTAGCACAACTGAACCTAACCGGCCATAATATAAAGTAACCTATCATATCCTAGCCGGGACATAATATAGCCTAACCTAACTTCACCTAACACAATTGAACCTAACCGGGCATAATATAGCCTAACCTAACCTAGCCTATATATATATATATATATATATATCGACCCAGGACTCATTATCGTTTATAATAATATAGCCTAACCTAGCCTAACCTAACCATGGTGTATTCTTCCTCGTTTATAATTTAATTAGTTATCTAATTTCCTTTTATTCCGAGTTTTTCTACAACGAAAAAATTAATCCCATTATGTTTTTAATTATTGTTTGTTTCCTTTGTGGTTATTTCGGCATATATATATATATATATGTGTTTTATTTGCACATTTCTTGTACAGGTAGGATTTTAGAAATATTAAAAACATACAATAGAAATATTAAAAACTATTAATAATTGGCTGCGAGTTCGAGACCCATTGCATGCAGACGGAGCATAGTACACCCAGCTAATCTTACTTTGGAGTTGTAAATTATCGTACTCGCTTTTAATTATTGTCTGTTTCCTTCGTAGTTATTTCGGCATATATATATATATATATATATATATATATATATATATATATACAGGGTGATCGAAAAGTCTCTCTGTAGTAGTAATAAGATATTTACTTTATTGAAATTTTACATAAGGAGATATAAGAATTCTATAAATGTAATGACATATCATTGTTACCTGTTTAGAGTAAGTGCTGGAAGTGTTTTCCACCGTTTTCTCGACATAGCCGGATCCTTCTTACTTTATTAGCAAATACTGTGTGTAATGTTTCAGCTGAAATAGACTGCACGTAAGTTCGGATCTCCGTTTGCAATTCATCAATAGTTTTTGGATTATTTTTATAAACACTGCTCTTAGCAGCCCCCCAGAAGTAAAAATCAACAGGCGTGAGGTCAGGTGAACGGGGAGGCCAAATTCCTCTTGAAATTATGCGTTCTCCGAAGACATCTTCCAATAATTGCATGGAATAACGAGCTGTGTGTGCTGTAGCACTGTCTTGCTGAAAGTATGCATTCTGGAGTTCGTTTTCGTTCAACTGGCCAATAAATGAGTATAAAATTTGCCCACAGTAACGCTCTGAATTGATGGTTTCAGAAAAAAATATTGGACCGATGATACGCTGTCTTGAAATCGCAACCCAGACGCCATTTTTTTTCAGGATGTAGAGGAGCTTCGTGAATACTGTTAGGGTTTTCAGAGCATCACAGACGCGTGTTTTGTGAGTTGACGTACCCTAAAAGGCTAAACCATGCTTCGTCTGTGTAAAACGTCACATCCAAAATGTCTTCTCCATTTTGATCAATAAAATTATGAAACCACTCACAATAATTGAACCTGTTTGGAAAATCTGCAATTTTCAGTTCCTGCACGGCTGTCACTTTGTAAGGATATAATTTGAGTTCTTTCTTAACTGCTTTTTGGGTGGAGCCATAGCTCAATCCACATTGTTGCGACAGTCTCCTGAGTGATTTTGTTGGGCTTTCTAGCAATCGATCAGAAATGTCACCCAACTTTGCTCAGTTAAAACGGATGGTCTTCCACTTCTCGGAGCATCTTGAACAGAGCCGGTCTTGCGAAATTTTGCAATTAAATCACGGACAGTATCTCGATGAGGCAATGGTGTCTCCGGAAATCGTTTCTGGAATTCTCGCTTTAAAAATTCTGTGTATTTATTACCATTTTTAAACACGAACTCAACTAAAAAATATTCTTTCCTCAAACGACAGCATGACGTTGAAGGCTAGCCTTATAATCTGATTGACCTAGCCTAAGCATACTCACATACAGCCTACCGTAGCAAGACTTAGCTTAGACTAGCCTAGACTTCGCCAATATTTTGTTAAAGATTTCACGATATCGTACAATTTTCATTAAAATATCTAGCTTCTTGTATGATTGCATTTTTGTCTTATAGAGTCATAGTTGCGGAGTGACTTTTCGATCACCCTGTATATATATATATATATGTATATATATGTATATATATATAATATATATATATATATATATACAGGGTGGTGCAAAAGTCTGGACCCATAGGCGGTTTATATGAAAAAAAAGTGTGGCCTGCAGGAAGTTTATTATGAAATGAAATTTAATTAACCATACACCAGTGACTAAATTATGTTAAATTTAACGTTCTAGTTCAGAATTTACAATAAGTGTTCAAATTGATGTCCATCTTCTTCCAAACACTTTTCTACTCGGTTGACACAAGACCTTTGCACATTTGTAAGCATAGTAATATTCGTTCTTATGGCTTCAATTTCTGTTGTGATGTTATCCTTTAGCGCTTGTATTGTTCTTGGTTTGTTAACGTAAACCACTGATTTAAGGTGTCCCCATAAGAAATAATCCAAAGGAGTCAAGTCTGGAGATCTGGGTGGCCATTCAATTGGCCCACGTCGTCCAATCCATTTCCCTGGAAATGTTTAATCAAAAAATTTGCGAACGACCTTTGCGAAATGTGGCGGAGCCCCATCCTGCTGAAACCACATAACTCTCCGATTTTGTAATGGTATTTCGTATAATCGAGGCATAAGGAAATTTGTTAACAAGTTAAGGTATGATTCACCCGTTACAGTGTCTGGGAAGAAATATGGACCAATTACACTGGCCAACAAAATGAAACTTTTTTTTCTCATCACAAACATGATCACACTTTTCTTAATGCAATTTTCGCGCTGATTCCGAATCTGGTTTTATTTTTATTCTAGCACGTAGAGTTATATAGATACACTGGTTTTGATATTGTTAAGTTTTTGATATTGCTATAAGAAAATTTATGGACGTATAGATCACACTTAGGAATGCTAAACAACAAATACATCATATACTTTATTCAATGTACTTATAAATAAAGAATATATACATTATTTTATTAAAAGCGCTGTGAGTGTGATTTCCTTTTGTAAATTTGGCCTGGATTGTCACGATACAGCATCCAACAATGGTCCGCCATCATGCTTTCATTCCAATATCCTTGGTAGCGTCTCCATCATCTGAATATCTTGATGGAAGCGCTCTCCTTGCTCGTCACTCACTGCACCAAGGTTTACAGGAAAGAAATCTAAGTGGGAATGCAGGAAGTGAATATTTAATGACATTCGACACTCCATTTCTTTGAAGGCATCAAGGAGGTTCTTGACTCCATCCTTATACGCAGGTGACTTGTTGCTTCCAAGAAAGTTTTCACATATCCATTTGTGAATCCTGACTGCATACCCATAAGCATTCCTATAACTTTTAGATCTCCACAAACATTCCATTGATGACTGTCGTATTTGATTGCCTTAAGTTGTATATCCATATTGTCATATGTCTCTTTTAGATGGACGGAATGGGCAATGGGGATGGATGGCATTATATTACCATTATGCAAAAGAACTGCTTTCAGGCTTCTCTGCGACGAATCAATAAAGAGGCGCCACTCAGATGCCACATACGTCTGAGATATGGCTGTAAATAGTCCATTGATGTCATGGCAATAACAGAGAGGACCGTCTACTGAAAAGAATGCTGTTAATTCAAAATTCCGCTTCGGTAGTAACTAATACGAACATTGTTCTCAAGTAAATTGTTCTCCTTTAGTCTTGAGGCGAGAAGCTCTGATTTCTCTTTAGACAGCGCTAAGTCTCTAACAAGATCATTCAACTGTCCTTGGGTTAACTTTTAGGCTCTAAATGTCTACCTTCAAAAGTGTACTCTGGTTCTGTAGATGGTCCGGAAACGCCAGTTGCACCTTCATCACTTTCCATGTCATCTATGATAGAATCTAGCCTATCACTTGGGGGAATTGGAATGGGCAATGTTTCATCATGTTTTACTGGTCTACGTGCTGAATCCAAGTTTGGATATACAATCTGGTGTTTGTTCTTGGCAGAAAACCCCATTAAGTTCACACAACAAAAATAACAGTCTTCATGATGATCTCTCAGCTCCCTCCATATCATGCGTATAACAAATGGCATTGAAGCTTTCTTTTTGTTAAGCCAATCACGTAATCCATTTGAACAGCCAGAACAGATTTGATGTGGCGCCCATGGTTTATCTTGGTCACCTAGATGGTAACCAAAGTATAGCTTGTATATTTTCTTAATGTCGTTTGTAATACTTCATCGCTGTGTTTTAGTTGTCAACTGGCCGCATACGAAACAGAACTTGTCGGGGTCATTCTTACATTGTCGAGGCATGTTGACTGACCTGAGAAAACTATAAATTAAAAAAAAATGTACACCAACTTGACACAACAAGTTCTTGGACTGGACTGATCTTTTGACACAAAGCACGGCGTTGTTGCCTGAATCACAATGCTGCTAGACGTAAAAGCTCACACCTGAAATACATAAGATGTATAATTAAGATAATTGAAATAAATAAGATGAATAAACTAAAAAAAACAATAAAATAAACACAATCAAATGTTGAAATATTAGTATTTTGCCTATTTAAAATGGTTAAATCTGTGTAGTTATATATATGCCTTCATCTTGAAAACTATACGTGGTAGAAACAATCTGAATGCAGTTTTGGAATCAGCGTGAAAAATGCTATCCAGCCAACACAAATTTTACTCTGATGAAAAATCTTTGTTGACCAGTGTTATCGTACCTCCCCACATAGCAGCCCATACCATAACTCTTGGCCTGTATTGCACGTGTCCTTCCTCAACCCAATGTGGATTTTCAGTTGCCCAAAAGCGTGCATTATGTCTGTTAACCGAACCGTTTAAGTAAAAAATTGCTTCGTCACTGAATATGATATGCTTTTCCAACTGTCTATGCTGCATAAACCACTGACAGTACTCCATACGACGATCTCGGTCATCCCCATGTAGTTCCTGGACTAATCGTACTTTGTAAGGATGAAAATGATTGGTAGAGAGAATACGACCAATAGAACGCCTTGATACACCTGTTTCCTGCGATACTTTCCTTAATGACTTACGTGGGCTCCCTTCCACATGCCTGAATACCCGTGTAGATGTTTCGGGATCAGTTGAACTTCTTCTTCGTCCACTACGTGTTCGATCGCAGATCGAACCCGTTTCTTTGAAACGAGCGAAAGTCTTGCTGACAGTTCTTTGTTGAATTGGTCGCCTATCGGGGTGCTTAGCATTAAAACTATCTGCGACTGAACGTGAGGTGGCTCCTTCTTTTGCGTACAAAAGCACAGGCTCTATTCTTTCTGCTATTGTTAACTTCTCTGCCATAGGGTAACAATCTGAAAAATATTTAGTAAAATTATAAACAAAAATTAAATTATAAAAACTATTATAAAAATCGAAAGATATTTTTTATATAGTAAATTGCCTATGGGTCCAGACTTTTGCACCACCCTGTATATATATGGTGGAGCTTTAATAATATTTTTCTCAATAATTAAAAAATTTATAGAAAGTTCTACAGATAGGGTTTTAAAATTATCAAAACTTTTAAGAATTGCTGGCTGGATCGAGACCCGGTGTCGGCAGATGTTGTCTTAGCACTCACACTTTTGAAAACTGTCAGGATATCTGCTTTTTTATTATAATTTTTAAAATTCGTGGCATTTTCTCTTATTGTAGCTCTTTAATTAAACTTTATTTTACTTAACTTTGTAGGACCGATGCGGAACTTGATCGTGTTATAACTACTTTTCGTTTTGATGAAAGGGGAATAAATGATATGGCTGCTTTACCTCACAGCCAAACCAGAAACCTGAACACAGAGGTCGAGGTATTGGCTCAAATCCGGTCCAACGAGTGCCAGATCATCGGGGAACTAATGTAAGTATTTTTGGGGAGTTAAGAACAAAACACATTGTATTTTCATTTAATTCATTAAGTGGTAGAAAACATGTACAAAGCGGAACCAGTGTCCATTAAATAAGTCTTAACGGGTACATTTTACAGTTACAAATGTATATACAACATTACACACTATAGATATACACCTTTACACAACACAGCGGGTGCTAACATATGGGAACCTTTTTTTTTATGTCTGCATACATTTTTATCGTTCATTTCAATGTCGCACAAATCGAATAATTTTAAAAAATTTATAAATCCCTTCCCACGTGACATGTGCATGAGAAATGAGAGGGCGTACATCCCGCACGTGTTACTATAATATCCTTGAAGGCGATACGGGTTCCATACAATCTCAGGTACATGTATCTGTTCGATAAACTGCACAACCACAGAATCACTCCAGGGATGAGCGCCGAGTGAGTCAAAATAGTATTCTTTCCCTATTTTTAAAATAGATTGCAAACCACTGAATCCAGACAATGTCGGTGCTAACGATAATCCCGTACCAGTTTCTCGTAGTTGGGACTTCAATATTTCATTCTCAAACACACCGATAAATTTGGACCGTGTGAAACGGTCACTTTTCATTACTCTCTGGAGTGTAGTCGCGTCCATTTTAAGAGTCTGTGACCACATTCCTGAAACGATCAACTTCTATTAGTGCTTGTGATTCGAGATAAACTAGCACACTTATAGGCGCGTCTATAGGCTTGGCAGATTCCAACCTGACTGAGATGTTTCCACTCTGTTGTGGATTTAAGTGCGTATTTACGCCAGCAGACAAGTCAGGAGTAATATCAAATGAATAAATGTTAAATTCTTCGACAAATTCTTTCTGCGTTACACCGAACCCAAGCTCGTCACATGCACCTGTATTATGAGCCAGACTACAATAAGCTCTCGCGCAGAGAGGGAACACAGCGTCTGATGAGTAATCAAGAGCCATAGTCCCTCCCAAAGCGATGCCATTTACGTATAGGGTTATATTTTTAAGGCCGAAATTTTCGAATTTAAAGGCACTCTTTTTATATTTTCCATTTGTCGAGGCGTTGTCCTACATTCCAATTAATATCCTTTTAGGTAGAACTCCAAAGGCCACGTTTTCTAGTTGCTTCGATGCCAACCCGGCGGGCACCGTGTATAGTTTGATCTCAACCCTGTTAATTGGGTATTTTACTGTGGCTTGTATTAAGTCCTTCTCAATTTCTATTTGTCTTGGCGAACTTAATTTCACACGGCATATACGCAAATATGCCTCCATAATGTGAATCACAATGGGTTTCGCGCCCTCTTCTTGATCAGACCCCAGATTTATGCAGATCTCAGGAATCGTGCGGGTAAGCTTCAGCTACATATCCACCCCGTTCATAAGCAGTTTCTCCTGGAATGTGAAGTCTATATGAAGACGTCCTAAAGATTCGTATATCTTTTTTTTATAATTTTTAAATTTATCCTTTATACCATTTTCATCTTTAGCATGGTAATATCCCTTGACGGTTAAAAAGGTGTCCTTCACTTCTTTTGAAAAGTTGTGGGCATTTTCAAGATAGGCTCGTAGGTGATAATAACCCTGTTCCTGCCGAGATGTTAACCTGATTTAAATACACCTCACACTGGCTGAATATGGAGTGTAAAAAGTTGGTTTCAGGGTACGCGAGTAACTATCATCGCAAGCCGTTCCATCAGAATGGGCTATACGCAATTTAGCGTACATGTGCATGCAGCTCGGGTCAAAAAAGTAAGGGCCTGAGCTGGGTATCACGAATTCTATAGGGGCACTCGGCGAACTAATTGTGTTTAATGGGTTAATTGTAATAAAGTCGCTATGCTCAATAGAGACCAGAGTGGGGGGCATATCAAAGAGGGACAGTTCCGATTTACAGCATCGTGAACTACACGGATGGATGAAACGCGCCATGACGAGTCAGAAATAGTGCCACCTCTCTCGACAACTAGTAATCAGCCTATGATACGTGAGAGTAGTGTCCTCAGCTTATATCAGTTAAAAAAATGATCAGCCATAGGTTTCATACGCTTAAAGCACTTCTTTTTGATTTCCTTTTACGTTTAGCGCCATGTGATGGTCACCCCTTCTTCCTGGCAGATCTCTTCTTTCCGCCACCAAGCATTTTTCTCTTTGCAGCTTTGATGATTTCGCCCCGTGTACGTTTTAAATGTTTTTTCGAGCTTCTTTAGGCTTAGTTCCACCCATTATGTCTACTGCCGCGTTAAAACCTGTTTGTAACGCCTTCCTCCCTAGGTACCTGGAACCCCTCTTCAACAGTGGGACAGCGGTGCGTAGTATGGATGAAAAAATGGATCTCACTCCTCGATAGACTGTGAATGGCCTTCGGGTCATTATAAACGGCGAAAGTGTAGTTTCACTGTTAAGCTCCCATCACCGAATGGTAAATTTTTTCCCTCAATCGTTCTTATAAATATCGAGATGTTGGTTAGTAAATTAGTCGCAACATTCACATAATGGGGCTTGTCATATGGAATGTTCAAACTTTTCCCTCTATGGTTGGGGATGTGTGCAATACGCAGCAGGCGAGCCTGGTGTCCCCAACAAATTGATGCTCTACGATATTGTTGTAAATATAGCACATGTCTGGAGGTGGAGAGCTTTCACCCAATTTCTCCATCTTCAATTGATACATTAAGCTGGACAAGTCATGCTGTGCCTCGTGAAAGATATCTCTTTGGAGAGCTGCGCTATATTGACCCTCAGCCACAATTGTGAACAGTTCTTTATCTTTAATATTTCTACTAAGCGTTGATTTTAAGAGTTGATGTGCATGCAGGCGTGTCTATGTTTACGACTTCATAAAGTAAATCGTTTGTCAGGTACGACTTTTGAAGACTCTTGTTTAAACCCGTCACAGTGTCCATGGCTGTATCATAATGACAGATTCCAAGCGATACATTTGTGCTATAGTACTGTTCCTCACCGAACAGGACTGATCGCATAGTATTGTCTAAGGTTATGTCTAATTTTTCGCACTCATCGAATCTTCTAAGGATCAGAAATATGTTTTGCTCATTTTCAAGAGTTAAATATTTGGAGACTAACTGGAGTTCACATAAACCCACCTCATACGAATAACGCTCCAATTCAGTGGGTCCGTGGAGTTCTGTCACAAAGTTGGCGAGGGTGTTGTTAGGATGTACAGACAGAGAAGAGGAGGATGGGAGTGTGACATAGAAGTGGCTAGGTGCCATGTTGCATACTATTTAAGCTTCATTATTGCAGCAGCTTTTATATAGGTGTTGAAGCTTTCTGAGTAACCAGCCATTTCACCAAGTACATTTTTCTCTTTCCTCAACCTTTGCTGCCTAAAATTAATTTTTCCAGTTTTAAACACACTTTTTCCTAAATTAAATGTCACTTTCTGCAACTCCTCGCGGTAAAAGCCTCCAGCGATCTCTTCCCCATTCAAATCTTCAACGTAATACATCATTATCTCACCTTTAGGTCTTAGCACGAACTTTAAAAATCTCACGTGTCCATCCTTGCTCAAATCCCTTCGCGAATTTATTTCCCGAACGTGATAGCCTTACATAATAATTGATTTTGAAATGTGTAGACTGCGGTGGCGGTGCTCCATCTTCTCTCACCTCTGGCAGCGCACCTCTTTCTAAAACTTCGTTAGGTGTTGTGCCAATCGTACGGTGGTGTGAACGGTTGTATGATGTTGCCAATGACCCGAGAACGTTTATATATCTGTATGTGTTTTTATGTGTAAAATAACGATGCATGCGTTCCTTTATGCTACATTGAACTCTTTCAGCTAAAGAGGCCTTATGTATAGTATTGCTAGTGTAGTAAGTGATATTAAACTCTGTCAGCATGTTCTGAAAACGCGACCTATAAATTCTTTCCCCATATCCGTACAAAAACAGCCAGAAACCCTTTCTTCTTTTAACATCAACGTTTTGGTCACTTTAGCAACTGTTTCAGGCGATTTATTTTTCAGTGGAATTAGCCACATATATCTAGAGAATACATCTACAGGGTGTCCCATAAGTCCGGCATCATAGGAGAAATTCATATTTTTCTATTTCTACAAACCATAATTCATATTTTTCTTATGCTCGGGATGCCAATTTCCCGTCCACCATTCTGTTCAGTGACGAGGCTGTTTTTCATGGAAATGGTGAGGTAAATCGACAGAACACCCGCTACTGGTCTCAAAACAACCCTCACTGGTATGCCTCTTTAAAGGAACAAGGTGCATCTCAGGTGATGGTATGGTGTGGCATTTGGAAGGATCGCATCATAGGCCCCCTCTTTTTCGATGAGCATGTCACTGGAGGCATCTACCTACGTATGCTCAAGGAAGAAGCATTTCCCACTGTCTTGAACGAAGAAGGAAATTTCCCAACATGGTTCCAGCAAGACGGCGCTCCTGCACATTACAGCACCCAAGTAAGGGAATACCTGTACCAACAATTCCCTGGTCATTGGATAGGACGTCGAGGGCCTGTGGAATAGCCAACTAGAAGCCCGGATCTCACGCCACTAGAATTTTATCTCTGGGGCCACTTGAAAGCACTGGTATACGCAGAGAAAATTAGGATTGTTGAACATTTGCGGCAGCACATTATTGGGGCATGTAACACCATTACTCCTGACATCATTCACCGTGTGCTTGCTGACTGGGTATCACGTCTGAGTTTGTGTATTGAAAACAATGGTGGACATATTGAGCATGTTCTTAAATAAAAGCTTTTGTTTTGCCTTTTTTATTATTTTTCCTATGATGCCGGACTTATTGGACACCCTGTATTATGAATAGGATGTATCGGTATCCGTCATTGTACATTGAATATCTTTGCATGTATTACATCCGCTTGCCAAATAGAGTCAATCGAATCCGCGGTTGTCTTCGCCATTTTAAACCTTTTTCTCACCGATCTAAGAAGTGTATAAGCATCCTTCTCCCGCAAAACCCGCTCATCATCTTTCTTCCTACTCCGTAAACACCTCTGTACAGTCTATTAACGCCACCATAGGAGGCGGGGTTAGAAATGTCATAATAGCGTTTACTTAATATGTTAGCCATTTGCGTATTTTAGAGACACGTGGATAAGTTTGGCCCTTTTTTCTCTTCTTTCTCTTCTTCGCAGACGCTGCTGCTGGGAGCGATGGCTTACTCAGTTGTGACACATGCGAGACTTGATCCAGGTCTTTTAACCTATTCAGATTACCTTTCAATGTTTTGGGGGACATTTATTTGTTGTAGTCTTGCTTTAATATGCTTCCATTCTGTTGGTGAGGGCCTGTCTCACTTTCTCACCAGATCATGAACAATATCAACAATGTTGGATCCTTGGACCCTTGTTCGCTCAACAATGACCTCTCCTGTATCCAGAGGCGTACCAATACTTTTTGCCGCTCGGGGCGAAAATGCCAACGCCGCCCCCCCTTGCAACAATTTTCAATTTTAAAAACAATTCCTTTACAAAAATACACTTCTAAACAAAACTTTTATTGGAAGAAAAACTTAAATAAAGCAACTTCAATTTTAACAATACTACATAATGTACCGTACATAATACACTACATAATTTTAACAATAACTATATAATGTATAATGCCTAGTTAAATTTTCGGACTTTCATAACAGAAAATTCATGAATGATTTTTTCTATGTCCATTGTCTCTGCAACTTCGCGTTCAATTGAAATAATCGCCAAATTGCTCAGTCTAGATTGACTTATAGTTGACCTGAGGTAAGTTTTTATAAGTTTCAGTTTCGAGAAACTTCGTTCGCAACTTGCCACGGACATGCATGTAGTTAGACAGATCCGGAGGGCAATTGTTATATGAGGCAAAGATTCCACTAGATCCCATTTAACGATCCACTGAAGTAGTTTTAACATATCCCAGTTCTTTGGATCATCGTCGACGCTTATGCTTTCGAAACTGAGCAAATGTCTGCGCAAACGCTTTATTTCTCCAGTAGACTTCCTGGATTAATGTCATTGTAGATGGAAGAAAAATTATTGACGTTGGTATTAATTTCTTCATCTTTGGACTGATTCAAAAGGTACGAAGGAGACAGAAATTCAAAGCGATCATTCATGTTTTTAAGACAAACTGTGCGTTTTTCAATTTCTGCTAATAAACGATCCATGATTTCAAAAAATTCTCTGCGTACATCCTCTTGCACGGTCAATCCAGCATCACGAGCTTGCTCTCCAGGCATTCTTCTCCGTCTCCTGACTCTGCGGTCTATACTGATATCCATTTCATTACAGAACTCTTCGGCGGCATCTGCAGCGTTTGATACTACTGCCTCTCGTTCATTAGTTAAAAACACGGATAAAGAGTTCATTTTTAATGCACACAGGTCCAAAGCAAGTCCCTTTCTTTGAAAATATAGCGAGCATCATTGATTTCTTTCAGCACTGGATCCCAGAAAAATAAGTACACAATGAATATGTATGACATGATGGAGGTCAACAGAGCTTCAGCATCGCCCTTTGTGTCCAGATTTTCGGAGACCCCTTCACTCAGTTCTTCCAAGGCACTAACAACGTGACTCAAGTTCTTCTTAAGACTAGAAACAGCATCATACTTAGCACTCCACCGCGTATCAGAGACTCGCTTGACAGTGATTTTGGAATGTTTTGTTAAGACATCCCAACGATGAGTAGAGGAAGAAAAGTAGACGAAAATTCGTTCAATTGTTCCAAAGAAAGTTACAGCATTAGGACTCAGTCCCGCGGCATGAACTCCAGCCAAGTTCAGCGAGTGGTTATTGCAAGGAATGAAAACAGCGTGTTTGATAACATCAAGAATTCTGTTTTGAACTCCAAGATGAATACCTGACATCGTAGCAGCATTGTCATACCCTTGACCATAACAATTCTGGATATCCAGCCCATCCTCACGGAGCTTAGTGACAATGAGACCAGTAACTGCCTCAGCAGTCTTCCCCTCTAATTTAATAAAATCAAAGAAGGATTCCTTCACCTCTACATTACCATCTTTAATCGACACATAGCGAATTACCTGAGACATCTGATCAATATGCGATATATCTGGTGTACTATCGAAAATTATTGCAAAGTACTTTGCACTAGACACATTATCAATTATACATTTTCGAACATTACAGCCGATTAGTGTGATGAACTCATTTTGAATGTTAGGTGACAAATACGTAGTGGATATCTTGTCAGTCATTCGTATTTTTGTAAGATGTTCCCTAATTACTGGGTCATATTTGCCCATTAGTTTTATTAACTCCAAAAAGTTTCCAGAATTGCCAGCTAGCCCAGCTTCTTCATTTAAGTTCTCTCGGTGCCCTCGGAATGCAAGATCTTGTTTTGCCAAGAACATGATGCAGTCATAAATTCGTCTCAGTATTTCTTTCCACTTAGCAGCATGTTTTATTTGCAACTGATGTGCATTATCTATTGTAGCATTCAACTGAAGGCGCATAGACAACTCTTTCCATTGTTCAAAGCATCGGGTATGATATGGACTGTTTTTATGTTCAGGTACTCTTGGATTCAGTTTCCTCCAGGCAAAAAATCCTTCTCTTTTCCAAATGCACTGGAGATGTTGTTGAAGAGACGACAGCAAAAGCAATGCAAGCTACATTTTAAGGTGAGAAGATTAGCCATGACCTTTCAATTTTTTCGCCATTTTCCAAAGTTTTGAAATACCAAACTTTTGACATTGACCTATTGTTTGAATCAGCTGAAAGGGTCCATTCATGTTTTTCAAATGTGATGGTCCACGTTTAATGAGTTCGATTCTCAAATTGTCCGTCATTGGAACGGGCCAGTTGCCAGAATCGTTAAACAGACTCTGTGGGTGATGGGTGGGTGGGTGACTTTGTGATGTAGATGAGGGTTGATCCTGATTATTTGGGGGTTCACTTGAAGTTGCCGCTTGAACATCTATCTCTAAAGATATATCACATTGCGGTTGATCTCCTTGCTTCCCAGAAGGCACTGAAGGTGTGTCTGAGAATCCCATTAACTGATGAAATCGCTTAGCAGCACGCTTGCCTCCTCCTCTTTTTTTCGCGAAGATTCTTGTATGCAGCACCACTCAGTCTCTGTCGTTTGCTCATGTTTGCTAATTCAGTAGGTATCTGCAAAATAAAACAACCATTAATTATTAACATCATCAAAGCTCAAAGAATGCAAAGCCTAACCTAAATAATATAGGGAAAGTCTGAAAAATAGGGCTGGCAACCTTTCCGATGTGAAAATTTAACGCAACTATTTGTGGAAATAGTGGCATTGAGGTGGCATATATAGCATTAATGATGATTTTTCATCAAAACCATGGATATTTTGTACACAAATAACGCGCGACAATGATGAAATATAATTTTTTGGAGGGTTGCATTTTAAAACATAAAAACCCAAAATTTTGCATACTGCGCCCGCCTGACAGTAATTTGCCGCCACTCGGGAAGTGCCGCTCGGGGCGGTCGCCCCTCTCGCCCCTCCCTTGATACGCCACTGCCTGTATCGGCCTACTGTATGATGGGGTCATCACTCAACAGATTATAAAGATTTAAGCCTTTATTCTTCAATGTATGTGGGAGACTGTTTTTTAACACATGTTCGATGTGTTGTGTTCCGTTGTTCTTTGGTTGGTCATCTCTAACATCGGGCACAGATCCTGTGTTGCCATGCTCAGCGCTACTCGCGCTGTGCCTAATAACTACGGGGAGCTCTGTCGGATTCTTATAATCTTCGTACTCATGAAGAAATTTCTGCAAAGCCTCTTAGTACAAGATCCTTTTCTCATCAGGTAACTTTTCACTGTTTAATAGGGCTGGCAACTCGCTTTCCATTCTTTTAAGCTTACTTTTACGGATTTCTAGAGCCGTGTCTGGAATCTTTGAACTTTGCAATGAAGCATACACCTCGTGCAGAATCACAACCACCTTCTTCATTATATTAATCTAGTCAGTAAAGGGCCCAAAACTGAAAATAAGATGGGTAGGAATGATCCTCCTCTTTGTACAATAATTCGCTTTTTCTTACCCACAGTTTGACTTTTATGAGCGAGCGCTCGTATTATGTTCTTGAACGACGTAAGCCAGCCTTATGAAGGGGTTTCATTGGCACATTACATTTTATAACATTAAGACAGATTTCACAGATGCATTTTAAAAAGTCGAAGTCGATATTATTAACAAACATCTGTTGCAGTGCCCGGGGCAATCGTTGATAGATTTTTATTAATTCAGCCTATTTGTCATTCTGGAATATACACCGTTTCAGGTTCGCTTTGGAACCCTAAACGTGTTCCGTGGGTGAAGGACACAAAGCAAATATTCAAAACGCCGGCTTGTGGGTTCTTTATAAACCTCCAAAAACTCCTTACGCTAATTCGGGAACATTTGATTGGCTAATACCCCAATTTGTGACACATCTCTACGTTGTGCGAATAAGACTACATATTGTGTATTTAGCGACACATCGCGGATGTATCTATTCTTGAAAAAGAGATTCTGGTTGATGAGGAATATGCTCATGTTAAGATGGTGGGAGAACACTGTAAATGTCTCGGCAAACGTTTTATCCATTTCCAACATGAGATCGTCAATTACAATAACTGTATGCTCATTACCTTTTAACGAATTAACATCATATACACCCTTGTGGGACAAAATTTCATCTTGGTACTCGTTGAACACTGACTGATACGTCGAATAGCACCATATTGCTTTATGCACAAATTCTGAGAACATCTCCCCCTTATCTTTAATGATTTTAAGCATAAATACAGTTTTTCCACATGCTGTAGGGCCAGATATAATGCATGTGGATGGGCTTGTGAACCTGAATTTTTCTACAGATTCCATCTCTAACACGTCACACCCCTATGTGGATCATTTACAAAATATTACATATTTTGAGTGCTGCTCCTTATATTTTGTTTTCTTCTTTCACAGAACCGTGAATGACGACGATGTACAGTACCCCATCATCGATATCACAGACGAGCCCGATGACAGTGCAGCTACAGAACTCTTCCCCGCTGACGAACCCTCACCAGCGACACCTGTAGCATGCGACAGTTCAAAGCGGAAGCATGATGAAGAGCCCCCACGTCAGGTATAAAGCGTGCCAGGATTGTTCCGGTTATTAGACCCATTAACAGAGCCCCAAACCTCTACGTCTAACGACACAACCCCCACAATAGTACCTTCCTCACATATGCCCCATTGTTCAGTTCCGGGTACTTCCTCCACAGCAGCTTCTCATACTGTGGAGGATGGTATAACATTCGAGTTGGTGCGCACCGCTAACCACACCCATGCCCTGACTAGAAATCGGTACGTGGTCAGTCAGGGTTGACCCTCGATCCCTGTACACCAACGGACTGCGGCGCGTAGTTGAACGTATTGTGGAGTTTGCCCTTCAGAACCGCGATGATCGTGAAGTCCGGACGAGGTTATCCTTCAGGTTCCGCTCAGATGAGGGGGACGATTTTTGGGTGGTAATACCGTTCAGACGTTTGGCGGCTGTAGACCTAGAATATATCTTGGGCCGTATAATGCAAGCCTCTCAAAGTGGTACATCCTTCAATATGGACAACTTCATGGTAGATATTGACAGACTATTCCGGGTTGCGGGTCATAGTGTCACACCTTATACTTTTAATTTCAATTCTCTGGTTGTTTACAGAAAGCTTAATTTTAATCGTCGATCGTGGTTGTGGTTTTATAGCAATAATCTTAGCTCATATGTTCACTGTGCTAAATATTTGGACGCAAAAAATTTGGCTGCCCACGGTTGTGGAGCGTGCCCGTAAAATGGCTTCAGATTGTAAGCTTGAGTTTGAGTGTAATATGGGTCCTGAAGAACTGAGAAGAGCTGAGCAGGAAATGAATGCACGTATAGTCGTATTTGGAATGGATGATCGTCGTAGGACTGTGTATGTTTTAAAAAGCAGCGTGAAAGATCGTACAAGACCTCTACTTATCTTAGGATTGTCAGGAACATCGTATCTCCTCATCCGTAACATAAGGGCTCTCTACGCCAGTTATGATAAACGTCGAAAATATGGAAGGCATCATGATTTGTGTAAGGGTTGTCTCGCGTTTGCTAATGATATGGTGAAACATTGTAAGCAGTGCTACATGGTATGTGAGCAGTGTAAAAGCCCCAAATGTGAAAGTCGTGTACGTGAAACCGAGACGAGGGAATGTAATGTGTGTAGACGTACATTTTTCAATAATAATTGCTTTGAACTCCATAAATCAAATGGCACTTCCAAGGAAATGAGGATTTGTAAGTGCGGCATGTTTCACATGATGGATAATTGGGGGAATTTCAAACATAAATGCGATGAAATTCACTGTTCTACATGTCATGAATATATTAAGGTGGCCCATAAAAATGAAAGTTGAAAATATCTTTCTCCACAAGGCCATCCGTGTTTCATATCAAAATAAGAACTCATGCCAAAAATTAGACAGATCATACAATATTTAGAGGTCGCGACTAGTTCCTATATTTTTAGGATTTGAAACAAAAATACAATATCAATGTTTATTTCAAAATTTAAAGTCAACAGCACAGAGCACATGTTATGCAAAAATATACGAGAACACACATGTCATAGCAGTTAATACGACTGCACTAAATCCTTGTATATCAAACAAACAACTTACACCCGTTACTTTTTCTTCGTCAAAGCCAACTTCGTCGGAACAGGCGCGGTATTGTAGGACTGAATGAGAGCGACTCCTCGTTCGGCACAGTCGTTGACGACGTTGAGGAGCCTGCACTTAGCCTTAAGTAACTGGTAAATGGGGTCTGTCAGCCAGAGGGCGGGAGGTTTTGACAAGAATGTCTTGGCTTCATCTTGTCCTTTCATGGAGAGTATATCGAATATCTTCAAAGACCGGCTCGTGATGTACGATGCCAATGAAGAACGATGATCGAACACAGTCCCGTCCAGACGCCTGAAGAGTTTTTGGTTTGAGGGACGTAAGAAGTTGTCAACCATAGCTGCTTTGGTGATCTCGTCGACGCGATCGTCGAAGAGGCGAGAGGCGCGAGGTGCTCAGAGAAGTACCACAAATGGCGATAGAAGGCCTTAACAGCCGCCTCCCTGATGGCACGGTCAGGATATTCATGGACAGAGCAATTAGGTTTAAGTCGTTGATGGGGGCCCTCTCTGAGAGGGGCCTCGTGCCAGGCGACGTAAGTAAGAGAAACGAAGAGGCCATCCACCGCGCGTTGTGCATAGCGCCTGGCGCACGAAAGGACGGTTCTTCGTCGGAGGATCTCCCTAGGAATATATGACAGAGCTGAAGCAACTCTCCATAGTCATCCCGTGGGAGCTGGCTCTTGATTGCCTCCGAGTAAAATGACATCATCTCTTCTCGTAGGCCATCCGGCATGCCAACGAAGAGCTCGTCTCCAGCAGAAAGGAAATCAACTATATTAATATCAGGCCAGGTCTTCTGGAAGCGTTTGAAGATTACCACTTCAGGCCCACCGGTTGGTGTCAGGGGGACAGAAAATACGGCCGACAACATTACCTCGAACACGTGATGACGGCACACGATCCAGATGAGCTCCTTGTCCAGAGCCTAATCAATTAGGGTGCACGCGCCCATATTCAGCCCAGTATTGGTTGCCGTCGTGTCGAAGACTAGTCCCTGGATCATAGGTTTGAGGTTCCATTCCTCCAGCGTTTGGACACATGCATTGCACTGCTCCTCTCCCGTGCCGCGGCCGATCATAGGGACGGCAAGAAGCTGCTCTGTTTCACCACCAGTCACCAAGATGGCGACGCGATCCACAAGCTTTTTATTGCCGGCGATATCTGGAAGCAGTTTACCGTCCCAGTGGAGAAGCAGTGGGCTGTCCGGCGAGAAAACAGCCTGTTGAGCAGTTGCTACCGCCTCACGACTGGTGACCCGCGCTCGCTGAATGGTGTTCCGGGATAGCGCCACAGACTCCAGGCCATGACCGAGCGCTTGCGTGACTGCTCCTTGACGAACATGGCAGCGCGGTCAGGGAGTTTCACTCGGTCGAGCGCGGCGGCTACTTCCTTGGTCACAATGGTCTGCTTCGATTTCTTATTCCTTGGCTGATCTTGACTGGATGTTGACGGAGCTTGGAAATCATTTTCGGACTCCGTCGATGTGGAGGAGCTACAGATATCAGCAATGGCGGAACTAGACGGAACAGCCGTATTCGCCTCTTGGGCGCTCAACATGCTTTTTTCCTTTCGAGCACTGGCCTGATCACTCCTGAGGCGCTTGCGAGTCTCCTTGTTCGTCAAGGTCTTGTCGATCCCGGACATACTCGCGCTCGAGGAATCCTGCTTTGCATCCGCAGGAACTGTTTGTCTTCTTCGTCCGTCATAATACTGAGGACGTCTTTTCGTGAGATGTCAAATAGTTTGGTGAGATTCTCCTTGAATTTTCTTTCCTTGATTCGGCACCCGTCTTTCGGTTTCAATCGGTTTTTCTTCAACCCACAATATTCTTCATAGAGCTTCCGAAGTTGCGCACGCCGGAGTCCACCCGCTGGATCGGAATTCGTGCCTTGTCCCACATTGTCAGCGCTCTGTCTATGGTGGCCTTAGCACTGTCACCGATTGTGGATCCCTTCTGGTGGTGAAACATGAAGTTCCTGAGAATAGCCCCGTTTGTTGGTAGGCCAGATCCCAAGCTGTCCGGGTCCGGCTTACCCAGGAGCCAAACTTTCGGACTGCTCCTTGTCGTTGTCATGGTCTTGGCCTGTGGAATGGAAGATAAAATCGAAATTAGAGTTAAAGAACCTATACATATGTTTCATGTAGAATATAAAACAAATAATTTTAACAATTTTAATAAACTTTTATAATTTTTTAATTTTTTTTAATTTTTAACAATTTTAATAAACAATTCATTGTTCCAAATTGCTTATCAAGGTCAGTGCAGTAAATGAATGACAGAAAAATTAAGTATAGTGTCCGCCACTCACTGGTGAAAAGTTTAACTTGCTTTATTGGTGTGATTCACTGCGCGGCGTAACCCAGATGGTAGGAACACAACAAAAACACGTCTACACCTGCCGAGACTTGGCGGCCAACTGAGCTAGTGGGAAGAGTGCATTGCTATCATATAGTGATTCTTTGGATATAGGTTTACAGTCTACAGTGGCGTTGCTCGGCAAATATTTATTGTAGAACATAATGGTGACCCAAAATTACTGAAATTACGGAATTTAGATATTTTTACCTTGAGGTCGCGACCTCTAAATATTGGCCGATCTTCCTGATTTTTTGCATGAAGGCTTCTTTTGTGATATGGAACAGGAATAGCCTTGTGGAGAATAGCAATTCAAACTTTTATTTTTTCAGTTAATTTTTGGGCGACCCTAGTGTATATTCTTGCCCATAACGGGACGAAATTTGACACACACATTTCCTTTATAAGGAGCTGCTTGAACACGAGTTATCTGCGATATTTACAGGTTATCCCTTAAAAAGAGGCAACAAACTAATACAGATGCAGATAAGAGGTAATGTACAGTTTAAAGACACCCTGCTGTTCACACCTTGTAAATTAGCAAAGCTGCTCAGGGTCATGGGCGTAGCCGCTGAAGTTTCAAAAGGGTATTTCCCTTACACATTCCTCACTAACGAAACATTGAATTACGTAGGACTACCTTCACCCAAACATTAATTTAACTCCACCAACATATGAGTTATAGTGAGCGTGAAGATTTTGACCGCTACTACAACAGTTTTAATGAAGCTAGTCCATAAAATATAGCCATGAATGTGAGTTATTGCGTGAATGACGTACGTGTACTTAGAGTATGCTTTCAAGCCTTTAGAAGAATGTAAATAACCCGTTTCAAATGCGATCCGCTGCAAGTCGCGACCACGATCGCCTCATTATGTTTTACAGTGTTCAAGAATAACTTCATGCCTAAAGACACCTTAGCAGTCATTCACAGAAACAACCCCCAGTTCTGGGCACAAGGCTATTTACTGGCTCATACACCTACAGCAACAGACCGGGATATACATAAAACATGCCCGAAAAACTGGTGAAGTACCCGTTAAGGTCAATGGTCGTGTTTTTAGGGTTGACGGGCTAAGTATTCGTTTAACGGCTGCTGGTGGCATGGATGCCCGCGCGCTGAATGTGCCGTCACAGGGGACCTTTATGGAAGATCGCCCGCCGACAGCCTCGCATGGACCCGTAACCGTGATCAACTTATAGGCTCCCAGTTTCACACACAAAATCGTGTGGGAGCATGAGTATGATGCACGGATGGAAACAGATGGCCCAGTACCGTGAAGAAATAAGGGCTATCAAACGTTCAGTGGTATTGGACCCCGTCAAATGCGGTGACAGCTTGTTTGGAGGGCGCACAAACCCATTCAAGCTATACTTTCCGTCTACCGAGGCGAGAAACTCCACTACTACGACTTCTGCTCTTTATACCCCTACGTGATGAAGAACAATCCGTACCCCGTAGGTGCGCCTGAAAAACTGGTGGGTTCCATCATACTAACTATCGAGGAGTTTTCAGCTAACTTGAATGAGCGCTACTTTGGACTCTCTTTCGTAGACGTGCTCCCCTCGCGATTTATGGATGCCGATCTTACCCGTCGTTATAGATCACAAGCTCATGTTTCCCCCGTGCGTGAAGTGTGCAGAGGAGAACAACGGTGATTGTAACCATACAACCAACCAGCGTAAGATCAGAGGTGTATATACAAGCCCTGAGTTGGCCCAAGCTCTTCGCCATGGGTATAGAATATTGAAGATACATGAGGTGTGGAGGTTTCAGAAGTTACCCAACCTTTTCACACCATATATAGACACCTTTTTGAAGGATAAAGTAGAAGCATCAGGATATCCGCGAGGGGTTGATACCGAAGATGAAAAAACCGCTTGTATTCAGCGTTACCGTACCCATGAAGGTATACAGCTTGACCGGTCCCAAATTGTTAAGAATCCCGGCAAGCGCTTTAGTGCAAAGTTGTGCCTAAACAGTCTTTGGGGGAAATTTGCACAGAATACCGGCAAAGGGAACGTCCATTTGGCACAAAGTTATAGTGAATCTGAGATTATGCCAACTGTCGCGATAAAGAGGTTATGGAGATCGTGAATGTAGGTAATACTTACATAATAAAGTACAACATCACCGAGCTGGCCACAGATACCTCACGGGTTACAAACACACCTGTAACGAGCTTCACAACGGCCTTCGCCCGCATTAAACTTTGGGGTCTACTGCACTCTCTTGGACGGAGGGTGTTGTACGTTGACACAGATAGCGTGATATTGACAGCGAGGGAGGGTGAATACATGCCTGCTATTGGGGAATTCCTCGGAGAGCTAACTGATGAGGTCAAGGACGAGGGCCAAAAACCTATGGGGTACGGGTGAGTGTAAGGGATGATATGAAGTATATCGTGAAGGCTAAGGGTATCACCCTTAACCATGCGAACCGACGAGTCGTTAACTTTGACTCGTTGAAGGATCTAGTGTGCTTGGTAGCTGAAGGAAATCAGCTGACTGTGGGGACGCACAATTTTCGGGCGCAGAAACTGGGGTGTGTGTAGGAACTTAGGGTCACGAAGATATGCCGTAACACCTATAGGAAGCATTACCAGGTGCCTAGTACCTATGATACCGTACTCTTTGGTTACTGCGTGTGAGTGTACAGTAAAAAGCTAAGCTCCGCCCACTGTAAGATTGGTCACGTGATTCCTGCCACTACCTGAGCATATCTCTATCCTTGCGTGCTCACTTGACCTCTGCATACCCTTGAGGTCGGACGTGTATTGTCCTGCATAGACGAAAAATAGTAATGGCTACCTTTAATATTGCGTGTTCAACGTTTATGAAGTGGTATTCGGCAAAGTGCCAAGATGTGGTGGATACTGAAAAACTCCCTCTTCCACCCTCCTTTGATACTTTTAAGGCTACAATGGGCCGTGCGAAGGACCAAGATGTTCAAATACTCTTCGGGTATTCTGGCGAGGACATTGTAGGATTCCGTAGTACAAACGATGTATTGAAATATGTTATAGCCCTAACCTTTATAAAAGCTCACACATATCACGAAGTAGAAGAAGGAACACGTTCAGAAGATAAGCAACGGTTATGGATAGTGAGTCTTGTTGATGAGTGGTGTGACAAGCGATACTTTCTTGTTACATGATACCGACTACACGTACCCTACGGTTGAGAATGTAAATCTTGTCATCATGGAGAATCTTAAGTATTTTTACACTATATTGATATATATCATCACGAGGTTTGTAGTGAAGTTGTGGCTAATAGGCTGTGTGAGTTTTTAACAGACTTTAGAGACGAGTATCGTTTTTTAAACAAAATAGATAAATATGGGCATATGTTTCTCTCAAATTGTGCACCGTATTGTGAAGATGTTTAGTTTATGGAAATGAACGTCTGGTGAGTGACAAAACATTAAAGCCGGTATTGCTTCATGTAGCGGAAAATTCTGTTTGTCCAGGGGCACAAGTGTTCGAACAAGCCTGTACACGCTTCATCAGTTTATGGTGTGACTCGCTACCCCCATCGAGCCGCCCACCCGTGTACCTCACCCCTCACAAACACACGAGTTTGAACAAACCCGTACACGTTTCATCAGCTTGACTCATTCCACCCGTCGAGCCGATCCGTCCACCTGTGGCTCATAGTTATCTCAGAGCTTGAACCGAGTAGGCGTGCGAATAAGATGGAACTTCCTTTGAGAAGCATTCTCAACGCCTCGCGCGATGTGTCCCTGACGAATTCATTGCGCGTGTTCAGGCGTGAAACTGGCACCATTAACTCTGTACTTGAAACGATTTGCAGGCAAGCAAACTCTGGTAAACGTAATGTTATTTATTTAAGTGTTGAGGAGATGAATAGTCTTCGTGATAGTTGAGAAGTGGGGAGATGACTGTTATAAAATACCTGCAGGTGTAGGTACAAGAAGAGAACAGATTAGTGACGCCCCCTCATATGCCGTTGTTTGCACGTTGTTTATAAATAACGGTCAGCCATGCATTGATATACGACTGATGTGAAAGAATGCACTCATAATAACGTTCTTGTCCCTACGCGAAACCGTTTCATCCTCGACAGAATGTTTGAAATCGTCGGATTCCGCAAGCTGAAGCCTATATTAGATATGTTACGGATATGATTTATTTTGACACGGTTCTTGAATACGCATACACCGCTCTGCTCGATGGATTTATCGAATATAGAAATAAACAAGACGAGAATGGTCTAGAGCTGGATGCTTATTTAAAAGGTTTAGATTCTTCGAAATATCCCTAACTTTGGTACAAAGCACTTGAGCGGTACAGGGCAGACCTCGCCTACACTGTTCACCCTGAAGAGATGCACCTCTATATAATGAATAGCTGTCGTTACGACGTGGAAGATTATGCTATGCAGAGTGAAGAAGAGTTCACGATTGAAAAGCTCGGGACGTTAAGAAAAAACCCTCGATTGGAAAGGAGTGTTTATAAACTTGCATTTAATAATGATGTGGTTAACGATGAACTCTGTGCGTGCTTTTGATTGTATTCTAGCCGTGTTTAAAGATAACTTGCCACCGAATGTAAAGTGAGCACAAAAATACTATTGAACGATATGAAAGCCATTTATGTCGAGTATAGGCATCCGTATAACTTGAAGGGCGAAATATTGTTTGGACGGTTTTACCGTGTAGTGCAAAATAATAACGATGTGAATGTAGACTCAATTACGTGTGAGTTTAGTTTTGCGTCAAGAGCATAAAGTATTTTGATGTATATTTATTTATTTAATTTTGTGTATATATATATATATATATATATATATATATATATATATATATATATATTTCCTGTACTAATGTGCAATTGATTATACGTTTCGTATATTATTATTTTCAATATATTTAATTATTTAATATAACTGCGTATATGTTTTTTTTCCTGTACGAATATATTGATGGTTATACCACAACGTTTTGGATATTATTGATTATATATTTCTTGTTCGTATTTCTTATGCTATTATTATTTTTTGATCATGTATATTCCATTGTATATTTATTCTGATTATATATTTATCTTTCGTATTTCTTATGCTACTATTATTTTTTATCATATATATTCCATTGTATATTTATTTTCAAAATATTTCGTGAAATTGAATCCATTAATTCGTCTAAATAAGCAGAATGATTAATGGTGTTTTATTTAATTCTTTTGGTTGTATACGACATTTAATTACAGCAAATGGCTGCCTTCTAAAACGGATTTCTAAACCAACCTGTCGAAAAATATCTGAATAGCACAATCTGGCAATCCTAATAATGTACACCTGAACAAGCCAATTACGCCTTCTAAGTTAACTGGCTGGTTAAGTCAGAATATGTGCTTTAATTAAATAAATAAACGCAATCTGGCAACTCAATAATGTACACCTGAACAAGCCATTTACTCCTTCTAAGTCAACTGGCTGGTTAAGCCAGAATATATGCTTTAATTAAATAAATAGCGCAATCTGGCAGCTCAGCCAGATAAGCCAACTGGCTGATTAAGGCATCTGGCTGATTAGGAATATATTAAGACAACGGTCGCTCGGCTGAAGTCTTAATATGCGCTTGGCTCCTGCCAGGCGAACACCTCTCTTCCTCTCTCTCCTCTCTCTTTTCTTTGGGGATAACTCCGCCTCCAAGTTGCATACCCCTTGTTGCTCTTGCAACATTCCCCCTTTGTTGCATAACATCTTGCAACATTCCCCTCCCCACTTTGTTGCATAACTTATGTAACATTTCCTTTGCAGCATTGATCAACATTTGCAATTACACTGCACTCTCTCCTTTTGCACCCATACTACTTACGATATATCCGACATTGAGTTACGTGCGGATGTTTTGCAGTGAAGAGTACAGCAATCTTACGCAAGGTGACCGAAAAAGTTCTTCTCCCCCACCCCGCAATAATTATTTCGGGGAACACCTTTATGGATTACCGTGTATATTTTGGCTATACAAAATATATGGTTTATTGTTTGTGAAATAATTTTTAGTTCTTGAATGATTTATTACAACGCTTTGCAGTTTGTACTGAAATTTAAAATAAATTTTGTTTTAAGAGGTGTAAATTTTTAATTTTCGTTGTTGTCATTCACAGTGATTAAAATCAAATTTGATAATTTTTTCTGTATACCTATATGTAATGTATCTATGCACGTATATCCATCTACCTTTCCTTTCAACCTTTCAGATGTTCTGTGCAATGATTCCTTATTTCACAGAGGTCAGACTTGTTGCCCCTCCTGTTCAGTTGGCCTGGTAAAGTAAAGAGTTGGATTCTTGCACTCTCCACTTCACATAGCCAGGTATTCCCGGCTCATCTGGAATTGTTCTGAGTCAGGTGTCTAGTCCTTTTTTTCAAGATACCCATAGTTACACCACTCATTCTTTAGTTCATTGGGAAGCTGGTTGAAAAGTCTACTCCCAACAAAACTATTTTCTTTTAGAGTTGAGGATGTTCCCTCTCTAGCCTTTAATTTGGGAACACGATACATTCTTCCTTTCCTACTTTTCACTCTTGTTTGAGTGGTTACAGGGTTCAAGGTACTGTAAGATTAAGGACCAGTGCCTCCATTATTTTCGCAGTGTAAATAATGGTGTATCTCTCTTCTTTTTTTGTCAGCGAATATAAATTCATATTAATTCGCGTAACCTTTCCTAGTACTGTAATTTAGTTTTTGCATCCAGTGATCTTGGCTGTCAAGCTTCTCTGAATCGCTTCTAGTTGACTAATGTCTTCTCTTTTAGATGGGGATGTTAAGACCGCTCAATACTCTAACTTGGATATGATCAGTGTACACAATAATATACAGGGTGTCCCATAAGTCCGGCATCATAGGAAAAATAATAAAAAAAGGCAAAACAAAAGCTTTTATTTACAGAACGTGCGCAATATGTCCACCATTGTTTTCAATACACAAATTCAGACGTGATACCCAGTCAGCAAGCACGGAATGATGTCAGGAGTAATAGTATTACATGCCCCAATAATGCGCTGCCGCAAATTTCAACACTCCTAATTTTCTCTGCGTATACCAGCGCTTTCAAGTGGCCCCAGAGATAAAAATCTAGTGGCGTGAGATCCGGGCTTCTAGCTGGCCATTCCACAGGCCCTCGACGTCCTATCCAATGACCAGGGAATTGTTGGTACAGGTATTCCCTTACTTGGGTGCTGTAATGTGCAGGAGCGCCGTCTTGCTGGAACCATGTTGGGAAATTTCCTTCGTTCAAGACACTGGGAAATGCTTCTTCCTTGAGCATACGTAGGTAGATGCCTCCAGTGACATGTTAATCGAAAAAGAGGGGGCCTATGATGCGATCCTTCCAAATGCCACACCATACCATCACCCGAGATGCACCTTGTTCCTTTGAAGAGGTATACCAGTGAGGGTTGTTTTGAGACCAGTAGCGGGTGTTCTGTCGATTTACCTCACCATTTCCATAAAAAACAGCCTCGTCACTGAACAGAATGGTGGACGGGAAATTGGCATCCCGAGCATAAATTATGGTTTGTAGAAATAGAAAAATATGAATTTCTCCTATGATGCCGGACTTATGGGACACCCTGTATATATATATTAATGTAAAGAACGACGCTTGTGTAGAAGAGCGTTCCGCACAAGTTGAGGAGGGAGAATGAACAAATGAAAAATGAGGTACCTCCCGGGAATCGAACCCGGGATCATCCGATTGCCGGTCAGATATGCTATCCACTACACCAAGGACCTCGATCAATCATGGCATTGGTTTCCTCTCGTATGTAGGAGAATTATGACTTCTGATTGATCGAGCTCCTTGGTGTAGTGGATAGCATATCTGACCGGCAATTAGATGATCCCGGGTTCGATTCCTGGGAGGTACCTCATTTTTCATTTGTTCGTTCTCCCTCCTCATCTTGTGCGGAACGCTCTTCTACACAAGCGTCGTTCTTTACATTAATTATACTGTGTGTTCATTGCAGTTAATATATATATATATATATAGCGAGGAATAGGAGGACGAAAAGATGGTACACAACAACATAGTATCAAATCCTACCTCAACCATAAAGAAAAAACACCCCAGCCACTTGCTTCGTCCACTATCTATGCTTTTAATTGTGTTCGCTGCAAAGAGAACTATATTGGCAGTACCATCCGCCAATATCAAACAAGAGTGGACTAGCATCGTGGGATTTCTACAAGAACTTCACAGCCCCTGAACAAACCCTCCAAATCTGCAATAAGGGATCACTGCCACCTCCACAACCACCCGTTACTTTCCTCCAATTTCAAAATTATCAACTCAGCCAACCAACTAATCGACCTCCGCATACTTGAGTCCCTTTACATCCTTAGTATCCAGCCAACCCTCAACGATTACAGTTCCGCTTTCAATTTAAACATTGCCAAATAAACTTTCAAAAGAAATCCACTATCACTCCGCCCGGCTCCATCGTCCAATGGAATTCTTTCAACAGGCAACCATTCCCAACCTTCTGTATAATTAGTCTCATTACAATCTGGTAAGAAATTTTACAATTCTGTTTCACTTAAACCATTTATATTTTACTTCTCATCCATACTTTTATACTTTATATCATTTAACTTTTAATCTTTTAATTTAATACACATTGTAACTTGCTTTTAATTTTCGCTAATTGTAAGTAATTTTACAATTCTGTTCTACCTAAACCATTTTATATTTTACTTATTATCCATACTTTTATTCTTTATATCATTTCACTTTTAATCTTTTAATTTAATACACATTGTAACTTGTTTTTGATTCTCGCTAATTGTTGCGCCATTTTAATTTGTTGTTCGTTTATTTATTATACTTATTTATTTTTACTTGTTTTAAAATTTTTAGCACTGATGATGGAAATTGAATTTTTCCGAAACGTCTGTTAATAAACATGCCCATCTTTTCGTCCTCCTATTCCTCGCTAAGTTACGCTTCCCTAAGAACAAACCATTCAACCAAGTTATATATTATTATATATATATATATATATATATATATTATATATATATATATATATATTACCCTGATTTTGAACAATATACTCGTAATTTTACTTTTATCAAATGTTATTTGCACAATCAATATATGTGTCTTGTATAGAATTTCACGGTCTATCTCGTGGTGAAGTTGGATTTTTGCTAACTAACAATTATTTTGTAATTCGCTGTTATACAGACGTAGGTAGAAAAACTTTGTTTTCTATACAGTTGCCTAATTGAGTCCAAGATTATGCGGAATGTGCCCGCCTCCATTATCAATGCACGCTTGCAACCTTGACTTCTCCCTTATCGACGGCAGTACCGCATCAAGTATTTTTTCTTGGTAATAAGCAGCAGTGATTTTGGCGTTTTGATCAACAAAAACAATCTGTGATCCCTAACTTTGAAATAAAGATGGAAACCATGACTTTTTGAGAAAAATGCGGACGTTCCCTGCAAAGTCGATCTAAGCTGACAGATTTTTTGTCCGGTCTTCCATAAACTCGGTCATTTTGTGTGTTTATTGTTGAAGTAACCGTAAAGGTCTTCTCGTCGCTGAACAATATTTTCGACACTTCTCCGTCTGGGACTCAATCTAACAGAGCACGACATTTTTCAACTCTTGCTTGCTTATTTGATGCAGAGAGCTTATGAACTTCGACTCTTTTTAAACATTTAAGATCCAGATCATCTTTTACTATACGACGAACACTAGAGCGAGAAATACCAGTAGTTTTTTAAATTTCTCGAACGGACTTGTGGGTGTTGGGCCGTTCTTTTTGACTGCATATCATGGATGAAACCGTGTCAATATTTTCCTCAATACGTGATGTTTTTGGGCTTCCACTGCCTTCTTTTCGTTTGGTCGACCCTGTGATGTCGATTTTCTTTATGAGACATTGAAGTCTAGGTATTGTGTATCATTTATTTGGAAACTCTTTCTTCATTCGTTTTGCACCCGAGTGTTTCTCCTTACGCTGGTTCAATATCATTGCTTCATCTTCCAAAGAATATTTCATTATGTTATAACTTGTTCACCAACTATCGCAGAATGCAGAATGACGGTCTGAAATGAAAAAGGAAACAAATTAATTATTCTGTGTAAAAATTAGGAAAATTAATTATTTATGGAGAAACGAACTGCCATCTGAAAGTATCAGTTGCTGACTTTGACCGCCATTTAATTAAGCACCGTATTCTGATACCTCCCTCCAGTTGTGAGCCTGTACCTTTACTCTGGGGCGTTGAATCGAGATTCAAAGCAGGAGTTTGAAAGAGTAAAACTGTGGGTACAACATACGGCCTCAGCAGTAAGATCAATATACAGGGTGAGCCGCAATATTTTTTCAAACGTTGGGTAATAGTTTTTTGCCCACCCTGTATATATATATATATATATATATATATATATATTAAAAAGTGTTCACGTTTTTTTAACGAGCGAACAAACACAATTCCAAGGATGAATAACTAAAGCAAATTATATTTCACATCATATATTGTCCTTGAACTGAGATGTAGCTTATTTAAGTCGGATGAGTAATCGTTTTCCAAAATGAAATTCAACAATAGTTTAAAAAAAATAAAGTTGACAAAGGTAGTAATTGGAAATAGATGAACATTAAAAAAGTTTACGACGAACAAAAACAAATTGAATAAAACATTAACGCAACAAGTGTTCAATGTGTCCTCCATTATTATCAATAAAATAATCAATTGTAGCCTTGGGCGCCATTAGGGAATTGTTGTAGAAATGGTGTCTTGATGGAACTCATTCCATGTTGCTGAAATGCATTCGTTTATGAGGAAATTAGGAAAATTTTTAGATTCTATTTCGTAAAGGATTTACTCATGTCGACATTTATTAAATTGATTTCAAGGCGATTAATGTGAAAATGATCAAAAAGGAAACATTTTTATTTAACGATCTATTTAACAGCAACGGATTAGACATTTTAAAAGCTGTATATTTTTATTTGATTTTGCTTTTGACATTTTTACAAGTTGTGCTTCTTCCAAGACGGACAATTAAGACAAAATAAAGCATTTAACATATTTGTTTATAATTTCAACGGAAGATGTTTCCTGTATCAATAAATTTAAAAAATATATATATATACGGTATACTGGATTTACCTACTGATGTAATTTTATTTAGTTCGTCATTCTTTTAGGCAACCACTGATGATGGGATTGGATGAACCCGAAACGTTTGGAAGCGTAAATAAAATGCTTGGTCAAGGCCCTTGTCTTATTATTTATTTCAACGCAATATATATATATATACAGGTGTCATAAATGTTTACCCTGAAAACAGTATGCTCTCATGTTTTAATGACGAATCTTACATCCGTTTTCTTCTTACAGGTGATCTCGTACACGCATAGAGTTTCTGTGCTGGTGTGTTTCGTCTACTGCATTCGCCGCTAGGAGCGCTGTAGTAGCTGTTCATTTCAGTTCAGTTCAGTTTAGCATTGACGAGGATAATGACTTCTTGTTACGTGTCTGCTTTTCAGACGAGGCTACGTTTCATCTTAGTGGTAGAGTCAACAGACACAATGTGCGTATTTGGGGATCGGAAAACCCACGTGCCGTAAGGGAGCATATTCGGGGCAGTCCGAAGATCAATGTCTGGTGTGGACTAATGCATGACCAGATAATTCACCGGTCTGCATGAAAATCGATTTCTTTATTTTGAGTTGTGATTCTGAAGCAGTTCCCTGCTCTGAATTAAAAAATGCTACCAGTTTCTTTCTATCACCCACAGTTTTAAAGTTATTAGCAAAACAAATTTGGGGCGTTTTGTAATTGTTTACCTTTTTTATCTTTAATTAATTTCGTTTTTTCATATTTTTCAGATAGATAATTCTAACATTACGTCTTTAAAATTTTAATAATGGCTTCTAGAGGATGTACCCATAGTCCAGACATATTTTGTTATATTTGTGGTCGGTATGTTGTTGTAAAACAAAGGACAAATGTAACGACCTTCATTAAGAGAGCTTATCATGTTTATTTTGGAATTAAATTAGGAGATCAAGACAAAAGTTGGGCCACACAAGGTTTGTCTTACGTGTGTTGCGGCACTAAGGAATTGGAGCAAAGGTAAAAAGAAAAGTTTGCCATTTGGGATCCCTATGGTATGGCGCGAGCCTAGAAACCATACCGACGACTGCTACTTCTGTTCTTGCAATGTTAAAGGTTATAATGCAAAGAATAAAGAGAGCCTTCAATACCCAAGTCTTCCATCTGCAATAAGGCCGGCACCCCATGGTCCAGAATTCCTATTCCCCGCCCACCCGAGAGTCTGGATCAATACAATTCAGATTCTGATTCAGCTCCAAATCCAGACAATGATGATGTTTATGAACAGCCAACAGCTGACCGAGATCCTAAACCATTAACCCAAGCCGAACTAAATGACTTAGTCAGGGATTTGAATCTGCCTAAGGACTCTGCAGAACGTTTGGGGTCTAGATTGCAGGAGAACAATTTATTGGCATCCGACACGTACTTCGCTTGGTACAGAAATCGTAAAGAAGGTAAATATATTTTGTTTCTTTCAGTTATTTTTTTATTCTTTCATAAACAAGCAATATGCTTGTCCAAGAGCTAGGAGCTATTTAATTCTGCTTTAATTAGGTTTTACTCTATCACCTAAAGATTTCGTGCTACAAGGGGTGTTGTAATACCTCATCTGTCCCCAAATGTTAACCACCCATTGATGGGAGGGGAGAGAGTATTTTGCTGGGAACGGGACTGGTTGTTTATATATTTACCCTACATTATTATTTAAGCGTTACTGTAGTCTATAACAACAAAATTTATGGTTTAGCATGTGCAATCCAATGTTGGTCTCGATAAGATGGTTCACATTTGGGGATAAATGGGGGATTTATGACACACCCTGTAGTAAGAAAACCATACGTGATAGGGAAAAACTAACTATATTTTTGAGATCAGCGTACTCAAATTATATAGAATCAACAACTAGTTTGTAAAAATCGATCGACAAGTTTTCAAATGTGTACTGGTGATATAATTGGTCCTTTCTTCTTCGCTGAGAACACTGTTTCCGCAATTGTGTACCTGGATATGCTCACCGATTACGCCATCCCCCAGCTGCCGGACAGGCAGCCAACTGTCATCTTCCAACAAGATGGGGCACCCCCTCATTGGGCGCATGTTGTTCGTGAAACTCTCGACGTAACATTTCCAAATCGATGGATTGGCAGGGACGGGCCAATCCCAAGGCCCCCAAAATCACCAGACATTACCCCGCTGGATTTCTTTCTCTGAGGTCATGTTAAAGATTTGGTTTATGCAACAGTTGTTCCAGATATCAGGACATTGCGAGAACGCATTACGGATGCAATTGCAACAGTTAACCCACAAATGTTGGAAAATGTGTGGCGTGAGTGTGAATACCGTTTAGACATTTTACGTGCCACTAGGGGTGCACATGTGGAAGCTTATTAAGTTCATTAACTATGTATCAAAACTTTGTATGTTTATCTACTTATGATTAAAACTGTGTTTGAATACGAGTGTTTATTTAAAAGTTATAGCATGCTTTAATCAGGGTAATCATTTATGGACACCCTATATATATATATATATGGGATTGAACTCAGGATGGTTCCCTGAGGTTTTTTCATGATACACACAGACCGTGCATGGAACAAGGAACTCTTCTGGGAAAATTAAATCCACTATAGTCGAATAAGGAATGGTAAATGACAAATACTATAGTTTTTCTTTTTCATGATGTTAGGCCGACATGGGCAACGGGGCACTCGCAAAGAGGCCCAAAAAATATAGCTTCCCTCACCAGCTATCTGCAAAGCAGATAGGATCCAGCTTTGGGACAGGATCTAGGAGTACAGCCACACCTAGCCTACTATATTCAGAACCTCAATATAAACAAAAGACTCGTTGCATTCACGTCGGATTGAAGACATCAAAGAAAAAGGGGAAACTATTTTATTTTTAGCCAACAACCAAAACTTAAACCTCAACTGGCAAAATTGAGCATCCACTTTTCAAGGCACATAACATGTCCGTTTCATGATGGGAAGCTATGGAAGTGAGAGAAGTGAGGGAAGTGAGGGAAGCTATATTTTTTGGGCCTCTTTGCGAGTGACCCGTTACCCATGTCGGGCTAACATCATGAAAAAGATATATATATATATATATATATATATATATATATATATATATATATATATATATATATATATATAGTGACACACTTCAGGCATTCTTTTATGATCATACAGTGCTCTCAAGTGCTTGTCGGCTGGTATTTGTGGAGATCATGGCCTGAGGCTGTACCTCGGATCTTGGAAGAAGATGATATCACACTTCGCAGCACCAACTTCATTCTTTTGAATTCATCTCAGTTACACGTTAGCCTCCATCATGTAACAACCATTTTAACACGCCCTACGCCTGGGCATATTTTGCCACTTCTTTTCAATCGTGAATACTCAAATTCTTTCACACGCAATTCTTTATAATTCATCTAATAAACTGGTGCTCAATCATAATCAGTTAATCATCATTTCAAATCTCATTTGCATTCCCTGAATTATAAACTTTATTTGTGAGTTTTATCATTTACTTGTTTAATTAAAGAGAACTCCGACAAAGCTTATTAATAGAGTTGGAATGTTCAGGGAAAATGTCATAAATGCCTTTTTTTTGCCCATTTTGGCGTTCACAGGAAAAAGTGCCTTTTGCGTTATAAAGTGATTAATTTGCCTTTTTTTCCATTATTTTCTATTATTATTCCAATAGAGTTCCAAAAGGCGTATCAGTTTCTGTTATATATATATATATATATATAGATATATACGAGTGTGTATATATATATATATATATATAATAAACCTTTGGTTAGCTTCCGCCCGAATTGTTCATTCTGACGAAGGTCAAGTTTTTCACTCCACCTTAGACCTACAGTTTAACGTGGAATCCGAACCACGCCCCATCAGCAGCCCAGCGTCTTAACCACTAGGCCACCTAGGGTACCCATTTATCTACCAACCACTTTCTTTATTGTATGGAAGGATGAACAGCTGGGTTTTGCTGCGCGCCGGCTGCCGTCGGGTCTCGAACCCGGGGCCGATGGATTCGTAGTCAGCGACGCTAACCACTACACCACCGAGGCGCCTGATATATATATATATATATATATTATATATATATATAATATGGCTGTAATCAGCCAGCTGATATTAGGTTTACAATGAAAGGTGAAGTAACTGAAGAAGTACAAGAGTTTAAGTATTTGGGTCAAACTATTACCAGCTCCTTGAGTGATGACTCGGATATAAGAAAACAATCTCGAAGCCTTTGTGCTAAAGCGAATATGACTATAAGGAACTTTCGGTTCTGTACAAGTGAAGCTAAAGACACTCTCGTACTTTCTGCAGTAATATATACGGACAGCAACTCTGGGTGAATTATAGAAAAGGTTCTGGCAGAACCCTAAATTTGCTGTACAACAGGTCTTTTAGATTCTTACATAAATTACCCCCGAGATGCTCAGCTTCGCAAATGTTTGCTATCCGCAATGTTCCGAGCTTCTCGGAGGTAACAAGACGTGCTCAATACAGTCTAATGCAAAGAATTAAAAAATAAACCAACCCGATTATCCAAGCTAACCATGAGTCCTGCCGTTTATCCTCTAAGCTATGGAATTCTTGGTACGAAAACGTCTGTCTGTAGCTCCACTTAACTCCGACATTACTGTATTATTTCTAATCAATTGTATATATTTCTATCCTTAGTATGTGAACTGTCATTGTATTAATAATATTTGTCATATGGACTATATAGTCTGCCAATAAGTCTTTTCATTTTCATATATACAGGCCTGTAGCCACGGGGTGGGGGCCTTAACAGGAAAGGTCCACTTTTGTTACAGTTTGTTATAGTTATAACTTATGATGTGATCCTATAATATATAACATCATTTAGTAAATAAACACTTGCACTTTTTTTTGCATTTTTTCTTTTGAAACATCACAAACTACTCTAAACTACTCTAAACTACTCTAAACCACCTCCGCAGTGAGTAGGTCGTTGCACCAAAAGGTCCGCTTTTCTAGTTTCAATCCCCCTCCTTGTGAAGTCCTGGCTACCGAACTGATATATATATATATATATATATATATATTAGTGATGTAGGTCACATCCGCATCCGCATCCGCATCCGCGGAACATCCGCACATTTTCTCGCATCCGCATCCGCGTCCGCATCCGCACTTTGGACTGCGGATGTCGTGCGGATGTGGACCGTTGAGATAAAATGTCATTAATAAGCGGAAATTATCAAATTCTACTATATTAATAGAACTAGTTCATTGTGCGCAAAAGTGATGCAAGCGACAAGACGAGAGGCTGTTCTTGTATGAAGTTACTCTCTTGCAACCTACTTAGATCCACGTTACAAAGCTAAGTTATTTTCACCTAGTACATTAGAACGAGTTAATCATCACTTGGCAAAGCAGTTGAAGAGCTTCAATCTCTTGAATCTGTCGCTTCGCCACCCACCAAAAGAATAAAAGTTTCAGTGACAGAACCAACACCTTCAACAAGCAAATCTATCACAGAATCTGTCTCTCAGTTTCTTGAGTCAAGCAGCAATGACGAGACCTACGCGATGTCAAAAGATGTAGTAAAAATGATCGAGAGCTATCACCAAGAAAAACGCCTGGCTGCATGTGACAATCCTATTAGTTGGTGGAAAAATACGCAGAATATCTATCCATACTTGAGTAAACTTGCAAGGAAACATTTAGCCTGTCCTCCAACAAACGTACCAAGCGAGAGATTATTAGCAGTGCTGGATTAATATATGATGAAAAGAGAAACAGACTGGCAGCAGAAAAGGCAGAAAAATTAATGTTCCTTAAGCATAACCTTCCTATAATTAAGTTTGAATATTAAACGATGAACATCTTAGTTTACTTTATTTTAATTACTCATTTATAAATATGCCTAATAAAACTTTAAACTTAATATAAATAGTTATCAAGCTAATTAAAGATCTCTTTCTATAAGGGTGGAGGTTGGGGAAAGAGGTCGTGGGGTGCATTTAAGTTGGGTCCACGTCCCGCATCCTGGTAACACAATTATGGTTTCTAATTGTGGCTGAAACTCAACAAAATATAACGAATTTATTTGCAGACGAATTCACTGATTGATTTCTATATTAGTTAGATGCTTGATATTATTTTATATGTTCAGAGAAAAGTACAGCAATTATTGTACAATTAATCAATTATACTACATTATAGCTACAGCTCTCTCTATATAATAACTTATTATATACGTTAAACACAACAAATCTCGAATATATCCTAAAAAATAACGAAAATGTAGACATCCGCATCCGCGGATGTTGGAATCAAACATCCTCATCCGCATCCGCATCCGCGGATGTGAAAAAAATGAAATCCGCTACATCACTAATATATATATATATATATATAAATAAAACAGAAACTGAGCGTGCATAATAGTATTATTTTATATTAAACATATTTTGAAATTTAAATCCTTGTCAATTAGAATTATGTAACCAACATTTTTAATACTTACTGTTTTGTTCACTATAATGGCGTTGTAATATATGCTATTTATACGTGTATAATATATGGTATTATCCTATATTAAACTTTATTTCTGGAAATTAAATCATTGTTATTATGTTTAACTAATATTTGCATTACCTACTGTTTTGTTCACAAAGGGCGTTGTAACATATTTTATGCGTATGTAAAGGTATTATTCCAGATTAAACGTTTTTTGAAAGTAAATTTATAAATACTTTTTTTTTTTACTGCCTATTTTGAATGTTTATTTTGTGTATTTGCCTGCCATTTTTAAGGATTTTTAGTGCCCAAACATATGGGCTCCACTTATTAACCTCCTTTATTAATGACATTTATTTATTTTGACCGAAAAGTCAAATGGTGACGTCAAGCCTCAAGCAACTATTAATTACTTTAATTAATCTAAAAACAGTTATTATGTGGCCTACCGTCAATTGACCACTATATATGATATATATAACAAAAGTGCCCCCGCCAGGATTTGAACTCGGGAGCTCCTGAGTAGGAGTCGCGAGATCTGTCATCACATCACACTACCATCATAAAAAAAACACACGTCTTCATACATGTTGTTCCATATACAGTCAGTCTATATATAGAGGAGAGACCGGGGATGGCTGTAACAGATTGACGAATATTTTATGTCATTTCAGAAGGGTAAAACGTAAATTAATTTTGCATGGCTATTATATATATATATATATATATATATATATATATATATATATATATATATATATATATATATATATATATATATATATATGTGTTGTTACTTTACTATTTCCTGTTATAAAAATAAGAACATTAAAACACATTACAACAGAGTCCCCACTATTGGGGGTTCGTTGTAACATTGGATGGTGTTGGTAGTAACATAATTCGGCATTCTACTCATATTCATCTGAGTGACAGTTTTAACACAGATAATCCATATTATCACTTGAGTAGTATGGGCGAAAAAGGAGAGAGTACAATGCAACTGCAAATGTTAATTAATGTTGCAAGATTGCCAGTGCCAACCCCCTTGTTGCAAGGCACCCCCAAGGGTTGTTGCAAGAGCAACAAGGGGGTTATGCAACTTGGAGGCGGAGTTATCCCCCAGGCTGCAATGAACTCCCGCTGGGGGAGACCTCTTTGGGGAGAAGTTGGGACGGCCTCACCCCCCAAAGGGGTATACCTAACCTAAGAGAGAGGAGAAGGACTTATGGGACACCCTGTATATATATATTAATGTAAAGAACGACGCTTGTGTAGAAGAGCGTTCCGCACAAGTTGAGGAGGGAGAATGAACAAATGAAAAATGAGGTACCTCCCGGGAATCGAACCCGGGATCATCCGATTGCCGGTCAGATATGCTATCCACTACACCAAGGACCTCGATCAATCATGGCATTGGTTTCCTCTCGTATGTAGGAGAATTATGACTTCTGATTGATCGAGCTCCTTGGTGTAGTGGATAGCATATCTGACCGGCAATTAGATGATCCCGGGTTCGATTCCTGGGAGGTACCTCATTTTTCATTTGTTCGTTCTCCCTCCTCATCTTGTGCGGAACGCTCTTCTACACAAGCGTCGTTCTTTACATTAATTATACTGTGTGTTCATTGCAGTTAATAATATATATATATATATAGCGAGGAATAGGAGGACGAAAAGATGGTACCAACAACAATAGTATCAAATCCTACCTCAACCATAAAGAAAAAACACCCCAGCCACTTGCTTCGTCCACTATCTATGCTTTTAATTGTGTTCGCTGCAAAGAGAACTATATTGGCAGTACCATCCGCCAATATCAAACAAGAGTGGACTAGCATCGTGGGATTTCTACAAGAACTTCACAGCCCCTGAACAAACCCTCCAAATCTGCAATAAGGGATCACTGCCACCTCCACAACACCCGTTACTTTCCTCCAATTTCAAAATTATCAACTCAGCCAACCAACTAATCGACCTCCGCATACTTGAGTCCCTTTACATCCTTAGTATCCAGCCAACCTCAACGATTACAGTTCCGCTTTCAATTTAAACATTGCCAAATAAACTTTCAAAAGAAATCCACTATCACTCCGCCCGGCTCCATCGTCCCAATGGAATTCTTTCAACAGGCAACCATTCCCAACCTTCTGTATAATTAGTCTCATTACAATCTGGTAAGAAATTTTACAATTCTGTTTCACTTAAACATTTTATATTTTACTTCTCATCCATACTTTTATACTTTATATCATTTAACTTTTAATCTTTTAATTTAATACACATTGTAACTTGCTTTTAATTTTCGCTAATTGTAAGTAATTTTACAATTCTGTTCTACCTAAAACCATTTTATATTTTACTTATTATCCATACTTTTATTCTTTATATCATTTCACTTTTAATCTTTTAATTTAATACACATTGTAACTTGTTTTTGATTCTCGCTAATTGTTGCGCCATTTTAATTTGTTGTTCGTTTATTTATTATACTTATTTATTTTTACTTGTTTTAAAATTTTTAGCACTGATGATGGAAATTGAATTTTTCCGAAACGTCTGTTAATAAACATGCCCATCTTTTCGTCCTCCTATTCCTCGCTAAGTTACGCTTCCCTAAGAACAAACCATTCAACCAAGTTATATATATATATATATATTATTATATATATATATATATATATATATATATATAATATATTACCCTGATTTTGAACAATATACTCGTAATTTTACTTTATCAAATGTTATTTGCACAATCAATATATGTGTCTTGTATAGAATTCACGGTCTATCTCGTGGTGAAGTTGGATTTTTGCTAACTAACAATTATTTTGTAATTCGCTGTTATACAGACGTAGGTAGAAAAACTTTGTTTTCTATACAGTTGCCTAATTGAGTCCAAGATTATGCGGAATGTGCCCGCCTCCATTATCAATGCACGCTTGCAACCTTGACTTCTCCCTTATCGACGGCAGTACCGCATCAAGTATTTTTTCTTGGTAATAAGCAGCAGTGATTTTGGCGTTTTGATCAACAAAAACAATCTGTGATCCCTAACTTTGAAATAAAGATGGAAACCATGACTTTTTGAGAAAAATGCGGACGTTCCCTGCAAAGTCGATCTAAGCTGACAGATTTTTTGTCCGGTCTTCCATAAACTCGGTCATTTTGTGTGTTTATTGTTGAAGTAACCGTAAAGGTCTTCTCGTCGCTGAACAATATTTTCGACACTTCTCCGTCTGGGACTCAATCTAACAGAGCACGACATTTTTCAACTCTTGCTTGCTTATTTGATGCAGAGAGCTTATGAACTTCGACTCTTTTTAAACATTTAAGATCCAGATCATCTTTTACTATACGACGAACACTAGAGCGAGAAATACCAGTAGTTTTTTAAATTTCTCGAACGGACTTGTGGGTGTTGGGCCGTTCTTTTTGACTGCATATCATGGATGAAACGTGTCAATTTTCCTCAATACGTGATGTTTTTGGGCTTCCACTGCCTTCTTTTCGTTTGGTCGACCCTGTGATGTCGATTTTCTTTATGAGACATTGAAGTCTAGGTATTGTGTATCATTTATTTGGAAACTCTTTCTTCATTCGTTTTGCACCCGAGTGTTTCTCCTTACGCTGGTTCAATATCATTGCTTCATCTTCCAAAGAATATTTCATTATGTTATAACTTGTTCACCAACTATCGCAGAATGCAGAATGACGGTCTGAAATGAAAAAGGAAACAAATTAATTATTCTGTGTAAAAATTAGGAAAATTAATTATTTATGGAGAAACGAACTGCCATCTGAAAGTATCAGTTGCTGACTTTGACCGCCATTTAATTAAGCACCGTATTCTGATACTCCCTCCAGTTGTGAGCCTGTACCTTTACTCTGGGGCGTTGAATCGAGATTCAAAGCAGGAGTTTGAAAGAGTAAAACTGTGGTACAACATACGGCCTCAGCAGTAAGATCAATATACAGGGTGAGCCGCAATATTTTTTCAAACGTTGGGTAATAGTTTTTGCCCACCCTGTATATATATATATATATATATATATATATTAAAAAGTGTTCACGTTTTTTTAACGAGCGAACAAACACAATTCCAAGGATGAATAACTAAAGCAAATTATATTTCACATCATATATTGTCCTTGAACTGAGATGTAGCTTATTTAAGTCGGATGAGTAATCGTTTTCCAAAATGAAATTCAACAATAGTTTAAAAAAAATAAAGTTGACAAAGGTAATTGGAAATAGATGAACATTAAAAAAGTTTACGACGAACAAAAACAAATTGAATAAAACATTAACGCAACAAGTGTTCAATGTGTCCTCCATTATTATCAATAAATAATCAATTGTAGCCTTGGGCGCCATTAGGGAATTGTTGTAGAAATGGTGTCTTGATGGAACTCATTCCATGTTGCTGAAATGCATTCGTTTATGAGGAAATTAGGAAAATTTTTAGATTCTATTTCGTAAAGGATTTACTCATGTCGACATTTATTAAATTGATTTCAAGGCGATTAATGTGAAAATGATCAAAAAGGAAACATTTTTATTTAACGATCTATTTAACAGCAACGGATTAGACATTTTAAAAGCTGTATATTTTTATTTGATTTTGCTTTTGACATTTTTACAAGTTGTGCTTCTTCCAAGACGGACAATTAAGACAAAATAAAGCATTTAACATATTTGTTTATAATTTCAACGAAGATGTTTCCTGTATCAATAAATTTAAAAATATATATATATACGGTATACTGGATTTACCTACTGATGTAATTTTATTTAGTTCGTCATTCTTTTAGGCAACCACTGATGATGGGATTGGATGAACCCGAAACGTTTGGAAGCGTAAATAAAATGCTTGGTCAAGGCCCTTGTCTTATTATTTATTTCAACGCAATATATATATATATACAGGTGTCATAAATGTTTACCCTGAAAACAGTATGCTCTCATGTTTTAATGACGAATCTACATCCGTTTTCTTCTTACAGGTGATCTCGTACACGCATAGAGTTTCTGTGCTGGTGTGTTTCGTCTACTGCATTCGCCGCTAGGAGCGCTGTAGTAGCTGTTCATTTCAGTTCAGTTCAGTTTAGCATTGACGAGGATAATGACTTCTTGTTACGTGTCTGCTTTTCAGACGAGGCTACGTTTCATCTTAGTGGTAGAGTCAACAGACACAATGTGCGTATTTGGGGATCGGAAAACCCACGTGCCGTAAGGGAGCATATTCGGGGCAGTCCGAAGATCAATGTCTGGTGTGGACTAATGCATGACCAGATAATTCACCGGTCTGCATGAAAATCGATTTCTTTATTTTGAGTTGTGATTCTGAAGCAGTTCCCTGCGCTGAATTAAAAAATGCTACCAGTTTCTTTCTATCACCCACAGTTTTAAAGTTATTAGCAAAACAAATTTGGGGCGTTTTGTAATTGTTTACCTTTTTTATCTTTAATTAATTTCGTTTTTTCATATTTTTCAGATAGATAATTCTAACATTACGTCTTTAAAATTTTAATAATGGCTTCTAGAGGATGTACCCATAGTCCAGACATATTTTGTTATATTTGTGGTCGGTATGTTGTTGTAAAACAAAGGACAAATGTAACGACCTTCATTAAGAGAGCTTATCATGTTTATTTTGGAATTAAATTAGGAGATCAAGACAAAAGTTGGGCCACACAAGGTTTGTCTTACGTGTGTTGCGGCACTAAGGAATTGGAGCAAAGGTAAAAAGAAAAGTTTGCCATTTGGGATCCCTATGGTATGGCGCGAGCCTAGAAACCATACCGACGACTGCTACTTCTGTTCTTGCAATGTTAAAGGTTATAATGCAAAGAATAAAGAGAGCCTTCAATACCCAAGTCTTCCATCTGCAATAAGGCCGGCACCCCATGGTCCAGAATTCCTATTCCCCGCCCACCCGAGAGTCTGGATCAATACAATTCAGATTCTGATTCAGCTCCAAATCCAGACAATGATGATGTTTATGAACAGCCAACAGCTGACCGAGATCCTAAACCATTAACCCAAGCCGAACTAAATGACTTAGTCAGGGATTTGAATCTGCCTAAGGACTCTGCAGAACGTTTGGGGTCTAGATTGCAGGAGAACAATTTATTGGCATCCGACACGTACTTCGCTTGGTACAGAAATCGTAAAGAAGGTAAATATTTTGTTTCTTTCAGTTATTTTTTTATTCTTTCATAAACAAGCAATATGCTTGTCCAAGAGCTAGGAGCTATTTAATTCTGCTTTAATTAGGTTTTACTCTATCACCTAAAGATTTCGTGCTACAAGGGGTGTTGAATACCTCATCTGTCCCCAAATGTTAACCACCCATTGATGGGAGGGGAGAGAGTATTTTGCTGGGAACGGGACTGGTTGTTATATATATTTACCCTACATTATTATTTAAGCGTTACTGTAGTCTATAACAACAAAATTTATGGTTTAGCATGTGCAATCCAATGTTGGTCTCGATAAGATGGTTCACATTTGGGGATAAATGGGGGATTTATGACACACCCTGTAGTAAGAAAACCATACGTGATAGGGAAAAACTAACTATATTTTTGAGATCAGCGTACTCAAATTATATAGAATCAACAACTAGTTTGTAAAAATCGATCGACAAGTTTTCAAATGTGTACTGGTGATATAATTGGTCCTTTCTTCTTCGCTGAGAACACTGTTTCCGCAATTGTGTACCTGGATATGCTCACCGATTACGCCATCCCCCAGCTGCCGGACAGGCAGCCAACTGTCATCTTCCAACAAGATGGGGCACCCCCTCATTGGGCGCATGTTGTTCGTGAAACTCTCGACGTAACATTTCCAAATCGATGGATTGGCAGGGACGGGCCAATCCCAAGGCCCCCAAAATCACCAGACATTACCCCGCTGGATTTCTTTCTCTGAGGTCATGTTAAAGATTTGGTTTATGCAACAGTTGTTCCAGATATCAGGACATTGCGAGAACGCATTACGGATGCAATTGCAACAGTTAACCCACAAATGTTGGAAAATGTGTGGCGTGAGTGTGAATACCGTTTAGACATTTTACGTGCCACTAGGGGTGCACATGTGGAAGCTTATTAAGTTCATTAACTATGTATCAAAACTTTGTATGTTTATCTACTTATGATTAAAACTGTGTTTGAATACGAGTGTTTATTTAAAAGTTATAGCATGCTTTAATCAGGGTAATCATTTATGGACACCCTATATATATATATATATGGGATTGAACTCAGGATGGTTCCCTGAGGTTTTTTCATGATACACACAGACCGTGCATGGAACAAGGAACTCTTCTGGGAAAATTAAATCCACTATAGTCGAATAAGGAATGGTAAATGACAAATACTATAGTTTTTCTTTTCATGATGTTAGGCCGACATGGGCAACGGGGCACTCGCAAAGAGGCCCAAAAAATATAGCTTCCCTCACCAGCTATCTGCAAAGCAGATAGGATCCAGCTTTGGGACAGGATCTAGGAGTACAGCCACACCTAGCCTACTATATTCAGAACCTCAATATAAGCAAAAGACTCGTTGCATTCACGTCGGATTGAAGACATCAAAGAAAAAGGGGAAACTATTTTATTTTTAGCCAACAACCAAAACTTAAACCTCAACTGGCAAAATTGAGCATCCACTTTTCAAGGCACATAACATGTCCGTTTCATGATGGGAAGCTATGGAAGTGAGAGAAGTGAGGGAAGTGAGGGAAGCTATATTTTTTGGGCCTCTTTGCGAGTGACCCGTTACCCATGTCGGGCTAACATCATGAAAAAGATATATATATATATATATATATATATATATATATATATATAGTGACACACTTCAGGCATTCCTTTTATGATCATACAGTGCTCTCAAGTGCTTGTCGGCTGGTATTTGTGGAGATCATGGCCTGAGGCTGTACCTCGGATCTTGGAAGAAGATGATATCACACTTCGCAGCACCAACTTCATTCTTTTGAATTCATCTCAGTTACACGTTAGCCTCCATCATGTAACAACCATTTTAACACGCCCTACGCCTGGGCATATTTTGCCACTTCTTTTCAATCGTGAATACTCAAATTCTTTCACACGCAATTCTTTATAATTCATCTAATAACTGGTGCTCAATCATAATCAGTTAATCATCATTTCAAATCTCATTTGCATTCCCTGAATTATAACCTTTATTTGTGAGTTTTATCATTTACTTGTTTAATTAAAGAGAACTCCGACAAAGCTTATTAATAAGTTGGAATGTTCAGGGAAAATGTCATAAATGCCTTTTTTTTGCCCATTTTGGCGTTCACAGGAAAAAGTGCCTTTTGCGTTATAAAGTGATTAATTTGCCTTTTTTTCCATTATTTTCTATTATTATTCCAATAGAGTTCCAAAATAGGCGTATCAGTTTCTGTTATATATATATATATATATATATAGATATATACGAGTGTGTATATATATATATATATATATATATAAACCTTTGGTTAGCTTCCGCCCGAATTGTTCATTCTGACGAAGGTCAAGTTTTTCACTCCACCTTAGACCTACAGTTTAACGTGGAATCCGAACCACGCCCCATCAGCAGCCCAGCGTCTTAACCACTAGGCCACCTAGGGTACCCATTTATCTACCAACCACTTTCTTTATTGTATGGAAGGATGAACAGCTGGGTTTTGCTGCGCGCCGGCTGCCGTCGGGTCTCGAACCCGGGGCCGATGGATTCGTAGTCAGCGACGCTAACCACTACACCACCGAGGCGCCTGATATAATATATATATATATATATATATATATATATATATATATATGGCTGTAATCAGCCAGCTGATATTAGGTTTACAATGAAAGGTGAAGTAACTGAAGAAGTACAAGAGTTTAAGTATTTGGGTCAAACTATTACCAGCTCCTTGAGTGATGACTCGGATATAAGAAAACAATCTCGAAGCCTTTGTGCTAAAGCGAATATGACTATAAGGAACTTTCGGTTCTGTACAAGTGAAGCTAAAGACACACTCGTACTTTCTGCAGTAATATATACGGACAGCAACTCTGGGTGAATTATAGAAAAGGTTCTGGCAGAACCCTAAATTTGCTGTACAACAGGTCTTTTAGATTCTTACATAAATTACCCCCGAGATGCTCAGCTTCGCAAATGTTTGCTATCCGCAATGTTCCGAGCTTCTCGGAGGTAACAAGACGTGCTCAATACAGTCTAATGCAAAGAATTAAAAAATAAACCAACCCGATTATCCAAGCTAACCATGAGTCCTGCCGTTTATCCTCTAAGCTATGGAATTCTTGGTACGAAAACGTCTGTCTGTAGCTCCACTTAACTCCGACATTACTGTATTATTTCTAATCAATTGTATATATTTCTATCCTTAGTATGTGAACTGTCATTGTATTTAATATTTGTCATATGGACTATATAGTCTGCCAATAAGTCTTTTCATTTTCATATATACAGGCCTGTAGCCACGGGGGGGGGGGGGGCCTTAACAGGAAAGGTCCACTTTTGTTATAGTTTGTTATAGTTATAACTTATGATGTGATCCTATAATATATAACATCATTTAGTAAATAAACACTTGCACTTTTTTTTGCATTTTTTCTTTTGAAACATCACAAACTACTCTAAACTACTCTAAACTACTCTAAACCACCTCCGCAGTGAGTAGGTCGTTGCACCAAAAGGTCCGCTTTTCTAGTTTCAATCCCCCTCCTTGTGAAGTCCTGGCTACCGAACTGATATATATATATATATATATATATATAGTGATGTAGGTCACATCGCATCCGCATCCGCATCCGCGGAACATCCGCACATTTTCTCGCATCCGCATCCGCGTCCGCATCCGCACTTTGGACTGCGGATGTCGTGCGGATGTGGACCGTTGAGATAAAATGTCATTAATAAGCGGAAATTATCAAATTCTACTATATTAATAGAACTAGTTCATTGTGCGCAAAAGTGATGCAAGCGACAAGACGAGAGGCTGTTCTTGTATGAAGTTACTCTCTTGCAACCTACTTAGATCCACGTTACAAAGCTAAGTTATTTTCACCTAGTACATTAGAACGAGTTAAATCATCACTTGGCAAAGCAGTTGAAGAGCTTCAATCTCTTGAATCTGTCGCTTCGCCACCCACCAAAAGAATAAAAGTTTCAGTGACAGAACCAACACCTTCAACAAGCAAATCTATCACAGAATCTGTCTCTCAGTTTCTTGAGTCAAGCAGCAATGACGAGACCTACGCGATGTCAAAAGATGTAGTAAAAATGATCGAGAGCTATCACCAAGAAAAACGCCTGGCTGCATGTGACAATCCTATTAGTTGGTGGAAAAATACGCAGAATATCTATCCATACTTGAGTAAACTTGCAAGGAAACATTTAGCCTGTCCTCCAACAAACGTACCAAGCGAGAGATTATTTAGCAGTGCTGGATTAATATATGATGAAAAGAGAAACAGACTGGCAGCAGAAAAGGCAGAAAAATTAATGTTCCTTAAGCATAACCTTCCTATAATTAAGTTTGAATATTAAACGATGAACATCTTAGTTTACTTTATTTTAATTACTCATTTATAAATATGCCTAATAAAACTTTAAACTTAATATAAATAGTTATCAAGCTAATTAAAGATCTCTTTCTATAAGGGTGGAGGTTGGGGAAAGAGGTCGGTGGGGTGCATTTGAGTTGGGTCCACGTCCCGCATCCTGGTAACACAATTATGGTTTCTAATTGTGGCTGAAACTCAACAAAATATAACGAATTTATTTGCAGACGAATTCACTGATTGATTTCTATATTAGTTAGATGCTTGATATTATTTTATATGTTCAGAGAAAAGTACAGCAATTATTGTACAATTAATCAATTATACTACATTATAGCTACAGCTCTCTCTATATAATAACTTATTATATACGTTAAACACAACAAATCTCGAATATATCCTAAAAATAACGAAAATGTAGACATCCGCATCCGCGGATGTTGGAATCAAACATCCTCATCCGCATCCGCATCCGCGGATGTGAAAAAAATGAAATCCGCTACATCACTAATATATATATATATATATATAAATAAAACAGAAACTGAGCGTGCATAATAGTATTATTTTATATTAAACATATTTTGAAATTTAAATCCTTGTCAATTAGAATTATGTAACCAACATTTTTAATACTTACTGTTTTGTTCACTATAATGGCGTTGTAATATATGCTATTTATACGTGTATAATATATGGTATTATCCTATATTAAACTTTATTTCTGGAAATTAAATCATTGTTATTATGTTTAACTAATATTTGCATTACCTACTGTTTTGTTCACAAAGGGCGTTGTAACATATTTTATGCGTATGTAAAGGTATTATTCCAGATTAAACGTTTTTTGAAAGTAAATTTATAAATACTTTTTTTTTTCTGCCTATTTTGAATGTTTATTTTGTGTATTTGCCTGCCATTTTTAAGGATTTTTAGTGCCCAAACATATGGGCTCCACTTATTAACCTCCTTTATTAATGACATTTATTTATTTTGACCGAAAAGTCAAATGGTGACGTCAAGCCTCAAGCAACTATTAATTACTTTAATTAATCTAAAAACAGTTATTATGTGGCCTACCGTCAATTGACCACTATATATGATATATATAACAAAAGTGCCCCCGCCAGGATTTGAACTCGGGAGCTCCTGAGTAGGAGTCGCGAGATCTGTCATCACATCACACTACCATCATAAAAAAAACACACGTCTTCATACATGTTGTTCCATATACAGTCAGTCTATATATAGAGGAGAGACCGGGGATGGCTGTAACAGATTGACGAATATTTTATGTCATTTCAGAAGGGTAAAACGTAAATTAATTTTGCATGGCTATTTATATATATATATATATATATATATATATATATATATATATATATATATATATATATAATATATATATATATGTGTTGTTACTTTACTATTTCCTGTTATAAAAATAAGAACATTAAAAACATTACAACAGAGTCCCCACTATTGGGGGTTCGTTGTAACATTGGATGGTTTTGGTAGTAACATAATTCGGCATTCTACTCATATTCATCTGAGTGACAGTTTTAACACAGATAATCCATATTATCACTTGAGTAGTATGGGCGAAAAAGGAGAGAGTACAATGCAACTGCAAATGTTAATTAATGTTGCAAGATTGCCAGTGCCAACCCCCTTGTTGCAAGGCACCCCCAAGGGTTGTTGCAAGAGCAACAAGGGGGTTATGCAACTTGGAGGCGGAGTTATCCCCCAGGCTGCAATGAACTCCCGCTGGGGGAGACCTCTTTGGGGAGAAGTTGGGACGGCCTCACCCCCCAAAGGGGTATACCTAACCTAAGAGAGAGGAGAAGGAGATAGGAAGAGAGGTGTTCGCTTGGTAGGAGCCAAGCGCCTATTAAGACTTCAGCCGAGCTTCCGCTGTCTTATAGGCCCCTAATCAGCCAGTTGGCTTAATCAGCCAGTGCCTCCAGGCATTATCAGCCAGTTGGCAAAGTGTGTACTTCATTTGGGTACGTAGACACCCGCCTATACGCCCATAAAATATTACGCACACAACTATATGCGCGTTTATATGCGCCTGGTTCGAGACCCGGTGGCGGCGCGTCCTTCCACGGTTGGTAGATAAATGGGTAACCAGGGTATCCTCGCAGGGATCCCTCTCTCTCTCTCGCGCGCGCTCTCTCTCTTTCTTATATATATATATCCCCGTTGAAAAGTAGGTCTAGGACGGGGTGAAAAGTTTGACCTTCGCCAGGATGAACAATTCGGGGCGAAGCCATCGAAAGCAAAGGTGAGCCTATATATGTACAGATCTCTCGCTCTCTCTCTCTCTCTCTCTCTCTCTCTCTCTCTCTCTCTCTCTCTCTCTCTCTCTCCCTCTTATATATATATATATATTAGGGTGGCCCAAATCCATAGGGGGAAATTTCAAAATTGTCTTAGATAGTCTCCACAAGTGTGGTTTTTGTCCATTTAGTGTCCACATGGTCTGTGCAAAATTGCAGCGTGATTGGTGAATATTTAGAGGCCGCCCCACTCTGAATATATATATTATATAATGTACTTTTTCTTCCGTAGGTCCGATGGCTCAAACTCGATCAATTCCAAAAGTTTGGCTTCTAGGGATGGCAACTGGAACTTTATCCACGTCAAGGCTCCCTACATGCCTTGACGCCCTCCTCTTGGGGCAATACCACCACATCAATCAAAAGCAAACCACCTCCGACAGTCTGAACCAGGCATGCCAGAGGTGATTGAAGTCTGGACCCGAGCGCGGATCCCAACTCAACGGATCGACTCCTGTGTCCGTAAGCTTTCAAAGCTTTTAGACCGCTACAAAACACTCAAGAAGCACAGGACCAGCAACGTGCCAGCGATAGAATGAATGAAGACATCTTGAAAGCGGACATCCAGGAACTGTTTGACATCGCAACCAGTGATGCCATGAGCACAATCGTCAACGTTGAGGACCGAAATTTCCTGTCCATGCAGCGCAAGGACGTCAATTCTTGCAGCATGGCTGGCATTGATAAGGAAACGACTACACAAGAGGACAGAAAGCGATCCAGAATGGAGAAGGAAGCCAAGAGGAAGGCAAGGCATGAAGCAACACAGAAAGATTTGGAAGAAGCAGGAGTGTCATCAATTGATCTTTCCTCTTCTTCTTCTTCTTCTTCCCTTTTTTCGCAAGACGACGACGACTATAGACCATCGGTTCCGATTCCTTCTTCGTCTGAAGCTCCGGCACCAAAGCGTCCCAAGAACAAGGTTACGAACATTTTCCAATCTCCAGAAGTCATTGGAGCAATGGATCGCATCAATCTTTCTGACCGGAATGCTGTTTTCGTAACTGGAGCTGTATTACAGGCCGCGGGGCATGATCTGTCTGGGATGACGTGCTCTCGGAGCTCTATTCATCGCTACAGAGAAAGTGGGCGAGAACAGGCAGCTCGAGAAGACCTAGAATCATTCTCTCTAGAAGACCCTGTCCTTCTCCATTGGGACGGAAAGCTTCTCCCCGGCATTGAAGGGAAGAAGACGAATGTGCATCGGATAGCAATCCTTATAACATTCAATGGACAGGAGGAAGGCTTGTGTCCCAAAGATGAAACAAGGAACTGGAGAAGCACAGGCCCAGGCATGCCTTCAAACTATGAAATTATGGAACGTGGAACAGCATGTGAGAGGTCTCGTCTTCGATACCACTGCGTCAAACACGGGTTTACATCGCGGAGCCTGTGTCAGGATTGAAGAAGCATTGGGTCACGAGCTAGTTTGGATCGGTTTGTCGACATCATATACTTGAAGTCGTACTTGCTGATGTCTTTGCCTCAATATTTGGCTCAACAGGAAGTCCTGTAACAGGCCTTTTTAAGCGATTTCAAAAGGAATGGCCATCTCTCTCCCACGAAGCATTTGTCTCAGCATCGGACAGCTTGTTCGAGAACCCTCAACTCCAAGAGATGAGAAAAGAGATGCTCACTTACTTACCTAACGCTCTTCAGGCAAGCCAACCTCGTGACGACTACAAGGAGTTCCTTGAACTATCTTTGCTCTTCCTGGGGGGAAAGACTGGTGGTCAACTCTTTATCCGAGCTCCGGGTCCCATGCACCACGCGAGATGGATGGCGAAGGCGATTTATGCGCTCAAAATCTACCTCTTTCACTATCAATTCAAGCTCACAGCACGCGAAGAACGAAACGTGACTCAGCTGGCTTTATTGTCAGTCTGATTTACGTCAAGTACTGGCATGAAGCGCCAATGGGGACACAAGCTCCTCTCAATGATCTCAAAATGCTGCATCTTCTGGAAAAATATCCACACGGAGGAGCTGCACAAGCGGCGAAGACAGCTCTAAGACGCACCTGTGGTACTTGTCGGAGCATCTGATTGGACTGGCCTTCTTCGATAATAGGATCGATCCTGATACCAAAAGGAGAATGGTTTCAACACCTCCAACATCCCCAAAAGAATGGCTGGCCCCGACGAATCGACATGGCGGAAGCTGGTGTTGAAAATGATGTGGCATCCTTCGTCACGAAAGGACATTGACCCTCTTTGATGCCTTGAAAGTTGGAGGTAAGGAGGAAGCGCGCCAGTTACTTCAAAAAGATCCACGGGAATGGCCAAATGAGAAGAACTACAGGGAACTTAGAGATCGCGCCTTAAAGATGAACGTCGTCAAAGATGCTGCCGAGCGAGGTATTGCTCTCGCACAACGCTACAATGACACTTTGACACGAAACGAGGACCAGAAGCAGTACCTCCTACAACTCGTAGCCGCCCACCGAAAACAGATACCAATACCATCCAAGGCGACTCTGATGCAGAAGAAATAATGAAGATACACCCATTATCATGTCCTATTGTCTTACTGTTTTCTTTCATATTCTTGAGAACCAAAAAAAAATGTAGTTATTCAGTTGTCTACTGTATATATTTTCCCAAATTTTCAAAAAGGGGGCAAGTGGGGCGACCCCTAAATATTAACCGAATAACGTAAAACTTTGCAAAAATACTGTCCACACCAAGAGGCATAAAACCAACAACCTTGTGGAGAGAACTTAGTCGATGCTTTAAACGTTTTGGACCACCCTAATATATATATATATATATATATATATATATATATATATATATATATATATATCCCCGTTAAACCGTAGGTCTAGGGCGGGGTGAAAAGTTTGGCCTTCGCCAGAATGAACAAGTAGGGCCGAAGCCAACGAAAGCAAAGTAACCTTATATATGTACAAATCTCTCTCTCTCTCTCTCGCTCTCTCTCTATATTATATATAATATATATATATTAGGGTGATTCAAACAATCAAGTTTTTTTTTAATTGTTCAACCAGTATATTTATTCCCTATGACAAAAAAGTAGTGTATGCCAAATTTGGTGAATTTTAAATAAAATTTACTGTGTTACCAGGCGTCAAAGTTTCCCTTTTTTTCAATTTGTTTGTTTTTACAACTTATGATTTATGTTTAATTGTTTATATTTCAGAATTTTTAATTAATGGTTTATATACTAGGTTGCTTTTAATTGTTGTTTGGAACTCGTAATTTTGATACCAATTAATCGACTATGGAAGCTAGGCCTAACTCACCATCACCTAGTTGCTCAGTTGGGAGAAGTTCTACAAGAAAAGAAACTGAAGTATGGCTAATTTGGCAGCCCTCTGCAGTACTAAAAACATCCGTATTACCATCAGAGAATGAAATGATGGCCCTCTTCATGCACTACAGAAATATTAAAAAGCAAGGCATTAGAGAATCATGCTGCTCTACTGCGGATGATGTGCTAGCAGTTGGAATAAAAGCAGGAATACCAGCAAAACAAAGAATACATGTAGTAGATAAAATTCAAGGAATACTGAAGGAATTGCAGCTGCTTAAGTAAAACAAAGCAAACAAATTGAAAAGATCACAAAATTTAAATAATAAAGAAGAAAAATGGAAAGATAAACTGGAAAACTTATTTGACATTGCTCATGAGAATGCTATGGAGCTTATAAAAATAGAAATGATAAGAAATTCTTGAAAATGCAACGTGAGAAAGGACGTCATGGAAAAATGGGTACCATTGATAAGGCTGTTGCTAAAAAGAGCAAAGAGCAGCAGAAAACAATAACGTTATGAAAAAGAGGAAAGCAGAAGAAGAGATCAAAAGAAAGAAGAATGAAGAGGCTGTCATACTCACCAGTACATCATCAGAATCAGAATCAGAGGAGAGCAAAAGTGATGAATCTGGTTTCTGTGCTGCACAACCTTCAACATGGAAAAGTAAGGTTGGCAAACGTAGAAAATTGTTTGATGACAAATTATTAGGAAGTCTTGATGTTGCAAAATTGAGTGACAGAAATGCGTCTCTAGTTTTAATGCCAACAATTCAAAGTCTAGGAAAAAATCCAGAAGAGTACAATGTTAGCTACTCTTCTATTCGTAGAGAGAGGATAAAATATAGAAAGAAAATTGCAGAGAACCTGAAAGAAGAATTCAAGCAGAGGTGCTCCTAATAATTCACTGGATGGAAAATTAATTGAAGATATTACAGGAATGCATATTGTTGACCGTCTGCCCGTATTGGTACCAGACATCGCTTGAATGGGGCATCTGCGAACAAATAAAATGCGTGTTTCGATACAACGGCAGCCAATACTGGTCCTAGAAATGGTGCAGCTATTCTTCTAGAACAAAAATTCGACAACGATTTATTGTGGTTGCATGTTGACACCACATATTTGAAATTATGCTGGAAGCTGTTGTTTCAAAGTCTTTATCACCATCTTCTGGCCCAGATATAGTCCTTTTTTAAGAAGTTCAGAGAAAAATGGTCAAGCATTAATAAGGAGGACTACGAAACAGCATTATCAGATCCAGGTATCTATGAAAATATTCATGACATCAAAGATGACATAATTACATTTGCAGCAAATCAAATAGAACCAAGAGACGATTACCTAGAACTATTGCAGTTAACAATTTTTTTTTTGCGAGGAGAACCAAAAGGTGGAATCAAATTTAAACATCCAGCGGGACTTCATCGGGCTAGGTGGATGGCCAAAATTATATATTCATTAAAAATTTTTATGTTCAAATCTCAGTTCAAAATTTCAGTAAAAGACAAAAAAGGACTAAAAGACATCTGTCTATTTACTACTCGGTTATATGTAAAGACATGGTTTACAGCTCCTGTGCCATCTTGCGCTGCTCCTCGTCTTGATCTGGAATTATTACAGAATCTTGTATTCTACAAACAAATAAATGACACAATTGCATCTGTTGCTATTAAAAAACTGTTAGGTCACCCCTGGTACCTATCAGAAGAACTGGTAGCCTTGGCTTTTTATGATGATGAAGAGCCTACTGAAACAAAAAACAAAATGGTAAAGGTCTTGCAAAATACAACAGAAACTCTTCCTGCAAAACGGGCTTTTCTAGATCCTGCACTTATTCCAACGAAGAAATTAGAAGATTTTGTTACATCAAATACTCAAAGATTCTTTACAATAACAGAATTTAGTTCAAAATTTTTACTCAAAGATGCTAAAGAATGGCATAATGATGAAGAGAATAACTCCGCTAAGAATCTATCAAGCAGTGGAAAGTCGTGAATGATATAGAGGAAAGAGGAGTAAAATTAATGGATGAATATAATAAAATACTACCACATGACGAAGATCAAAAACAATTCTTGCTACAAATAGTGAAAAACTACAGGGCTGTTTACCCTGTTAGAAAAAAAGAAACATTGATGAAGTAAGGACAGCTAATGTCTCAAATATCATACCAGTTTAATTATGCATGCTTGTGGTTATGGTAGGACCTACGGGGGAGCTTTCCACATTAAAAAAGCAATGCGCCTTGTACTGTACCTCCTGGGTGGTGTGGAAAACTGTACAACAATATTGGAAAAATTTGACGATTTGAGTCGTTCTGTCAATTTTTAATTACTGGTAGCAACCCCTAAAAATTAAAAATTTGCTAAAATATTTTAGGATAGTTGTTATATGCTGAAATGAAACATTTAAAGGGTTGAACACATTAAAATATTAAAAAAAAAAAATTACCCCCATATTTGAATCACCCTAATATATATATATATATATATATATATATATATATATATATATATATATATCCCGTTAAAAAGTAGGTCTAAGGGGGAGTGTAAAGCTTGAGGGAAATGGAGAAGGTAAGGTGGTATAAACAAAATCCCTCCTGAACATTTCCTAATTAAACGAAGTAAATAGCTGAACAATAGAAGGACATAAATATTTATGGACTATATATATATATATATACGCAAAATTATATTAAACAGCTTTCTGTTCGAGATCATAAACTTTGGGGGTTAATGACCTGCATCCCACGCATCTCTGTCAATTTTTTAAATTTATTTATTGTATCGTACGCGAAATATGGGCCCCAATAAAGTTTTATAGTACGAGAATTGTCTCGAAGGGCTGTAGAACTTTGCGCGCTGGTGGTTTTTCCTTTTCCGTTCATGGTTAATGGTTTGGAAATTACCTTCCACTTTGTGACGTTTTATTTTTCAGGGGAAATGATAAATTTTCCGAATCTATTTTAGATGGGTCACCATAAATCCACTTAAAACTTATCTTACAACCTCGTTAAGCACCTCATATAATTGGTTGCCTATCATTCTTTCAAATCTCGCGCCAAATCATCGGAATCCCAGAATACAAGATCAAAAACAACGTATTTCTCTCTCTCTATGAATGGGTATACCGGTATATCTGACACGCCTCAGATTTCACGGGGCAGCCAATCAGAACCCTGTGGGCGGAGCCCAGAGCCTCTGGTTGGAGGCTAAGCGGGGCTATGCGTTAAGCCCTGCCCAAAATTCACTGAGGTACAATTGGAAGCTCGCGAATCGGGTATTGCGGAAATGATCACAGTTACGAGCCCGTTTATAAAAGGGGTCACTTTCATCTCAGGGCCTCAATTCATACGTTTTTTTTTATCAGTGCTTTTGAAATACCCCACCATGAGTCAGCTCTACAACTCTCCCTAATTGTTTGAAGTTGAAGATTTCTACGCTGAGGCAACGCGTGTAATTTTCAACGCTGCAGACCGGAATGAACTTCTCTCAACGCAGAGTGTTACAAAAATTTGCGATGGATTGCAAGAGCCAACAGACACGTCATTTGAAATGTAAGTGATTAATTTGTGATTATATACTTCTGTTCATTCAGTGTTAACTTATAAAAGGCCACAACAAATGCGTTTTGAAAACTAGTTTGTGCTTTATTCTCGGTCTACATACATCGTTTCAATCAGTGTTAAATAATTTCTAGAAAGCCGTAATAAAACGAAGTGAAATGCTATCACCCAGCTAATCCTCCTTTTGAGCTGTAAATCAGTGTACTGCACTTGTTTTTAATTATTGTCCCGTTTTCTGTTTCCTTCGCGGTTGTTTCGGCATATATATATATATATATATATATATATATATATATATGGTGTGGCTTTAATTGTACATTTCTTGATAACTTAAAAAATTATAGACAGCTGAAAATTAGTTTGTGATTTAAGCGGAAGGCCGGACCATGTGTATATAACGTTTCATTCAGTTTTAAATAATTTATAAAATGCCGTAATAAATGCGTTTTGAAAATTAGTTGGTGATTTAAGCGAAAATACAATATAATAGAAATACAATAGAAATATTAGAAACGTTTAAGAATTGCAAGTATTATAAATTTTTAAATTCGTAATAAAACGAAGTGGGAGGAAATCTGTCCAGAGGTCGCGCTAACCTACCATGGCCTAACCAGATATAATATAACCTAACCTAACCTAGCTTTATTCTGAGTTTTTCTACAACGAAAAAATTATACCCAGGACTCTTTCCGAGTATAATATAACCTAGCCTAACCTAGCCCAGAAGGTCAACATTTTCACGCTACCGTAGACCTACGGTTTAACAGGGATTCCATCACCCAGCGTTTTGCCATTCATCTCTTAATATAACCTAACCTAGCATAGCATACCCCGGCATAATTAAACTTTAATTTTACTTAACTTTATTTCAATCAGTATGAACTAATCATGTTAACTTCTCATTAAAGGAACGAAACGGAACTTGAACGTGTTATAACTACTTTTCGTTTTGATGAAAGGAGAATAAATTATATGGATGCTTTACCGCACAGCCAACCCAGCGATCTAAATACAGAGGTCGAGGTATTGGCTCACATCCGGTCCAACGAATGCCAGGTCGTCGAGGAAGTAATGTAAGTATTTTTGGGGGTTAAGAACAAAGCCCATTATATTTTCATTTAATTTATTAAATGGTAGAAAACATGTACAAAGCGGAACCAGTGTCCATTAAATAAGTCTTAATGGAGACATTTTACAAATACACCTTTACACAATATAGATACGCACCTTTACACAATACAGCGGGTGCTAACATATGGGAACCTTTTTTTATTTGTCTGTATACCATTTTATCATTCATTTCAGTGTCGCACAAATCGAATAATTTTGAAAAATTTATAAATCCCTTCCCACGTGACATGTGCAGGAGACATGAAAGGCTGTACATGCCGCACGTGTTGCTAAAATATTCTTGAAAACGGTATAGATTCTATACAATCTCAGGTACATGTATCTGCTCGATAAATTGTACAACCATAGGATCATTCCAGGGCTGAGTGCCGAGTGAGTCAAAATAGTAAATTCTTTCCCTATTTTAAAATAGATTGCAAACCAATGAATCCCGTCACCCCCCACAATGTCGGTGTTCACGATAATCCCGTAGCAGTTTCTCGTAATTGGCAATTTCAATATTTCATTCTTCGCAAACACGTCGATAAATTAAATTTGGAGCGTGTGATTCGGTCACTTTTCATTACTCTCTAGAGTGTATTCCTGTCCATTTTAAAAGTCTGTGAACATTCCTGAAACGTTCAAATTCTATCAGAGCTTGTGATTCGAGTTACACGAGCACACTAATAGGCGCGTCTATAGGGTTGGCAAATTCCAACCTGACTGAGATATTCCCACTCTTTTGTGGACTTAAGTGCGTATTTATACTAGCGGACAAGTCAGGGATAATATCAAATGAATAAATGTTAAATTCTTGGAAAAACATTTTCTGGGTTACGCCAAACCCAAGTTCATCACAGGCACCCGCATTATGAGCCAGACTACTATAAGCTCTTGCGAAGAGCGGGAACACAGTGCCTGATGAGTAATCAGCAATCATAGTCCCTCCCAATGCGAGGCCATTTACGTATAGAGTTATATTTTTAAGGCCGAAATTCTCGAATTTAAAGGCACTCTTTTTATATTTTCCATTCGTCGAAGCGTGGTCCTGCATTCCAATTAATATCCTTTTAGGTAGAACTCCAAGGGTCACGTTTTCTAGTTGCTTCGAGACCAACCCGGCGGGCACCATGTATAGTTTGATCTGTACTCTGTTAATTGGATATTTTACTGTGGCGTGTATTAAGTTTTTCTCAATTTCTATTTGTTTCGGTGAACGTAATTTCATTCGGCGTACACGTAAATACGTTTTCATTATGTGAATCACAAAGGGTTTTGCGCCCTCTTCTTGATCAGACCCCAAATTTATGCAGATCTCAGGAATCGTGCGGGTAAGCTTCAACTACATATCCACCCCGTTCATAAGCAGTTTCTCCTGGAACGTGAAGTCTGTATGAAGACGACGAAAACACTCGTATATCTTTTTTTTTAGAATTTTTAAATTTATCCTTTATACCACTTTCATCTTCAGTCTGATAATAGCCCTCGGCCGTGAAAAAGGTGTCCTTCGCTTCTTTTGAAAAGTTGAGACATTTTCCAGATAGGCTCGTAGGTGATAATACCCCGTTCCTGCCGAGATGTTAACCTAATTTATATACACCTCACACTGGCTGAATATGGAGTGTAGAAAGTTGGTATCAGGGTATGCAGAGTAAATATCATCGTAGTCTGTTCCATCAGAATGGGCTTACGCAGTTTAGCGTACATGTGCATGTAGCTCGGGTCAAAAGAGTAAGGGCCTGAGCTGGGTTTCACGAATTCTATAGGGGCACTCGGCGAACTAATTGTGTTTAATAGGTTAATTGTAATAAAGTCGCTATGCTCAATAGAGACCTCAGTGGGGGCATATCAGAGAGGGACAGTTCCGATTTACAGCATCGTGAACTACACGGATGGATGAAACGCGCCATGACGAGTCAAAAATAGTGCCACCTCTCTCGACAACTACTGTAGTTATCAGCCTATGATTCGTGAGAGTAGTGTCCTCAGCTTATATCAGTTAAATAAATGATCAGCCATAGGCTTCATACGCTTAGAGCACTTCTTTTTTATTTCCTTTTACGTTTAGCGCCACGTGATGGTAACCCCTTCTTCATGGCAGATCTCTTCTTTCCGCATTTTTCTCTTTGCATCTTTGATGATTTCGTCCCGTGTACGTTTTAAATGTTTTTTTAGAGCTTCTTTAGGTTTAGTTCCACCCATTATGTCTTCTGCCGCGTTAAAACCTGATTGTAACGCCTTCCTCCCTAGGTATCTATCCTCCCGTTTCAACAGTGTGACAGAGGTGCGTAGTATGGTTGCAAAAATGGAACCAAGCCCACTCCCACGCTGATATCTCACCACTCGATAGATTGTGAATGGCCTTCGGGTCATTATAACCGACGAAAGTGTAGTTTCACTTTTAAGCTTCCATCACCGATTGGTAAATTTTTTCCCTCAATCGTTCTTATATATATACTCTGAGATATTAATTAATAGATTAGTTACAACATTCACAAAATGGGGCTTGTCATATGTAATGTTCAAACTTTTCCTTCTATGGTTGGGGATGTGTGCAATGCGCAGCAGGCGCGCCTGGGTGTCCCCAACAAATTGGTGCTCTACGATATTGCTGTAAATATTGCACATGTCTGGGGATGGACAGCTTTCCCTCAATTTCTCCATCTTCAACTGATACATTAAGCTGAACAAGTCATGCTGTGCCTCGTGAAAGGTATCTCTTTGCAGAGTTGCGCTGTATCGGCCCTCAGCCACAATTGGGAACAGCTCTTTATCTTTAATATTTCTACCAAGCGTTGATTTTAACTTTAATGTGCATGCAGGTGTGTCTATGTTTATGACTTCAAAAAGTAAATCGTTTGTCAGGTACGACTTTTCAAGACTCTTGTTTAACCCCGTCACATTGTCCATGGCTGTGTCATAATGACCGATTCCTAGCGTTACATTTGTACTACAGTACTGTACCTCACCGAACAGGACTGATCGCATAATATTGTCTAAGGTTATGTCTAATTTTTCACATTCATCGATTCTTCTAAGGATCAAACATATGATTTGCTCATTTTCAAGAGTTAAAAATTTGGAGACTAACTGGAGTTCACATAAACCCATCTCATACGAATAACGCTCCAACTCAATGGGTCCGTGGAATTCTGTCACAAAGTTGGCGAGGGTGTTGTTAGGATGTACAGACAGAGAAGAAGAGGACGGGAGTGTGACATAGAAGTGGATAGGAGCCAGTGATGGGCAGTATCTAGATACATGTATCGCCGATACGTATCGATCGATACTTTTGTATCGGTATCGGTATCGCTTTAGCTACTTGAAAAAGTATCGATTTATCGGTATCGCTAAGGTCAATTTTCTTAAATGTATCGGAAAAAATCGATACTTCGATACATCGATACATTAATAAGAATTTTTAAATATTTAAATAGATGTCATAATATGACTACTGAGTGATATTTATGAATATACATAAATAATAATATTATTAAATATTTATTTAATGACAGTACTACTCTACTGGTCACGCCACACATTACGGCGCAACGTTTAAACACGTTTGTACTTGTGTTATTGAGATTAATTAACCATAATATAGAAACGCTCATAATATAGAAACGCTCATATAATGAGCTTGATTTTCTCCAGGAATACCTAACCGTACTACAACCCATTGCCACAGCACTTGATAGGTTGCAGTCCGACAAAGAATGTTTTTACGGTTGCCTGCTTCCGACATTGTTAGCTGTAGAGAAGCTAGAGCGTTTGAATTCGGAGGCATTGCGTCATTGTCAGCCACTTCTCAATGCAGTCACAGTAGGGTTCACTAAGCGGTTTGAAAAGTTTCTGTGCCTTGATGGGTCGCATGAGTGTAAAGCAGCAATACTGGCATCGTCTTCAAATCCTCTGTTCAAGTTAAAGTGGATGACAATAAAAGGCAAATTTAATACTAACATTGTCAAAAAGAGGGTTCAAGAAATGTTGGTTAATGCTGTTAAGAGCCTCAACGAGCAGACCCCCCAGCAACAACTAAGTGATGCTGCATCTGACGGAAGTGCAGATGATTTCTTCTGTTATGAGTCTGCTTCCACTAATGTCTCTGCAACCCAAGATTCCACTGAGATGGAACTTTTACAGTATCTGGGTGACGGAAGTCATTCTCTCCAATCTCTGAGGCAGTACCCAGGAATTCTACGGGTCTTCCTGAAGTATAACACACCACTACCATCCTCTGCTCCTGTAGAACGGTTGTTTAGTTTGGCTGGTCACATTCACGCTCCAAAAAGGAATAGACTGTCTGACCAGATGTTTAGCCAGCTGGTATTTTTGAAGGGTAATAGTAATTACTTTTAATTGTTAGTGTAATATTTTCAGTCATTCATGTATCCTACAAAATTAAAACATACTTTCATTAAATAAAGCAATTGCTTTTATTTACATCTATGAAACCCATTCAAATGTCGTTGATTTTACTTACAGTGCGTACAAATTACTAGTATAAACAATAATATCTAATACCTACATATTAAATGAATAATTATAAAAATGTACCGGCGGTACATGTATCGGTATCGCTTAAGACATCTAGAAAGTATCGGCGTATCGGTATCGCCTAAGACGTTCTTCATGTATCGATGTATCGGTATCGCTTTAGCGATTTTCATGTATCGATGCCCATCACTGAAGGAGCCATGTTGCATACTAATGAAGCTTCATTATTGCAGCATCTTTTATATAGCTGTTGAAGCTTTCTGGGTAACCCAGCCATTTCACCAGGTACATTTTTCTCTTTCCTGAACCTTTGCTGCCTAAATTTTTTTCAATTTTAAACACTTTTTCCTAAATTAAATGTCATTTCTGCAACTCCTCGCGGTAAAAGCCTCCAGCGATCTCTTCCCCATTCAAATCTTCAACGTAATACATCATTATCTCGCATTTAGGTCTCATAGCACTAACTTTAAAAATCATAATCAAAATACATAATCAATGATTTTGAAGTGTGTAGAGTGCAGTGGCGGTGCTCTATCTCTTCTCACCTCTAAAACGTCGTTAGGTGTTCTGCCAATTGTACGGTGGTGTGAACGGTTGTATGACGATGCCAATGACCCCGAGAACGTTTGTATATCTGTATGTGTTTTTATGTGTAAAATAGCGATGCATGCGTTCCTTTATGGTACGTTGAACTCTTCAGTAAAGAGGCCTTATGTATAGGGCTGCTAGTGTGGTAACTGATATTAAACTCTGTCAGCATGTTCTGAAAAGCACGACCTATAAATTCTTTCCCCATATCCTTACAAAAATAGCCAGGAACCCTTTCTTCTTTTAACATCACCGTTTTGGTCGTTTTAGCAACTGTTTCAGGCGATTTATTTTTTAGTGGAATTAGCCACAGATATCTGGAGAATACATGTATTATGAATAGGATGTATCGGTATCTGTCATTATACACTGAATATCTTTGCATGTCTGTTACATCCGCTTGCCAAATAGAGTCAATCGAATCCGCGGTTGTCTTGGCCGTTTTAAACCTTTTTCTCACCGGTTTATGAAGTGTATAAGCATCCTGCTCCCGTAAAAACTGCTCAACATCTTTTTTCCCTACTCCGTAAACACCTCTGTACAGTCTATTAACGCCACCATAGGAGGCAGGGTTAGAAATGTCATAACAGAGTTTACTTAATATGCTAGCCATTTGCGTATTTTAGAGACACGTGGATAAGGTTGGCCGTTTGTTCTCTTCTTTCTCTTCTTCAGAGACTCTGCTGCTGGGGACGATGGCGTACTCAGTTGTGACACATGCGAGACTTGATCCAGGTCTTTTAACCTATTCAGGTTACCTATCAATGTTTTGGGGACATTAATTTGTTGTAGTCTTGCTTTAATATGCTATCATCCTGTTGGTGAGGGCCTGTCCCACTTTCTCACCAGATAATGAACAATGTCAACGATGTTGGATCCTTGTACCCTTGTTCGTTCAACAATGACCTCGCCTGTATCGGTCCACTCTATGATGGGGTCCTCACTCAATAGATTATAAAGACTTAAGCATTTATTCCTCAATGTATGTGGGAGACTGCTTTTTAATACATGTTCGATGTGTTGTGTTTCGTTATTCTTTGGTTGGTTATCTCTAACATCGGGCACAGGTCCTGTGTTGCCATGCTCAGTGCTACTCGCGCTGTGCCTAATAACCACGGGGAGCTCTGTCGGATTCTTATAATCTTCGTACTCATGAAGAAATTTCTGCAAAGCCTCTTAGTACAGTAGACTACAAGATCCTTTTCTCATCAGGTGAGTTTTCACTGTTTAATAGGGCTAGTAACTCGCTTTCCATTCTTTTAAGCCTACTTGTACGGGGTTCTAGAGCCGTGTCTGGAATCTTTGAACTTTGCAATGAAGCAAACACCTCGTGCGGAATCACTATCACCTTCTTCATTATGTTAATATAGTCAAAGGACCCAAAACTGAAAATAGGATGGGGAGGAATTATCCTCCTCTTTGTACAATAATTCGCTTTTTCTTCCCCACAGTTTGACTTTTATGAGCGAGCGCACGTATTATGTTCTTGTAACGACGTAAGCGAGCCTTCTGAGGGGATTTCACTGGCACATTACATTTTATAGCATTAAGACAGATTTCACGGATGCATTTTAAGAAGTCGGAGTCGATATTTTTAACAAACATCTGTTGCAGTGCCCGGTGCAATCTTGATAGATTTTTATTAATTCACCATATTTCTTCAGCCTATTTGTCAATCTGGAATATACACCTATGGAAAAACTATACACGCTAACAACCTGGTATAGTATGTGGTACCTTTATTTCTTAATTAAATATAAATTGTTAATTAATTGAATTAAATATCTGCAAAATTGCCTCGGGATTGGCGACATAGCCTATTGGGAATGAAATGATTGCCATACGTACATAGAACCCATATGTAGGGATCGGGCCTGCATGACAACAAGAAAACCAAATTTATGATCTCGTGTTCAAACTTTTCCACTACCAACTCATGAGAATTACATCGAGAAACGAGTCAACGACCTTTGCTAAATCAGCAAATAATAAAAATACGAAGATTATATTATGCGGTTCACTTGGAGATACTTATGTTACAGCGAGGCTTTAAGCAAGGAAGATGTCCTTTATCTTCCTATAAGTTCTGAGTGAAATCCTCTTGATATAAAACTTATTAACTATAGGAAGGATAGGCCTGTTCCTTCAGGTGTTTAAATAGTGACTGCCTATATTAGTTACATCGAGTCAACTCATTGCGTAGCTCCATCGTACCACGGCCCTACATCGAAACAGAAGCGAGGCCCAACGAAATAATTTCTTTCTTTGCCATTAGGTAGTCTAAATCCCGAAAACAATTAAATAAACAAGAAGGTCCTTTGAAGACCTACATATACATAACTCTCTAAGGAAAAAACATAGGGCTTTTGTCGTTAACACCACTGAAGTCTGCTGGAAATTTCCATCGGAGGAGGGTATCAGGCAATCAACCCATAGCCCTATATAGTTTTTTCACAACACCCTTTCAGGTTCGTTTGGGAATATATTCGTTCTTAGAAGCACCCTAAACGTGTTTCGTGGGTGAAGGTCACAAAGCAAATATCCATAACTCCTGCTTGTGGCTTCTTTATAAACCTCCAAAAACTCCTTACGTTGATTCGGGAACATTTGATTGTCTAATGCCCCAATTTGTGACACATCTCTACGTTGTGCGAATAAGACTAGATACTGTATATTTAGCGACACATCGCGCATGTATCTATTTTTGAAAAATAGATTCTGGTTGATGAATACGCTTATGTTAAGATGGTGGGAAAACACTGTAAATGTCTCGGCAAACGTTTTATCCATTTTCAACATGAGATCGTCAATTACAATAACTGTATGCTCATTACCTTTTAACGAATTAACGTCATATACACCTTTGTGGAACAAAATTTCATCTTGGTACTTGTTGAATACTGACTGATACGTCGAATAGCACCATATTGCTTTATGCACAAATTTTGAGAACATCTCCCCCTTATCTTTAATGATTTTAAGCATAAATACAGTTTTACCACATCCTGTTGGATCAGATATAATACATGTGGATGGGTTCGTGAACCTGAATTTTTCTACAGATTCCATCTCTAACACGTCACACCTCTATGTGGGTCATTTAGAAAGTATTAAAAATTTTGAATGCTGCTCCTTATATTTTTGTTTTTCTTCTTCCACAGAACCGTGAATGACGACGATGTACAGCCCCCCCCCCCATCATCGATATCACAGATCAACCCGATGGCCATGTAGCTACAGAATCCTTCCCCGCTGACGAACCCTCACCAGCGACACCTGTAGCATGCGACAGTTCAAAACGGAAGCATGATGAAGAACCCTCCACGTCAGCTATAAAGCGTGTCAGGATTGCGCCGGTTATTAGACCCCCCATTAATAGAGCCCCAACCCTCTACGTCTTAAGACACAACCCCCACAATAGTACCTTCCTCACATATGCCCCATTGTTCAGTTCCGGGTACTGCCTCTACAGCAGCAGCAGCAGCTTCTCATACTGTGGAGGATGGTATAACAATCGAGTTGGTGCGCACCGCTACCCACACCCCTGCCCTGACTAGAAATCTGTACGTGGTCAGGGTTGACCCTAGATCCCTGTATACCAACGGTGTTGGACTGCGACGCGTAGTTGAACGTATTGTGGAGTTTGCCCTTCAGAACCGCGACGAACGTGAAGTCCGGACGAGGTTATCCTTCAGGTTCGGGTTAGATGACAGGGACGTAGATGATTTTTGGGTAGTAATACCGTTCAGACGTTTGGTGGCTGTAGACATAGAATATATCTTGGGCCTTATAATGCAGGCCTCTCAAAGTAGTACATCCTTTAATATGGACAACTTCATGTTTGATATTGACAGAGTATTACGGGTTGCGGGTCATAGTGCCACACCTTATACTCTTAATTTCAATTCTCCGGTTATTTACAGAAAACATTTAAACGTCAATCGTGGTTGCGGCTTTATAGCAATAGTCTTAGCTCATATGTTCACTGTGCTAAATACATGGGCGCAAACATTTAGCTGCCTACGGTAGTGGAGCGTGCTCGTAAACTGGCTGTAGACTGTGAACTTGAGTTTGACTGTAATATGGGTCCTGAAGAGTTGACGAAGGTAGAAGAACAGCTGAAAGTTAGGATTGCCGTGTTTGGTCTGGATCAAGATCAGTGGCGGCTCGTCGGTAGACACTGCGGAACTGCAGCACCCCTAAATTTTTTATTTACAATTGAAATAATCAAGAACAATATAAGGATGAGCTCACTGAATAACTTTTTCAATAACTTTTGAAACTTTTATTCAGTGCTCAATGCTCATCCTTTTATTTCAGTAATTATTTCAACCCATTCTTAGAGACAGCACCCCTAGAATTTTTAGTCACGAGCCGCCACTGATCAAGATGGTAGAACAACGTATGTATTTAAAAGCAGTGTGCGAGACCGTACAAAACCTCTACTTGTTTTAGGGCTGGTGGGAGCCACTTACCTTCCTATTAGACGCATCGGAGATCGCTACGTAAACTATGATAAAAGTCGAAAATATGGGAGACATCACGATTTGTGTAAGGGATGTCTCGAGTTTACGAATGATCTCTTGAAACATTGTAAGGATTGACACATGGTATGTGAGCAGTGTAAGAGCCCCAGATGCGAAAGTCGGGTAGTTGAAGCTTAGAAGCGCGATTGTAATGTATGTGAGCGCATGTTTTTCAATAACATCTGTTTTGATCACCATAAATCGAATGGCACGTGCAGGAAAATGAGGATTTGTAAGTGCGGTATATTTCACATGATGGATAATTGGCGAAATTTCAAACATAAATGCGATGAAATTCACTGTTTTACATGCCAAGAGAAATATAAGGCGGATGGAGTAAAGCATATATGTTATATGAAAGATGCTACGCCTAAAAATAAACCCTGCATAACCGTGTACTACGATATAAAAACTTATACAAACCCTGAAACCAAAGCGGTTGCCCACATCTACTCATAAATCAGACTATCTGTGATGAGTGCATGGAAGTCGAGTGTGATGAGTGCCACAAATGTGAAAAAAGGACAAACGTTTTTAAAACGACTGCACACGGCAGCCCTGTGAAACTCTTTGTATCCTACATTGTCAAATTAGCGAACAAGTTAAAAAAAATGACTATATTCTTGCCCATAACGGGGCAAAATTTGACACACAGTTTCTTTATAAGGAGTTGCTTGAACACGAGTCGTCTGCGATATTTACAGGTGATCCCTTGAAAAGAGGCAACAAACTAATACAGATGCAGGTAAGAGGTAATGTACAGTTTGAAGACACCCTGTTGTTCACACCTTGTAAATTAGCAACGCTACCCAAGGTCATCGGGATAGCTGCTGAAGTTTCAAAATGGTATTTCCCTTACACATTCCTCACTACCGAAACTTTAAATTACATAGGACTACCTTCACCCAAACATTACTTTAACTACATCAACACGAGTGATAGAAAACGTGAAGATTTTGACTACTACTACAGCAGTTTTAATGAAGCTAGTCCATACAATATAGCTAATGAATATGAACGTTATTGCGTGAATGATGTACGTGTGCTTAGGGTATGTTTACAGGCCTTTAGAAGGATGTAAATAGCCCGTTTCAAATGCGATCCGCTGCAAGCGCGATCACGATCTCCTCATTATATTTTACAGTGTTCAAGAATAACTTCATGCCTAAAGACACCTTTGCAGTCATTCACAGAAATAACCCCCGCAGTTATGGGCACAAGGCTATTTACTGGCTCATACACCTACAGCAACAAACCCGGGTGTGTGTATATATAAAACATGCCCGCAACACGGGTGAAGTGCCAGTTAAGGTCAATGGTCGTGTTTTTAGAGTTGACGGGCTAAGTGAGGATCCAGCCACTGGTGAGAAGACTATGTATTCGTTTAACGGCTGCTGGTGGCATGGATACCCGCGCGCTGAGTGTGCCGTCACAGGGGACCTTTATGAAAGATCCCCCGCCGACAGCCTCGCATGGACCCGTAACCGCGATCAACTTATAGGCTCCCAGTTCACTCACAAGATCGTGTGGGAGCATGAGTGTGATGCACAGATGGAAACAGATGACCAGTTCCGTGAAGAAAGAAGGGCCAACAAACGTTCAATGGTGCTGGACCCCCTCAAATGCGGTGACAGCTTGTTTGGAGGGCGCACAAACACATTCAAGCTATACTTTCCGCTTAGTGAGGCCGTAAAACTCCATTACTACGACTTCTGCTCTTTATACCCCACGTGATGAAGAACAATCCGCACCCCGTAGGTGTGCCTGAAAAACTAGTGGGTCCCACCATACCAACCATCGAGGAGTTTTCAGCTAACTTGAATGAGCGCTACTTTGGACTCTCTTTCGTAGACGTGCTCCTCCTCGCGATTTATGGATGCCGATCTTACCCGTCGTTATTGATCACAAGCTCATGCATCCCCTCTGCGTGAAGTGCTCAGAGGAGAACAACGGTGATTGTAACCATACAACCAACCAGCGTAAGCTCAGAGTTGTATATACAAGCCCTGAGCTGGACCTAGCCCTTCGCCATGGGTACAGAATTTGAAGATACATGAGGTGTGGAGGTTTCAGAAGTTACCCAACCTTTTCATACCATATATAAACGCTTTTTTGAAGTAGAAGCATCAGGATATCCGCGAGGGGATGATACCGAAGATGAAAAAACGGCTTGTATTCAGCGTTACCGTCCCCATGAAGATATACAGCTTGACCATTCCCAAATTGTTAAGAATCCTGGCAAGCGCTTTAGTGCAAAGTTGTGTCCAAACAGTCTTTTCGAGGAAATTTGCGCAGAATACCGGCAAAGGGAACGTTCATTTTGAACAAAGTTATAGTGAAGTCTGGGATTATGCCAACGCTCCCGATAAAGAGGTTATGGAGATCGTGAATGTAGGTAATACTTACGTAATAAAGTACAACATCACCGAACTGGCCACAGATATCTCACGGGTTACAAACATACCTGTAGCTAGCTTCACAACGACTACGCCCGCATCAAACTTTAGTGTCTACTGCACTCTCTTGGACGAAGGGTGCTGTACGCTGACACAGATAGCGTGATATTCACAGCAAGGGAGGGTGAATACATGCCTGCTATTGGGGAATTCCTCGGAGAGCTAACTGATGAGATCAAGGATGAGTATGGTGATGGTGCATACGCAGACTCATTTGTATCAACAGGGCCAAAAATCTTTGTGGTACGGGTAGGGGTGGGGGACGATATGAAGTATATCGTGAAGACTAATGGTATCACGCTTAACAATGCGAACCGACGCGTCGTTAACTTTGACTCGTTGAAGGCTCTAGTGTGCTTGGAAGATGAGGGCGACCAGCCGCCCCAACTGACTTGGGGATGCAAAATTTTCGGGCGCAGAAACTAGGCGTGAAGGAACTTAGGGGCACGAAGGTATGCCATAACACCTATAGGAAGCGTTACCAGGTGCCTGGTACCTATGATACCGTTCTCTTTGACTACCTTAATCCTTGATTGTATTTATATATATGTGTATTCTTAACGATATGTTTATTTATGACGTATATTTGCTTCAATTAAGGTTTCATTTTCTCCTTTGCGTGTGTGTGTGTGTGTGTGTGTGTGTGTGTGTGTGTGTGTGTGTGTTTACAGGAAAAAAGATAAGCTCCGCCCACTGTAAGACCGGTCACATGACTCCTGTCTCTACCTGAGCATATCTCTATCCCTGCCTGCTCAGTTGACCTCTGCATACCCTTGAGCTCAGACGTGTATTCTCCCGCGTAGACGAAAAATAGTAATGGCTACCTTTAATATTGCGTGTTCAACGTTTATGAAGTGGTATTCGGCAAAGTGCCAAGATGTGGTGGATACTGAAAAACTCCACCCTCCTTTGATACTTTTAAGGCTACATTGAACCGTGCGAAGGACCAAGATGTTCAAATACTCTTCAGATATTCTGGCGAGGGCATTGTAGGATTTCCTAGTACAAACGATGTATTGAAGTATGTTGTAGACCTAACCTTTGTAAAAGCTCACATATACCGCGAAGTAGAAGAAACAACACGTTCAGAAGATAAGCAACGGTTATGGATAGTGAGTCTTGTTGATGAGTGGTGTGACAAGCGATATTGTCTTGTTACATCATACCGACTACTCGTACCCTACGGTTGAGAATGTAAATCTTGTCATCGTGGAGAATCTTAAATATTTTTACCACTATATTAATATATATCATGACTAGTAGGGCGGAGTGAAAAACTCATTTTTCGAATTTTCAAATTGGCTAGTGTGGAAAATGTGTGGAGTAGTGAGGAAATAAGCTGGTATAAATTTAAAATCATAACATTAATATCTTCAGGTGCCACAATGACCTTCAATATTGAAAAAAAATTGATTAAAGCAGATTTTAACCAATAATTACAGAAGAGTCCACGATGCACAATAGACAAGAATTTATTCACACTTGTATAAAAATAGCTCAGTCAACCTTTAAAAAAAGTTTATATTCTCTAAAAACAGTTTTCTATAGTCAGCTCACTCAGCTGTCACGTGAGTACCTCGGTTCAGTGTAGCTGTCGCTCTCGTAGCAGGTGGGTGTTCTGTTGTTGGCGTTACTCAGATAGTCTAAACTATATTTCTTATATATTTTGCATTTCTGTATTGTGTTGCCCTAAGTTTGCCATGTACTGTACTATTAACTGAAATTAACGTATAATTGATATTAGCTCTTTCTTTTTCAGATTTGTATACTTTCAAAATGTCTCGAGTTTGTGCAAAATCAACCAGGGCCTCAACTGAGTGCCCCATGTTTGGTATGGGGGAAGATTGTGGCACAGGAATCTTCCTACATACGAAGGAGTTTTTAAATATTACTTGTTTGTAAGAAACGATTTGAAACAGAATACTAATAAAGATCCTTCAATATCTCAAATATTAGAACAAGTGTTGATAAATTGAAAACAATTTGGGAAAGTGCTTCCGTCCCAATTCTGTCAGACAGGCGAATTGAAACAATGTTCAGAAGCTACCACGAAAAGTATCGTGTCATTATGAAGCCATACCAAAGCAGAAAAAATTCTGAAGCTTACAAAGCATAGATTGATATGTTCAAAAAAGAAGCACACACGAAACTTTTTGACATTGCAGCGTGCAAGTGCAAAGTACTAACACAATGTTCTTGTCCCAAAGAAAAAAACGGTTCCAAAGGAAGAAGTGACGTTCCTCTTAGATCAAAGGAGTGAAAGAAAACTGTTTATTGATAGAGTAGATATTACACTCTCAAAGAAAAAAGCATCTACGTTGCTAAGAAAGCAAAAAGAAGCTGTGAGGCTCACCAAAGAATCTTCACAGGAGAAATTGCAGGATACAAATGTTGAATTATCATCATCGACATCAAATAGTGGAAGTGAATCTGGCGAAATATCAGACGATACATTTCCAGAGCCAGTTAGCTCGAAGAGAAAGCTCGAACAACCTGAAGAACAATTATTCAAGAAAAGGAAAACTACAAATCTACCTTCAGTGGCTACTGCTTGTGACAGGACTGCAGTTTCAGATCGAGCTGCAGCATTCATTGTTAGTGCAGTATTGCAAGATATTGGAGAAGTTTCTATTGACAATACATCTGAAGTAGTGGATAGGAGTAAAATCAGAAGAGAAAGACAAAAGAAGAGATCAGAAATTATGAAAGATCAAAATCAGGTCTCAATCAGAGGAATCTATTTTGATGGTCGAAAAGATTCTACACTCTCCCAAGAAAAAAAAGAGTCCAAAGTATATCAGAAGAAGGTAACAGAAGAAACATATCACTTTAGTGAGAGAACCTGGTTCAGATTATTTGGGCCATTATTCTGTGAATTCTGGATCAGCTGAAAAATATGTAAAGGAATGTTTGAGTATATTGGAAATAATGACATGAACCTGGAAAACCTTGTTGCCATTGGATGCGATGGTGCAGCAGTCAACACTGGAGAAAAGGGAGGCGTTATAAGGCTTATAGAATTGAAGCTGAAGAAGCCAGTTCAACATTTAGTGTGCCAGCTCCATGCCAATGAATTGCCATTACGCCATTTAGTTGCAAAGCTGGATGGAAAAAACATCTGGCCCCCGCGGATTCACCGGTCCTATTGGCAGGGAATTAGAGAACTGTGAGAGTCTTCCTATTGTCGAGTTTGAAAGGATTGATGCTGAGGAACCAACTGTAGACTGTGAAGATCTTAGCACCGACCAAAAATATCTAATTGATATTCATCAGGCCATAACAAAGGGATATTGCTCTCCAGATCTTGCTCATCGTAGTCCAGGCAAAATGGCACATTCACGATGGCTGACTACAGCAAATCGTTTGCTTCGTCTATACGTTTCAACTGTAAGTCCATCTGAGAACCTCATGAACATTGCTTCTTTTATAATGAAGGTCTACATCCCAATGTGGTTTTCTATTAAGCAAAGTACGTCTTTTGTCAATGGCTCAAAACATGTTTTCAAAACTATTGAACTAACAAGAACACTGAATGACGAAGTAAAGGATATTGTAAACCCTGTCATACAAAGAAATGCATTTTTTGCAAATCCAGAAAATATTCTAGCATCAATGATTCATGATGACCGCAGCGCCATAAGGAATTAGCGTGGAGGCGAATAAAGAAAGCAAGGCAAACAAACAAGGAAAAAGTTGTGAGGCGTTTCACAGTACCTGTTATTCAATTTGAAGCTACTGATTATACTGATTTAATTAATTGGCAAAAATGCATTGTCACTGAACCACCTGTGACAAGACACCTGACAGAAAATGAGATTGAAGAATTCATAGAAAACAAGAGTATCCCTCCATTCGAGAAATTCCCTTGTCATACACAAGTAGTAGAAAGAATGGTAAAATTAGTGACTGAAGCATCATCAAAAGTATTTGGATTGAACGCGCGAGATGGCTTCATAAGATCAACACTTCAGTCACGTAAAAAAATGCCATCATTCGAAAGTAAAACTGAATGTAAAGTTTAAATAAAACGTTAATAGAAAGAAACATGCGCAAGGATGGGTGGTTGGGAGGGCATGGGTGGAGCTCGACACGCAGCCACCTCCTCGTGGTGAGTTCTGGATTATTTAGATCATTAATCAAAAGAACATTGATCTAAATAAACTAAGAGCTGCGTAATTCAGTAACTATTTGGTAATTGGAACACTTAATATAAAATAATAACAAGTAAGTTTCAGTTATTGTACTAATGCAGAATATAAAATCATTATATTTCACTTTTTTCGACGGCTTTGTGGCACCTGAAGATATAATTTCGCAGGACTAATATTTATGCACAGTCATTATCTATAGCACCCACATATTTCCCGCACTAGCCATATTTGAATTTCGAAAAAACGTTTAAAAACCTCATTTTCGATCCGCCCTAATGACTAGGTTTGTAGTGAGGTTGTGGCTAATGGGCTGTGTGAGTTTTTAACACACTTTAGAGACCGGTATCGCTTTTTGAACAAAAAGGATAAATATGGGCATATGTTTCTCTTAAATTATGCACCGGATTGTGAAGATGTTTAGTTTATGGAAACGAACGTCTGGTGAGTGATAAAACATTAAAACCGGTATTGCTTCATGTAGCGGAAAATTCTGTTTGCCCAGTATAATGGGGCACAAGTATTCTCTTTAATGTTGGAACAAACCCGTACACGCCTTAGCAGTTTATGGTGGAACTCGCTCCCCCCATCGAGCCCCCCACCCGTGTACCTCACTCCTCCGAACCACACGAGTTCGAACAAACCCGTACACGTTTCATCGACGTGACTCACTCCGCCCGTCGAGCTGATCCGCCCACCTGTGGCTCATAGTTATCTCAGAGCTTGAACCGACTGGACGTTCGAATACGATGGAACCCCCTTTGAGAAGCATTCTGAACGCCGTGTACGATGTGTCCGTGACGAAGTCATTGCGCGTGTTCAGGCGCGAAACCGGTGCCATTAACTCTGTACTTGAAACGACTTGCAGGCAAGCAAGCAAACGTAATGTTATTTATTTAAGTGTTGAGGAGATAAATAGTCTTCGTGATAGTTGAGAAGTGGGGAGAGGACCGTTATAAAATACCTGGAGGTGTAGGCACAACAAGAGAGCAGATTAGTGATGGCCCCCTCATGTGCCGTTGTTTTTACGTTTTTTATAAATAACGATCAGCCGTGCATTGATATACGTCTCATGTGGAAGAATGCACCTGATAATAACGTTCTTATCCCTACGCGAAACCGTTTCATCCTCGACAGAATGTTTGAAATCGTAGGATTCCGCAAGCTGAAGCCAATATTAGGCGCTCGTGTTACGGATATGATTTATTTTGACATGGTTCTTGAATACGCATACACCGCTCTGCTCGACGGAGTTATCGAATGTAGGAATGAACAACGCGAGAATGGTCTAGAATTGGATGCATATTTAAAAGGTTTAGACTCTTCTAAATATCCTGAACTTTGGTATAAAGCACTTGAGCGGTACAGGGCAGAGCTCGCCTACACTGTTCACCCTGAAGAGTTGTATATCTATATAATCAGTAGCTGTTGTTACGACTTGGAAGATTATTTCAATTACCGCTATAGAGAGTGAAGAAGAGTTCACAATTGAAAAGCGTGGGACGTTAAGGGAAAACCCGCGATTGGAAAGGAATGTTTAAAAACTTGTATTTAATAATGATGATTTGGCTAACGATGAGCTCTTTGTGCGTGCTTTTGATTGTATTCTAGCCGTGTTTAAAGATAACTTGGCAACCGAATGTAAAGTGGGCACAAACATAGTATTGAACGATATGAAAGCCATTTATATCGAGTATAGGCGACTGCACACCTTGAGCGGTGAAGTAATGCTTGGACGTATTTATCGTGTAGTGCAAAGCAATAATGATGTGACTTTAGACTCGATCACATGTGAGTTTAGTGTTTTACGCCGTACAACATAAAGTATTTTGATGTATATTTATTTTCAATATATTTAATTATTTATCATAATATAATCGTGTTTATATATATTTCTTTCTTGTACTAATATGCTGCTGATTATACTCCTTCGTTTTTTATATTATTATTTTTTATTTTATTATTTTCAATATATTTAATTATTTAATATAACTGTGTATATTATATATATATTTTTTTTTTCCTGTTCTAATATATTGATGGTTATACTCCATCGTTTGTTTTGTATATTTTTTATTATATACATATATAGTCCTCGTTTGTATTTCTTATGCTATTATTATTTTTTATTTTTTTATCATATATATTCCATCGTTCCATTGTATATTTTTTTATATTTTGATTATATATTCCTCATTCGTATTTCTTATGATATATTATTTTTGATCATATATATTCCATTCTTTGATTGTATATTTATTTTCTTATATTTCGTGAAAATGAATCCATTAATTCGTCTAAATAAACAGAATGATGTAATGGTGTTTTATTTCATTCTTTTAGTTGTACACGACATTCAATTATATGAAATGGCTGCTTTCTAAAAAGGCTGACGGATTTCTAAGCCAACTGTCAAAAATATCTGGATAGCGCAATCTGGCAGTTGAAAAGGAAATATGTATACATCTGCCTTCTAGGTATTCTACGTCAAATGGCTGGTTAAGCCAGAATATATGCTTTAATTAAATAAATAGCGCAATCTGGCAACTCAGCCCTAATAATGTACACCTGAACAAGCTATTTACGCCTTCTAAGTCAACCGGCTGATTAAGCCAACTGGCTGACTAGGAACTTATAAGACAACGGCCGCTCGGCTGAAGTCTTAATATGCGCTTGGCTCCTGCCAGGCGAACACCTCTCTTCCTCTCTCTCCTTCTCCTCTCTCTCTCTTGGGGGATAACTCCGCCCCCAAGTTGCATAACCCCTTGTTGCTATTGCAACATTCCCCCTCCCCTTTGTTGCATAACCTCTTGCAACATTCCCCCTTATTGCATAACCTTATGCAACATTTATCAACATTTGCAGTTGCATTGCACTCTCTCCTTTTGCGCCCATACTACTACTTGTGCATGCTAAGTGCGACCAGTTTTTACATATCCTACACTGGATCCACTTTTCTCCAGCTTTGCTGTTTGAATAGGGTTCAACACAAACAAGTCAGTAACATTCCTGTTTATCGTCATCATCAATTAATTTCATTTTTGTATTGTTTTCTGTCCCTTCTTGACATTTGTCTTCTTAGGTGTATTTTTCTTGTTCCAGTCCCCTCTTTTCAGGAGTATCGGTTAAAATGGCACACTTTCGTTTCTTTCTTCTTCTGTTTGAGTTCATCTTTCTTTCTGCTGCTTTTGGAAATGGCCTTACTACTTCGGGACAGAAAGCATGTGCTTGAAGGCATAGTTGAACGAGGTGGATGGTTGTGGATTTCCGAAGATTTGTGGTTTCGTGATCTTCGGTAGCGATGCTGCTGCAGTTTCGTAATATCGGGATGGTGAGAAAGAACTACCTGCGTCTGGCTCAACAAGTAATTCTGAAGGAATACTTGGTTCAAGCGACGATCAGTCTCCCAAACGATGGGGAGAAATCTTCAGTTGCGAAAATATTTTCGTTGTATGGATGTATTCCAGTCGTTTGTAAGTGTTACAACCAGCCCCGTGCATTTTGTTACAACCAACCCGAAGACCAATATGGAAAAACAATTCAATGTTTAACCATCATAACCAGAACATGCGAAATTCAAGGACACACGTAAATACTCTAAATAACGTAAGATATTCAGTTTTCAACAGAAAATTCTTAATAATTTGATATTTGTTAATGATGTTAACAATATATGAAAGATTGAAATTTTACTTACATGAGTATAAAACAACCTTTTGCATCCAATTATTCAATAACTACGTGTACAGTATTCACTAATTGTGGGACGATGGAGGACTAATCTACGCATGCGCACATAGAATAATTATGCCATCTATTGAGAAATGACTAAATTATTGCTTGTGTTACAATCAACTCCCGTTACTTCCAACCCCAACCTCCCTTATAGGGTACATTAAAAAATGCAAGTCCTTCGTTTAATATGTCAGTAACTTTAGCTGAGAGTTATTTACTTTGATTAAAATACTACAATATGTAGTACAACTCATTTAACACTTTTGTGCCAAATTTCAAGTAAAAATCTTGTTGAATATATGAAGAACTTTTTAAATTAGGTGGTGGAAAAATAAACTGATTAGATTTTTTTTTTTACTAAAACAGCGTTTACTGGATGCAAAACTGTTGCATTTGCTAAAACAACATTTCTTCTGTAGACAATAGGGAAATTAAACTTATCAGTTTTCTAGCCTGGAACTCCAGTGATGAATGGCATAATCGATATCTGCCATAATTTTTTGCAATTAATCCTCGATCGCCTGACGCAATAATGTCACATTTTCGTAGCCAAGCTCCTGCAGCGCGGACTAAATGGAATAGCCCAGTGGGTTTAAGTCTGGACTATTCGGAGGTCAATGTTCTTTTCAATAAAGTGTAGAACATTAGCCCGAAGTAAAAACACAGTCTAGTTTGTTGTGTGACTAGTTGCTCCGTCTTGTTGGATGGTGAATCGCTCTCCTGATTTCTCCCGAATGACGGGCAAATGCTTCTCGAGGATTAACTGATAGTACGCAGCATTATCCTTGGCCCTTGGTTCAACAAAAACAGGAGATTTTCCAAGTTTTGAAACGAAGGCGGCTAGCATAATTTTCTGGGTAGAAGTGGGACGCTCTCGCAAGAGCCTCTCCAGCGACACACGATTTTTTTTTTTCTGCTCTTGAATAAACCAGATCGTTCTGAGTGTTCACTGGAGTTGAAACGGTAAACGTTTTCTCATCACTGAGCCAAATTCGCCGAACAGTATGAGCAGGAAATCTTGCTAACAAATGTTGGCAGCATGTTATCCGGTTATGCTCATTAGAATATGTGAGCTGGTGGACTTTCATTCGTTTGAAAAGATTCGTGTGTAAATCATGTTTGACGATTCTCCGCACTGTACTTCGTGAAATGCGGGTTGCTTTTTCAATTTCTCTTGGCGATTTGTGTGTTCCAGGTTGGTTTTCTTGACTGCAAATCAGGTTTACAACGACTTTCACGTTTACTTCAGTGCATGCAGTGCGAAGCCGTCCACTCCCTTCCTTTCGAGCAACACTACCAGTTTCAGCAATTTTTCGAGTCACTTTTTGTACCTATTTCTTGTTCAATGTTTACTCAGGAACTCAATTATCATTTTATTGCATCATAATTTTTCTCTAGTCGCAAGTGTCTTATTAGAATAAAATCTTCTTCAGTATACTTTTGGCATTTAAATGCCCCCTAATTCCTGAAACAGAAGAAACAAGCATTAAAATTTTTCAGCAATATGTTTTTAAATTAAATTTATTAAAGCGAATAAAACTTGCATGTTTTTTAATAATTATTAACTTAATATTTTACTCACACGTGTACAAGTCTTACTATATACCTATATAATATAATTATACTCAAGAGCTTACGGCAGTAGTATGGGCTGAAAATCCATGAGTGCAGAGCAATTGCATAATGTTGCAAGAGTGCCACCCCATTGGTGGCACCCCCACCCTCTTTTGTTGCAAGGCACCCCCACCCCCCTTTGTTGCAAGACATCCCCCACTTTGTTGCTACCCCCCCTTTGTTGCAAGACCTCTTTCGGGGAGAAGTTGGGACGGCCTCACCCCCTAAAGGGTCAGAGAGAGAGAGAGGAAGAGGAGAGGACCCAGAGGAGGAGGTTCTTCGCCTGACAGCTGTCAGACGCATATGAAGTCTTCAGCCACCCCTCCGCTCTCTTATAGTGCCTCTAATCAGCCAGTTGGCTTAATCAGCCAGTGCCTCGAGGCTTCATCAGCCAGTGCCTCACGGCTTCATCAGCCAGTGCCTCTGGGTGTCATCACCTGCTGGCATCATCGCCTCCGTGCATCAGTTGACGCGCCGCGCGTGGCAGGCACGAGCCCCGTGCGTCCGGTTGCTGGGCGCCCCTGGCATCACCCCGTAAGGTTGCTGGTGCCCTGCGCCTCAGCCAAGTGTCACAGTGCACGTGCGCTAAAAGGAACCGGGTTCGTACCCCGGGCGGGACTCGTTACTCAGGGTACCCTAATGTTCCCCAGTGGGACTAAGGTGAGGATAATACACTTCAAATCAAAAAAGAAAGAAAAAGAGCTCCGTAGAAACTACTCGTACGGAAAATAAATCCCAACCGTAGGTCTAAGGCGGGGATAAATCATCTCGTACGGAAAAAGAAAATAATTAAATCACCGAAAAAAGCTTTCAAATGATTCATTATATATATATATATATATATATATATATATTATATATAGTGGACCTAGTTTTAGCCGTTTAAGGTGATAATGATTTAATTGTATGCAACGATTGATTAAGGCAATGACTGACTGATTACTTATTAATGAAAGGCTATTTGAGTAGATCCACCATACTATTGGAAGTGACCGAAATGGCAGCGAGGGTCACCAGCTTGATTTACGCTCAAGCAAATTAATGTTAAGGTTATAAAAGACACCTTATGGGTTTTGTAGTTTATTATGAAAATAAATCCGTTATTTTATTCACTGTGATATAACAAAGAATTGACAGTAATTAATTGGTAGTTTTACGTTGTGCTTATGACATGGACTTAGCTAATAGGATGAAATGTTAATAGTTAATTTACACGCAATAAGTACTGTACTCATCGATGGTATGTAAATGGCATGCAACATAGAACATTGGATGGGCCTAGCATGATATAAAGAATGCACGTGCGTTTGGTGCATTGAATAGAATACTTGACACTGATTAAATAGGCTAAATGATTGCGTGGATGCACAAGGAATAATTGATGCGGCCTAATAATAATGGATTGAAATACTTGCACAAATATCATTTATATATAAGAACATTATGTGATGTTAAGTGATTACGTCAAGAGAATATTTAATTAACACATAAATATCTGAATTGAACATAATGACGGATGATACGCGGATTAACGGTATTGAAATGACACTTGAATTGGATGATAGGCCTACTGCGTTCTTTCACGTGAGTCCGTTGGAACGTGAATTACTCACTTTGGGAGCGTAGCCTGCTGTTCGGCGGTAGGCTAATGTAGGCTTCAAGAGTACTTACGAATATGATGTACTTAGCTTAGGGCGATGTAAAAACTTGAAGGCAGGCTGAAGACGAACCTATTACGCAGATTCTAGTTGTCGTTGTCCGTTAAGCCTCTTGAGATGATGAATGTAGGCTTAGTTCGGAAGCCTGAGGTGATGTTACTTCTCGAGGTGCAGGCTGGCCTTATGAAGTGCAGGTGTCGGCCTGGGATGCTGAATATATCTCTCGAGGAAGGTGGAGAAACTTGAAGGCCGACCCGGCAAACGGCAGGCCCGAAATGATTCCGGTTGGGCCTCGTTGGATTGCTTCTGCAGGTGGTCTGTAGATCTTACGTGAAGACAAATTGTAGGCCCTGAAGAAAGTAGCGGCCGTGGCCCCCGGCCAGGGGGCCGGAAAACGGTTGGTGGACGCTCGATGGTGAGCGTACGGGTGAGTGAGAGTGAGTATAAGTGGAAGCTCCTTTTATACCGTAGGCCTGTGACGTAGACTTCATTCTTAAGACGCTTTGTCCACGCGTCTTTTAGTTGTTAACGGTTTTCGTTCGCTCCCATTGGGGAAAAATAGACGCTCCATTGTTTGACTCTTGCCCACGTGTGTTCCAAACTGTTTTATGGTAGCGTGGAAGGAAAGTATGTCTGTCGATTTGTTGGTCTATTTCTTGTCGATCCGCTACATATATATATATATATATATTACTTAAACGAATTTAAGAATATTTGCTTTATTTCTATCCTGCATTATTTTTGCAATAAACGCGAAACTTTAACCTCAAATATAGTGCTTCAATACTTGTTTCTAAGTAAGCGTGAAATTATTATTATTATTAATATCATCACCACTACTAATGATATATATATATATATATATATATATATATATATATATATATTTCAATTTTGGAAATCTTGGAAATGTACAGGAAAAGGCATGTTTTTATGTCGTATCTTTCGAGTTTAATCTACGGTCAGGAAGGCAATTTTAGAACAGATGTCTTTCAATCCTTCACACATAATTCAGACGATTTATGATATGTTTAGACCATCCCATGATAAGCTAATCAAACTACAAAACAAGATTCGAGTTGGGACCCTTTCTGTCGCCTTTCAGTGCAAATAACATGTTCCTTCAATAGCAAATCTGAAACCATACGTACATCTTTTTCTAATCAGCATATGACCATTTAAGCAAATAAACAGAAAGGTTATCCCTCCCAATCCTGACTCTCAGTAAAACACATCAATTCAGCATCCTTGTTTAATAAAAATATAAATTTAATTTTAATAAACAAACTTTAAAATATTTTGAAATATATTGTCTTTACCCTGCTTCTCATATATATATATATATGTATATCACTAAGGCAGATGCTCCAAGATGATGTTTAAATAGAGGTTTTTCATACACTATTGTTCCACGGACAGCATCGTGATAAGAATTTCTGACATATAAACACCAAATTTATCACACAATATAATAGCCGAGTTGGGAGTTTTCAGCGCAAATAATATATGTCCCTTCTACAAGAAAATATGAAGCCTTTATCATCATCATAGACGTGTTTTCTAAGTAACCAAACTAGCAGAAAATAAAAATGTGGAAGATATCTTAACCATTTTTATTTTCTGCCAGTTTGGTATAGCACACACAATACATAAATGTTTTGTAAACAGCATGTGACCATATAAGCAAATACGCAGCTTACTCGTAAGGGTCAAGAATTCTTCTACAGTAAATTTATTTTTCGCAGAAAACCGAATTGTATTGTTCAGGGAATAATCAAAGGGTTCTTAAGACAACAAACTCATTTCAAACAAGCCGGTGTTTTGGATCTCAAACCTTAAATCAATATTTGTTCTACGATAGGAGCTTTATGCCTATCATAGAAAAATTAAATTTGTCTCACGTAATGGGGACCGCGATTCGCGGCAGAGGGCACGCCCAGAATTCTTGGCTTCAGCCAATCACGAGACTGTGCCCGGACCTCGGTTGGGTACCAAGCAAGCTTACCGCTAAGCCCCGCCCAAATTCATGCACAGACTTAATGGAGTTAGCCAATCACGACACTGTTGGGAGGAGCCAGGACATCGGGTTGGTCGAAAATGCAAGCCTAAGTTCTAATCCCCGCCCAAATTTCACCGCTAGCCAATAGGGTGCCAAGGTTCGCTCTTACGGTTGATCGCATGCCCCCCTTATAAAGAGCGAATCACGAAACAGATTCCCAGTTTCTCAATTTAGTGAATTATACAACAATGAATCAATTGTACGCCTCACCCGACCTGATTGGCGAAGCGACATTTATGGCCAAGTAGCACTGCACCTCTTCAACGCTGCAGACCGGGGTATCTCCTATCAACACAGCTTGTTACAGAAAATTGCGATGCATCGGAAGATTCAACAGGCAATTCAATTGAGATGTAAGTGATTATATTTTCCGTTTCAATCAGTGCTAATTACCATATAAATAGTGTTTTGAAAATTATTTTAAACATATGTTGTGGCTTTAGTAATATTTTTCTCGATAATTAAAGATGAATTTTTCTCGTTTATAATTGGGAATCTAATTTCCTTTTGTTCCGAATTTTTCTTCAGCGTAAAAATTAATCCATTGTGCTTTTCCATTGTCCCCCCCTCATATATATATATATAATATATATATATATATATATATATATATTTGGTGGTGCTTAATTTTTCTCGATTTATGCACCACCGCAGTAAGAAATCACCAAATTGCAATAAATGCGTTTTGAAAAACATTTTTAAAATATTGTCTGACCGTAATAAAGCGAACTGAAGTGCGATCTGCCCAGAGGACGGTCTCTATTATATATATATATATATGATACACACAGACCGTGCATTGAAAAAGGAACTCTTCTGGGATAATTAAATCCACTATAGTCCGAATAAGTAATGGTAAATGACAAATACCATAGTTTTTCTTTTTCATGATGCTAGCCCGACGTGGGCAACGGGTCACTCGCAAAGAGGTCCCATAAATATAGCTTCCCTCACCAGCTATCTGCAAAGCAGACAGGATCCAGCTTTGGGACATGGATCTAGGGTTTAAAACAGCCTAGCCCTGCTGCATTTAGAACCTCAATATAAGCGAAAGACTCGCTGCCTTCACGTCAGATTGAATACATCAAAGAAAAAGGGGTAACTATTATATGTTTAGCCAAAAAACAAAACTTAAACCTCAACTGGCAGAATTGAGCGTCCACTTTTCAAGGCACATAACATGTCCGTTTCAAGATGGGAATGAACTCAGAATGGTTCCCTTAGGTTTTTTATGATACACACAGACCGTGCATAGAACAAGGAACTCTTCTGGGATTATTAAATCCACTATAGTCCGAATAAGTAATGGTAAATGACAAATACCATAGTTTTTCTTTTTCATGATCCTAGCCCGACGTGGACAGCGGGTCACTCGCAAAGAGGTCCCATAAATATAGCTTCCCTCACCAGCTATCTGCGAAGCAGACAGGATCCATCTTTGGGACATGGATCTAGGGTTTAAAGCAGCCTAGCCCTGCTACATTTAGAACCTCAATATAAGCGAGTGACCCGTTGCCCACGTCGGGCTAGCATCATGAAAAAGAAAAACTATGGTATTTGTCATTTACCATTAATTATTCGGACTATAGTGGATTTAATTATCCCAGAAGAGTTCCTTGTTCCATGCACGGTCTGTGTGTATCATAAAAAACCTCACGGGACCATTCTGAGTTAATTCCCATATATATATATATATATATATATATATATATATATATTCCTCTGTGTCTATTTTGGGTGAAAAACAATAGGTTTTTATTTATTGCCCACTCTCATTAGAAATATTAAAAACTATTCAGAATTGTACGCGGGATCGAGACCCGTTGTCGGCAGACGATGTCTTAGCACTCAAAAACTGTCAGGATATCTGCTTGTGGTTACAGTTTGCTGTTAGTCTAACCTAGCTTTATTCTGAATTTTCTACAACGTAAAAAAGCCTAAAATAGCTTTATTTTAATTATAAAAAGCCGTACTGAAATCGCGGTACTGAATCACAGTCGGTCAAGCGAGTTGCAGACGAGCTAATGTAAGTGTTTTTAGATTATATAGTATGTTTTTGGAATCGTGAACAATAAGATTGGGTAGGCCAGGTTAGGCTAGGATATATATATATACAGTATAACTTCATTATAAGCAAATTCAATATAAGCAAATTATTCTGTATAAGCAAGAAATTTCCCGATCCCAAAGAAATTTACTAAGTAAAAATTCGATATAAGCAAACATCCCATATAAGCAAGTGTGCGTAGATAAAAAAATTCGGAAAAATCCACATGCGTGCGACACACGTGTGCATAAGCAATTATAAGTTTCAGATTCAGCCGCTAGATGGCGTTTGAACACAACAGTTAGTTTTTGCTTTGAATTAGTTTACTGCAGTGTCCCGTTTGAGTTGTGTCGCTACACATCGTTAATTTATTTTCCGAGTCTAGGTTAGAATTTTGCCTCTCTGGATCAGTTTTGTGTACTCAATCATCGTTCGTTAGATATTATTAATGGCTTCTAAACGGAACAATTTTTCTCTAGAGTTTAAACTTGATGTCTTCAAGGCTGTAAACAATGGTGAAAAGAGAGCCTATGTGGCTCAAAAATTTAAAATTAACCAGTGCCTTATAACCCGATGGATGAAGAATGAGGACGAGTTAAACCAGTTTCGATACAAAATGGAAATTTGCTTCGTAAGAGGAAGAGAGAAGGTGTTCTACCAGATTTGGAGCACGAGCTTTATGAGTGGTTTGTTGTCATGAGAGAGAAGAAAGCTGAAATTTCCGGAGCAATTTTGATCGAGAAAGCTAAGTCACTAGCAGAAGAACTTTATGGGGGTTTTGATGACATCGCTTTTTCTCAAGGCTGGCTTCAAAAATTTCAAGAAAGATTCAACATTGTTTTCAAGCGTGAACACGGAGAAAAAGCAGATGCCGATTCTAGTGCCGCAAACGATTGGCAGAAAAATGTTTTACCTGAACTCTTAGAACGCTATTCAAAGGATTCAATTTTTAACGCCGATGAAACGGGCTTGTATTACAGAGCTACCCCAGATGGCACATTAGCCAAAAAGGGTGAAGAAGTCAGTGGTGGTAAGAAGAAAAAGGAAAGATTAACTCTTCTGGTAGCTGCGAACATGACAGGAACTGAAAAATTACCCCTGCTAGTGATCGGAAAAAGTAAAAATCCCAGATGTTTTAAAAACAAGAATAACAGTCTTCCCGTTCAATACGAGGCAAATTCGAATGCCTGGATGACAAAGATTTTATTCACTGATTGGCTGATGAAATTGGATGAGAAAATGAGACGCAACAAAAGAAAAATTTTGCTGTTGCTCGATCAATGTCCCACACACCCAAAAGTGAATGTGACAACAAACATAGAAATCCTGTACCTACCAGCTAATACGACATCTCTAATCCAGCCGATGGATGCTGGAATCATTCGTTGCCTCAAAGCGCACTATCGCAAAACATTGATGAAAGAGCTAGTGGCACGACTGGATTCTGGGCAAGATGATACTATGGAAAGTGGAGTAAAGTCCGTGACGGTTTTAGATGCCCTTTTATGCTTAAAGGTGCTTGGGCTAATGTAGCCCCAACCAGCATTAAAAACTGCTTCAAAAAATGTTCCTACTCTCCAAACTGCAATAAGTCATGAATGTGAAGTTGAAACTGTTGAGGAGGTTATCACCAGTTTGAATGAAGATTTTATTCAATGTGATACAAACTTAGAATGTTTCTCAGAAGGTTCTGAAATCTCTGAAAACGAAGAACACGATCATGAAGTTGAAGAGACTTGTACGACAACCCCATTACAAGCCTTAAACATGTTAGATGAAATAAAAAAAGTTTTAGAAACCAATGATCTAAGCACTCTGGAATTAAAAGAAACCCAGAAAGAACTCCAAAATTTTATCTTTCACAAAACTGCTAAAAAACAAACCACTATTCGTGATTATTTTAATTAACGTAGGTGCTAACAATTTATGTACTGTACTTGTATAATTCTATACCTATGTACTGTATTTTCTTATTGTGATATGTTCTAATTTTCATGAAATTTTTAAATAAATGTTCTAATTTTAATGTAATTTTTAAATAAATTGTACAATTTTATACATTTGTGTTTTTTTACTTTTATTACATTCATACAGTTAGTAGGTCTTTTTATCTTTCAATAACCTGTTGTACTATATGGCGTACGTGCAGACATTCTGGACGTATTCTATATAAGCAAATTATCCCCTATCAGCAAATTTTTTCTTGGTCCCAAAAACTTGCTTATATCGAAGTTCGACTGTATATATATATATATATATATATATTATATATATATGGTGGACGATTTAACCGCATCCAATTTCATGACATTTATTTAAATTACAGGGCCGAAACGGGGCTAGAACATATTATAGCAACTTTTGACGAAAGGGTGATAAATGAAGTGGTAGCCACTCCGCTTAGCCTACCCAGCGATAAAGAAGTCGTGGTCGTGGTACTGGCGCACATCCGGTCAAGCGAATGCGAGGTCATCGAGGAGATTATGTAAGTATTTTTTGAGGATACGAACAAAACGTGATATATTTCTATTTATTAAACAGTAGAAAACATGTACAAAAACGGTAACAGCATCCGCTACATAATTCTTAATGGATACAAATGTGTATATATAGGTTTACACAATATACCTTTACACATTACAGGGGGTACTTACATATGGGAACCTTTTTTTTATCTGTCTGCATACATATTTATCATTCATATTTGTGTCGCATAAATCGAATAATTTTAAAAAATTAATAAATCCCTTCCCACGTGACATATGCATGAGAAACAAAATACAATACATTCCACATGTTTCAATATAATGTCCTTGGAAACGATATGGATTCCAAATAATCTCTGGCACATCTAGTTGCGCTATGAACTTCACAATTGCAGAGTCATTCCACGGTGGAAATCCGAGTGAATCGAAATAGTACATTCTTTCCTTAGTTTTAAAATAGATTGCAAACCAATGAATCCCCTCACCCCCCACAATGTCGGTGTTAAAGATAACCCCGTACCAGTTTCTCGAACTAGCCAGCTTCAATATTTCTTTCTTCGCGAACACTCCGACAAATTTTGAGCGCGCGAAACAGTCACTTTTCCTCACTCTCTGGAGTGTATTCGCGTCCATTTTAAAAATCTGGGGTGATGTTTCTAAATCTATCTACTTCTATTAGGGCTTGCGACTCGAGGTATACTAGTACACTAATAGGCGCGTCTATAGGTTTGGCAAACTCCAGCCTCACTGAGATGGTACCGCTCTGTTTGGGGTTCAAATGCGTATTTAAGCCAGTAGTTAAGGCCGAAATTCTTGAATTTTAAGGCACTCTTTTTATAATTTCCATTCGTTGAGGCGTGGTCTTGCATTCCAATTAAAATCCCTTTAGGTACGACTCCAAGAGCAATGTTTTCTAGCTGTTTCGATGCCAGCCCTGCGGGAATCGTGTACAGCTTGATCTGTACCCTGTTAGTTGGATATTTCACTGTGGCATGTACCAAATCTTTCTCAATTTCTATTTGCTTCGGGAGCTTAATTTCACTCGGCGTATACGCAAATACGTTTCCATGATGTGTATCACAACAGGTTTCGCGCCTTCTTCTTGGTCTGTCCCCAGATTTATGCAGATCTCAGGGTTCGTACGGGTAAGCTTCAATTTCATATCTACCCCGTTCATAAGCAACTTCTCCTGGAAAGTAAAGTCTGTATGCAGACGTCCAAAACATTTATATATCTTCTTTTTAGAATTTTTAAATTTATCCCTTATTCCATTTTCATCTTTAGTGTGGTAATACCCGTCGGCGGATAAAAAGGTGTCCTTCGCTTCTTTTGAAAAGTTGAGGGCATTTTCCAGATCGGCTCGTAGGTGGTAGTACCCCGTGCCTGCCGAGATGTTAGTCTGATTTAAATATACATCACACTGACTGAATATGGAGTGCAGAAAGTTGGTTTCAGGGTAGGCCGCGTAACTATCATCGCAATCCGTTCCGTCAGAATGAGCTATGTGTAGTTTAACATACATGTGCATTCAACTCGGGTCAAAAAAGTAAGGGCCTGAGCTGGGTATCACAAATTCTATAGGGGCACTGGGTGAACTAATTGTGTTTAATGGGTTAATTGTAATAAAGTCACTATGTTCAATAGAGACCTGAGTAGGTGGTATATCAAAGAGGGACAGTTCCGATTTACAGCCCTGTGAACTACACGGATGGATGAAACATGCCATGACGAGTCAGAAATAGTGCCACCTTCCATCGACGAGTATTAGTCAATCTATGATTCGTGAGAGTAGCGTCCTCAGCTTATATCAGTTAAACAAATGATCAGCCATAGGTTTCATACGCTTTGAGCACTTCTTTTTTGGTTTCCTTTTGCGTTTAACGCCACGTGATGGTAACCCCTTCTTCCTAGCAGATCTCTTCTTCTTTCCATCACGTGTTGGTAACCCCTTCTTCCTAGCAGCTCTCTTCTTTCCGCCACCACGCATTTTTCTCTTCGTATCTTTGATGATTTCATCCCGTGTACGTTTTAAATGTTTTTTTATAGCTTCTTTAGGCTTAGTGCCAGCCAATATGTCCTCTGCTGCGTTAAAACCTGTTTGTAACGCCTTCCTCCCTAAATACCTTGCCCCCCTCTTCAACAGTGGGACAGCGGTGCGTAGTATGGATGAAAAAATGGACCCAAGTGCACTACCACGCTGGTATCTCACCCCTCGATATACTGTGAAAGGCTTTCTGTCCATTATAACTCAGTGCGTCGAAAGTGCAGCTTCACTGTTAAGCTCCCGTCACCGAATGAGAAATTTTTACCCTCAATCGTTCTTATATATATTGATATATTGGTTATTAGGTTAGTTGCGACATTCACATAATTGAGTATGTCATATGTAATACTCATACTCCTTCCTCTATGTTTGGGGATGTGTGCTATGCGTAGCAGGCGTGCCTGGGTATCCCCAACAAACTGGTGTTCCGCTATATTGCTGTAAATATAGCACATGTCTGGAGGCTGAGAGCTTACATCCAATTTCTCCATCTTCAATTGATAGACTAAGGTGGACAAGTCATCCGGTGCCTCGTGAAAGGTGTCTCTTTGGAAGGCTGATCGATATCGCCCCTCAGTTATAATTTTGAACACTCTTCCGTCTTTAAGATTTCTGTTAACCTTTGATTTTAGGATTAGAGTATGTGCAGGGTTTCCTTTGTTTACGATTTCGTATAATAAATCATTCGTAAGACTTGAGTTTTTTAAACACGTTTAAGTCTCTCACAACATCCTCAGCCGAACCATAACGACCGGTCCTAGTGTTACTTCTGTACTGAAAAACTGTGCAACCTTAGTCCGTGCGATACGTATAGTTTCATCCCGAGTTAACCCGGCTTGCACACTCATTACAGTCTCTAAGAACCGTAAAAACGGTATCTTTATAATCAATATTTAAAAAGAGGGTGTCCAGCTGAATTTCACATATCCCCACCTCATACGAATCACGCCCAACTCAATGGGTCCATGGAGCTCTGTTACAAAGTTGGCTAGTGTGTTGTTAGGGTGTACAGACAGGGACGAGGAGGACGGGAGTGTGACGTAGAAATGGTTAGGAGTCATGCTGCATACTAATTAAGCTTCATTACTGCATCAGCTTTTATATAGGTATTGAAGCTTTCTGGGTAACCTAGCCACTTCACCAGGTACATTTCTCTTTCCTGTACCTTTGCTTCCTAAAATTTTCTCAATTTTAAACACATTTTTTCCTAAATTAAAACCACTTTCTGCAATTCCTCGCGGTAAAAGCCTCCCGAGATCTCTTCTCCATTCAAATCTTCAACGTAATACATCATTATCTCACCTTTAGGCTCATAGCCCTAACTTTAAAAATCTCGCGTGTCCATCCTTGCTCAAAACCCTTCGCGAATTTATTTCCCGAACGTGACAGCCTTACATAGTCATTGATTTTGAAACGCGCAGAGTGTGTGGTGGTGTGGTGGCACTCCATCTCTTCTCGGGCGCTTGCCTCTTTCTAAAACATCGTTAGGCGTTGTACCGATCGTACGATGGTGTGAACGGTTGTAGGATGAAGCCAATGAACCGAGAACGTTTATATATCTGTATGTGTTTTTATGTGTAAAATAGCGGTGCATGCGTTCCTTTATGGTACGTTGAACTCTTTCAGCTAAAGAAGCCTTATGTATAGAATTGGAAGTGTAATAGCTGATATTAAACTCTGACAGCATGTTCTGAAAAGCGCGTCCTATAAATTCTTTTCCCATATCCGTACAAAAATAGCCAGGAATCCTGTTTTCTTTCAACATCAGCGTTTTGGCCGCTTTAGCAACTGTTTCAGGCGATTTATTTTTCAGGGGAATTAGCCACAGGTATCTAGAGAATACATCTATTATGAATAGGATGTAACGGTAGCCATCGTTATACATGAATATCTTTGCATGTCTGTTAAATCTGCCTGCCAAATAGAGTCAATCGAGGCGGCTGTTGTCTTGGCTGTTTTAAACCTTTTTCTCACCGGTTTATGAAGTGTATAAGCATCCTGGCCCCGCAAAAATCTCTCAACATTTTTTCCTTACACCATAACACTCTGTACAATCTATTAACGCCACCATAGGATGCTGGGTTAGAAATGTCATAATAGTGCTTACTTAATACGTTAGCCATTTGCGTATTTTAGAGGCACGTGGATAAGGTTGGCCGTCTACTCTCTTCTTTCTCCTCTTCAGAGACACTGCAGCTGCTGGGGGCGAAGGTGTACTCAGTTGTGACACGTGCGATGCATGTTCCAAGTCTTTTAACCTATTCAGATTACCTATCAATGTTTTGGGGACATTTATTTGTTGTAGTCTTGCTTTAATATCTCCATCCTGTTGGTGAGGGCCTATCCCACTTTCTCACCAGATCATGAACAATATCAACGATATTGGACCTTGTACCCTTGTTCCTTCAACAATGACCTCGCCTGTATCGGTCCACTGTATGATGGGGTCCTCACTCAATAGATTATAAAGACTTAACCCTTTATTCCTCAATGTATGGGGGAGGCTGTTTTTTAGCACACGTTCGATGTGTTGTGTTCCGCTGCTCTTTGGTTGCTCAGATCCTGTGTCGCTATGCTCAGCGCTACTCGAGCTTTGCCTCACGGGGAGCTCTGTAGGATGCTTATAATCTTCGTACTCTTGAAGAAATTTCTGCAAAGCCTCTTGGTACAAGATCCTTTTCTCATCAGGTGCATTTTCACTGTTTAATAGGGTTAGCAGCTCACTTTCCATTCTTTTAAGCCTACTTTTGCGGGGTTCTAGAACCACATCTGGGGTCCTTTGTAATGAAGCATACACCTCGTGCGGGATCACAACCACCTTCTTCATTATATTAATCTAGTCAGTAAAGGTCCCAAAATTGAAAATAAGATGGGCAGGAACGAACCGCCTCTTTGTACAATAATACGCTTTTTCTTACCCACAGTCTGACTTTTATGGCTGAGCATCCGTATTATGTTCTTGTAACGACGTAAGCGAGTCTTCTGAGAGGATTTCATTGGCACATTACATTTTATAACATTAAGGAAGATTTCACAGATGCATTTTAAAAAGTCAGAGTCGATATTTTTAACAAACATCTGCTACAATGCTCGAGGCAGGCGTTGATAGATTTTTGTTAATTCGCCGTATTTCTTTAGCCTATTCGTCATTCTGGAATATACACCGTTTCAGGTTCGCTTGGAAATATATTCCTTCTTAGAAGCACCCTAAACGTGTTTCGCGGGTGAAGATGACAAAGCAAATATCCATAACGTTGGCTTGTGACCTCTTTATAAACCTCCAAAAACTCGTTACGGTGATTCGGAAACATTTGTTTGGCTAATACCCCAATTTGTGACACATCTCTACGTTGCGCGAATAAGACTAGATATTGCGTATTTAGCGACACATCGCGCATGTATCTATTTTTGAAAAATAGATTCTGATTAATGAAGAACACGCTTATGTTAAGGTGGTAGGAGAATACTGTAAATGTCTCGCCAAACGTTTTATCCATCTCCAACATGAGGTCGTCAATTACGATGACTGTATGTTCATTTCTCTTTAACGAATTAACGTCATAGACCCCCTTGTGGAACAAAACATCATCTTGGTACTCGTTGAACACTGATTGGTATGTCGAATAGCACCATATAACTTTATGCACAAATTTTGAGAACATTTCCCCTTTTCTTTAATGATATTAAGCATAAACACCGTTTTACACAACCTGTAGGTCCAGATATAATACATGTGGATGGGCTCGTGAACCTGAATTTTTCTACAGATTCCATTTCTAACACGTCACACCCCTAAGTGGGTCATTTACAAAATATTACAAATAACGAGTGCTGCTCCTTATATTTTGTTTTCTTCTTCCACAGAACCGTGAATGACGACGATGTACAGCACCCAATCATCGATATCACGGATGAGCCCGTTGTCCGTGCATCTACAGCCCCACCCCCTCCGATGAGCCCTCACCAGCGGCACATGTAGCACGTTCAAAGCGGAGGTGCGAAGACGTATCCTCCACGTCAGGTATAAAGCGTTCCAGGGTTGTTGGAACACCAGTAATAGAACCCCAGCCCTCAACGTCTTACGCAACAACCCCCACAGTAGAGCATTCCGCCAATATACCCCCTTGCTCATCCTCCACAGCTGCTCCCCGTTCTGTTGAGTCTGCAGTAATAGGGCCCCAACCCTCAACGTCTTACGCAACCAACCCCACATCAGCTTCTTCCGCCAATATAACCCCTTATTCATCCTCCACAGCTGCTCCCCGTTCTGTTGAGTCTGCAGTAATAGAGCCCCAACCCTCAACGTCTTACGCAACAACCCACACAATACCGCATTCCTCAAATATAGTCCCTTATTCATCCTCCACAGCAGCTCCCCGTTCTGTTGAGGATGGCATAACATTCGAGTTGGTGCGCACCGCAACCCCAACCCCAGCGTTGTCTAGAAATCGGTATATAATCAGGATTGATCCTACATCCATGTATAGCAACGGTATTGAACACGGACTACTTCGCGTAGTAGAGCGTATTGTAGAGTTTGCCCTTCAGAACCGCGACGAGCGTGAAGTCAGGACGAGGCTGTCCTTCGGATTCCGGTCAGATGATGGTGATGTAGATGATTTTTGGGTAGTAGTGCCATTCAGGCGTTTGGCTGCTGAAGATGTAGAGTACATATTAGGTCGTATAATGCAGGCCTCCCAAAGTAGTATAGCCTTCAATATGGACAACTTCACGGTAAATATTGACCGTGTATTCCGTGTTGCGGGTCATAGTGCCACACATTACACTCTTAACTTCAATTCTCAGGCTATTTTTAGATGAAATATAAAGGTCGATCGTGGTTGCGGCTTTATAGCAGTAGTCTTAGCTCGTATGTTTGCTGTACTAAATACACAGACTGCAAAAATTTGGCTGCCTACGGTGTGGAGCGTGCCCGTAAACTAGCTGTAGACTGTGAACTTGAGTTTGACTGTAACATGGGTCCTGAGAGCTGAGAAGGGTAGAACAGGAAATGAATGCTCGTATAGTTGTATTTGGACTGGATGATCGTCGTAGAACTGTGTATGTTTTTAAAAGCTGTGTGAGAGATCGTACAAGCCCCTACTTATTTTAGGACTGTCAGGACAACGTATCTCCCCATCCGTAATATAAGGTGCCTTTACGCGAGTTATGATAAAAGTCGAAAATATGGACGACATCATGATTTGTGTAAGGGGTGTCTCGAGTTTGCGGATGATATAGTGAAACATTGTAAAGATGCCACATGGTATGTGAGCAGTGTAAAAGCCCAAATGTGAAAAGTTGAAGCTGAGAAGAGGGTTGTAATGTGTGTAGACGCACATTTTTCAATAATAGCTGTTTTGAGTTCCATAAATCAATTGGCACGTGCAGGAAAATGAGAATCTGTGAATGGTATGTTTCACATGATGGATAATTGGGGAAATTTCAACACAAATGTGATGAAATTCACTGTCTACATGCCATGAGAAATATAAGGCGGATGGTGTAAAGCATGTATGTTATATGAAAGACGCCAAGCCTAAAAACAACCTTGTATAACTGTGTACTACGATATAGAAACATACACGAACGCTGAAACCAAAGAGGTCATTCCACATTTACTTGTGAGCCAGACTATCTGTGATGAGTGTATGGAGATCGAGTGTGATGAGTGTCACAAATGTGGTAAACGGACAAACGTTTTTAAAACGAATGTCCACGATAGCCCTGTAAAACTATTTGTGTCCTATATTGTCAAGTTAGCGGACAAGTTCAAAAAAATGACTGTATATTCTGCCCATAACGGGGCAAAATTTGACACACAGTTCCTTTATAAGGAGCTGCTTGAGCACGAGTCCTCTGAGATATTTACAGGTGATCCATTGAAAAGAGGCAACAAATTAATACAGATGCAAATAAGAGGTAATGTACAATTTAAAGACACTTTATTATTCACACCTTGTAAATTAGCAAAGCTACCCAAGGTGATGGGCGTAGCAGCTGAAGGTTTCAAAAGGATACTTCCCTTACACATTCCTCACTAGTGAAACTTTAAATTACGTAGGTCTACCTCCACCCAAACATTACTTTAACTATGATTGTATGAGCACAGATGAACGTGAAGATTTTGATCGATACTACAACAGTTTTAATGAACGTAATCCTTATAATATAGCTGATGAATGTGAGCGTTATTGCGTGAATGATGCGCGTGCTTAGAGTATGTTTCCAGGCCTTTAGAAGGATGTACATATGTCGTTTCAAATGCGATCCGCTGCAAGTCGCAACCACCATCGCTCATTATGTTTTACGGTGTTCAAGAATAACTTCATGCCTAAAGCACCTTAGCCATTATCCACAGAAACAACCCCGCAGTTATGGGCACAAGGCTATTTACTGGCTCATACACCTACAGCAGCAGACAGGTGTATACATAAAGCATGCCCGCAACACGGGTGAAGTACCCATTAAGGTTAATGGCCATGTTTTTTGGGTTGATGGTCTAAGTGAAAACCGTGTCACTGGCGAGAGACTGTGTACTCCTTTAACGGTTGCTGGTGGCATGGATGCCCCCGTCCTGAGTGTGGAATCGGGAGATATCCACGGTAGATCTCCTGCCGACTGTCTTGCGTGGACGCGCACCGCGATCAGCTTATAGGTCCCAGTTCACTCACAAAGTCTTGTGGGAGCATGAATATGATGCACGGATGGAGACAGACGGGGCGTACCGTGAAGAAATAAACACGATCAAGCGTTCAATGGTACTGGATCCTCTCAAATGCGGCGATAGCTTGTTCGGGGCGTACAAATCCCTTCAAGCTATACTTTCCACCTACGGAGGGTGTGAACTCCACTACTACGATTTCTGTTCTTTATACCCCTACGTGATGAAGAACAATCCGTACCCCGTAGGTGCGCCTGAAAAAATAGTGGGTCCTAACCTACCCTCCATCAACGATTTTCAAGAAATTTGAATGGGTACTATTTCGGCCTTTCTTTCGTAGACGTGCTCCCCCTCGCGATTTATGGATGCCGATCTTACCCGTCGTTATAGATCACAAACTCATGTTTCCCTGTGCGTGAAGTGTGCAGAAGAGAACAATGGTGATTGGCCATACACCCACCAGCGTAAGATCAGAGGTGTATACACAAGCCCTGAGCTGGCCCTAGCCGTTCGCCATGGGTATAGAATAATGAAGATACATGAGGTGTGGAGGTTTCAGAAGCTACCCAACCTTTTCACACCATATATAAACGCTTTTTGAAGGACAAGGTTGAGGCGTCAGGATATCCGCGAGGGGTTGAAACCGAAGATGAAAAAACGTCTTATATTCAGCGTTACCGACCACGAAGGTATACAACTTGATCGTACCCAAATTGTAAAGAATCCTGGCAAGCGCTTTAGTGCAAAATTGTGCCTAAACAGTCTTTGGGGAAAATTTGCACAGAATACCGGTAAAGGGAACGTTCATTTGGCGCAAAGTTATAGTGAAGTCTGGGATTACGCCAACGCACCCGATAAAGAGGTCATGGAGATTGTGAATGTAGGTAATACTTACATAATAAAGTACAACAATACTGAATTGGCCACAGATACCTCACGGGTTACAAACATTCCTGTAGCCAGCTTCACAACAGCCTACGCGCGCATCAAACTTTGGGGCCTATTGCATTCTCTTGGGCGGGGTTTGTATGCCGATACAGATAGCGTGATATTCACAGCGAGGAGGGGTGAATACATGCCTGCTATTGGGGAGTTCCTCGGTGAGCTAACTGACGAGATCAAGGATGAGTATGGGGACAACGCATACGCCGACTCGTTTGTGTCAACAGGGCCAAAAACTATGGGGTACGGGTGAGGATAGGGATGAAACGAAGTATATCGTGAAGGCTAAGGGTATCACGCTTAACCAAGCGAATCGGCGGGTCGTCAACTTTGATTCGCTGAAGGAGTTAGTGTGTTTGGAAGATGATGATGAGGGTGGCCGTCCCCAACTGACTGTAGGCACCCACAATTTTCGGGCGCAGAAGCTGGGGGGCGTGAAGGAACTTAGGGGTACAAAGGTGTGCCGTAACACCTACAGGAAACGCTACCAGGTGCCTGGTACCTATGACACCGTGCCCTTTGGATACCATAATCTTTGATATGTCTATTGCTAACTTAATTATTACACGTATTTGTAAATATGTACATCTGATTATTTCGTTTATTAAATAAATCGTGTTTCAACTAGCGTTTTACTTTGCTGTGTGTGTGTGTGTGTGTACAGTAAAAAGCTAAGCCCCGCCCACTGTAAGACCGGCAGCGTGAGTCATGCCGCAACCTGGGCTTCCCTGCGTGCTCAGTTGACCTCTGTATACCCTTGAGCTCAGATGTATTCTCTGCATAGAAAATAGTAATGGCTACCTTTAATATCGCGTGTTCAACATTTATGAAGTGGTATTCTGCTAAGTGCGTAGATGTAGTGGATACTGAAAAACTCCCTATTCCGCCTCCTTTGCTCTTTTAAGGCTGCATTGAATCGTGCGAAGGGTCAGGCTATTCAAATACTCTACGGATATTCTGGCGAGGGGTTTGTAGGATTTCGCAGTACAGACGATGTACTGAAGTATGTTATAGAACTAAGCTTTATAAAGGCTCACATATACCGCGCAGTAGAAGAAGCAACACGGTCAGAAGATAAACAACAGTTATGGTTTGTGAGTCTTGTGGATGAGTGGTGTGATAAGCGGTATTATATCATGTTACACCATACCGATTACTCGTACCCTACGGCTGAAAATGTAAATCGTGTCATCATGGACAATCTTAAGTATTTTTACCACTACATTAATATATCACAATGAGGTTTGTAGTGAGATTGTGGCTAAAGGTTTGTGTGAGTTTTTAACAGATTTTAGAGATGAGTATTGCCTGTTAAACAAAAAGGATAAATATGGACATATGTTTCTCTCTAATAGCGCACCGGTTTGTGAAGATGTTTAGGAGAGATAAAACATTTCAAAAAATGTGTTTGTATCGGAAAATTTCTCAAAACATCTGCCCAACATAATGGGATACAACGATTCATGTTGGGTCAGCGCCGTACACGTTTCATTAGATTATGGTGTGACTCACTCCTCCTGGAGCATACGAGTTCGGACAAATCCATTCACGTTTCATGAGGATGATTCACCCCGCCCGTCGAGCCGATCCTGCCTGCCTGCCTCCTGTGGCTCATAGTCATCTCAGAGCTTGCACCGAGTGGACGTGCCATAGTCATCTCGAAACGTGTGAACGTGCGAATACGATGGAACTCCCTTTGAGAAGCATTCTCAACGCCTCGTACGACGTCTCCGTGACGAAGTCATTGCGCGTGTTCAGGCGAGAAACCGGCACCATTAACTGTGTGCTTGAAACGATATGCAGGCATGCAAGCAAACGTAACGTTATTTATTTAAGGCTTGAGGAGATGCATAAAATCTTCGTGGTAGTTGAGAGGTGGGCTGAGGACCGTTATAAAATACCAGCTGACGTAGGTACAAGAAGAGAGACGATTAGTGACGCCTCCTCATATACCATTGTTTGTAGATTGAGTGTAAATAATGAACACCCATGCATTGATATACGACTGATGTGGAAGAACACAGCTGATAATGACGTTCTTGTTCCTACAGAATGTTTGAGATCGTCCGATTCCGTAACTGAAGCCTATATTAGATGCGCGTGTTACGGATATGATTTATTTTGACACGGTACTTGACTACGTTTACACCGCTCTGCTCGACGGATTTGTTGAATGTATGAATGAACAGGGGGAGAACGGTCTAGATCTGGATGCGTATTTAAAAGGTTTAGATTCTTCGAAATATCCTGAGTTTTGGTACAAAGCACTTGAGAGGTACAGAGCTGAGCTCGCCTACACTGTTCACCCTGAAGAGCTGTACCTCTATTTAGTGGATAGGTGTCGTTGCAATTTGGTAGAATATTTCCAATCCCGTTATGCTGAGTGTAAAGTGGATACAAATATAGTATTGAACGATATGAAAGCCATTTATGTCGAGTATAGACCGCCGCATCAGTTAAACGGTGAAGCGATGCTTGGACGGTTTTACCACATCCTAAAAAGTAATGGCGATGTGGATATAGACTCTATCATATGCGAATTTAGCGTTTTGCACCGTAGAACGTAAAGACAATATATATTTTTCCTGTAATAATATGATTATATGTTTTGTATATTTTTTCATGTACTAATATTTGATAATATAACTATATTTTTCCAGTACTACTATTTGATAATATAACTTTTGATAATATAACTATATATTTTCCTGTACTAATATTTGTTAATACTATGCTTTGTATGGTTATATATTTTCCGTTCTATTATTTGACCATATATATGTCCATTGTATATCCATTAATTCAGCTAAACTAAACAGAACGTTGTATTGGTGTTTTATTTATTCTTTGAACACGATTATATCACTTGTTTGGTTTCTGTTTTCTGAATATTTAATTAATTGTTATTTGTCAAATCGGTCTTCTAAACCAACTGGAATATATGGAATAATTTAATAAATAAGTAGCGAAGTTGTCAGCTCAACTTTCTAAGCCAGATGACAGAAGAATATACGCAAATACATGGCGCTATCTGGCAACTCAACCTTCTAACCAACATTAATATATGGAATAATTTAATAAATAACGAATCTGGCAACTCAACCTTCTAAGCCAACATTAATATACGGAATATTTAATTAATTAATGCTATCTGGAAACTCAGCCTTCTAAGCCATCTGGCTGATTAATGTATTCAATAATTTAAAAAATAACGAATCTGGCAACTCAGCCTTCTGGCTGATTAATATATGGAATAATTTAAAAAATAACGAATCTGGCAACTCAGCCAACTGGCTGATTAATATATGGAATAATTAAATATTTAATGCTATCTGACAACTCAGCCTTCTCAGACAACTGGCTGGTTAATATATACAAATACATGGCGCAAACTGACAACTCAGCCAACTGGCTGATTAGGGGCCTATAAGAGAGCGGCGGGATGGCTGAAGACTTCATATGCGTCTGACAGCTGTCAGGCGAAGAACCCCCTCCTCTGGGTCCTCTCATCTTCCTCTCTCTCTCTCTCTTCTGACCCTTTTGGGGGTGAGGCCTTCCCACCTTATCCTTCAAAGAGGTCTTGCAACAAAGGGGGGAGCCCTGCAACAAAGGGGGTGGGGTGCCACCAAGGGGGTTGGCACTCTTGCAACATTGTGCAATTGCTCTGCACTCATGGATTTTGCGCCCATACTACTTACGACCAAAGTTACTCTCATACGAAGCTATGCGCTTACTCTTTTTTGGCCCACCCTGTACGTATATATATATACACACAGGGTGTCCACAGTGAAAGGTAACTTTGAGGCGCCATATATTTTTATTGAATAATGTTAACAGATTAATATGCGCACAACTCAGCCGATATACTCAAGTTTCATCTGGTATATGTACATTTGGGTACACATTCGACATGCGCACCATTCGTAGCACGAACTATGTCATAACGGTACTCCACTTCCCTCCACACATTGTCTAACATCGCATGTGTGACGGAGGCCACCGCCGCCGTGATGCGCTCCTTCAGCTTCGTGGAGTACACCGTCGACTTCACATAATCCCACAGGTAAAAGTCGAGCGAGGTAAGGTCGAGTGATCGTGGTGGCCAGGAGATGGTTTCATCCCTACCCAACTAGCGCACTGGCACTCAAGTAACCAGAAAGTTCCGGACGTCACGGGACCAATGGGGAGGGGCTCCATCCTGTTGAAAAATTAAGTCAGGTTGACAATTCTTCACCTGTAGTACCACGAAGAGTTCAAGCATGTCTAGGTACACAGAGCTTGTCACAGATCTCTCCGCGAAGAAAAATGGGCCGACAATCCTGTTACACGTAAGACCGCACCAAACATTGACTTTTAGGATGTCTCTTTGTACCTCACGGGTGGCATGTGTGTTCTCTCGCCAGATGCGGCAATTGTGTCTATTAACGTGACCACAATTATGAAACGGTTCAGGTACTCAGGGTCATTGTCCATCCTGTGGAGCACGTGCATGGCATAATTTCTCCTTTTGACATGATCATCCTGTTTGATTTGCTGAACCAGTTGGAGCTTATACGCGTACAGCCGCAGCCGTTTACGCACGACCTTACGCACAGTTGAACGTGGTATTGGCAATTCGGTGCTTGCACGGCGGATGGACTTCGTTTGGGCTTCTGTAGAAGACATCACGAACGAGTTCCACATCCCCCTCCGATGTTCTAAGCCTTCCTCCACCATATTGTTTCAGGACAATGCCGGTCTCCTCAAACTTCTTCATCCATACGTACAGTAATCTCCGGTTCGGTGGTTCCTTGCCAAACGTTGGGCGAAATCGTCATTGCACGAGGGTAGGTGACTTCAGTTCAGCCATCCATAAAACACACTTCGCCTCTCCTTGGGAGTTCGCCATCATTCCATCTGAAACACAAGAGACAGAAACTTAGTTATATGATGTGGTATATGTGCAAGTTTCAACATTCGCACATTCATATATATATAATTATGATGCTTCAAAGTTGTTACCTATCAATGTGGACACCCTGTATATATATATATACACAGGGTGTTTCAGGAGGAAAGGTCAATACTTCGGGAGGTAATAGTATCGGTCATTGTGAGAAAAAAAGTTCATATGAAGTGTCTAATTCTGAATGGTTACGGAGATAGAGCTGTTTGAATCTACAAATACAAAAGCATTATTAATGGTAATCAAAAGAGAGAAACCAATTACTGTTTCTAACATTTAATTTTTAAACATTGGCATTTTGAATGGTATCAGATACAGAAATAACAAATTTGTTACAGTTTACAGTACGTTTTCGAAATTCTCACCGTCAAACTCAGTGCACTTTGCAACTCGTGTGCGAAGATCGCGTGTTCTTCGTCTAAGTTGATCTTGACGTTCCTTTATGCGGGCAGCAGCATCCGAAATGCTGCGAGCAATTCGTCTCGTGTATCCACCTTTATTTTGTAAATTTGACTTTTCATCCACCCCCACAAACAATAATCTAACGGAGAGAGGTCTGGAGACCTTGGTGGCCATTGAATGGGACCACCGCGGCCGATCTATCGACCAAAGAAAGTTTGATTTAGGTATTGTATCACCAGACCGGTAGAATGTGGAGGAGCTCCGTCATGCTGAAAGTATGATACATACCAGCGCGTGTAGCCAAAGGAACATCCTCCAATAGTCCTGGCAATTCATTTTGCAGAAATTCTAGGTAACTTTGTCCTGGAAGACGATTCTCTAAAGTAAGGAGGCCAATCAGCTGATCATCGATAATACCACACCACACATTGGCAGAGAAGCGATGTTAAAAATTTGTTTCCACAGTGGCATTTGGATTTTCGTCTGACCACTGATGAGAGTTACGAGTGTTGTTGATACCGTCACGAGTAAAAGTAACTTCATCGGTGAACAGTATTAATCGAAGCAATCGGCGATTAGCATTTACCCAATGACAAAATTCCAGTCGCATGCCAGCGTCTCCTGGTTGAAGGTGTTGTACACGCTGTACATGATATGGATGCAAGCCTTCCTCACGTAATGTTCGCCATACTCTTGTGTGTGGTACACCGAGACTTGTAGAAATTCTTCGTGAGCTAGAAGTAGGACTACGCTCTACCAACTAAAGAATGTTTTCCACTTCATCCACATCTTCTTGACCTTCACGTTCAGATGAAACATGAGCGCTGGGAAGTGTACCAATCTCACGCAATGTGTTGAAAACCCTGGTAAACACTCTTCGATCCAGAATTCTGCGGTTCGGAAACCGTCGACGGTATTCTGCAACAGCAGCTGTTGCACTTCCATGCAAAAAACTATAGACATACACCATATCTGCATATTCGGCATGTGTGAAGGTGTGTGGCATTCTTAACACTGCTTCAAACACCAAACAATGTCACTCACAACAGTTAGCTGTCGATTGGCTTATGTTACATGCTTACATTACAGCTTACATGGTTCAAGGTTATAGGGGAGGGAAGGGGGAGAAAGAGCTGCGCGCGCATCAGATTCAAACAGTTCTATCTCCGTAATCATTCAGAATTAAACACATGTTCATATGAACTTTTTTTATCACAATGACCGATACTATCACCTCCCGAAGTATTGACCTTTCCTCCTGAAACACCCTGTGTGTATATATATATATATATATATACTGTATATATATGTTGTGTTCATTTTCCTTTTGGCATATTTAAAGGGCAAGTACAGTAATGTAAGCTAAACATGCTACCCGTGAAACAATTAATAGCACGCCTGTTATATTAAACAGAATTCCTATTAATTTTTTAAATTAATGAAGTACTCAAAGTGTCCTACGTTTAAAAGGATAAAAACAAATCTAGATAAACGATAAGCTATTATTTACATTGACTAGTTAGAGATAATTAACTCTTTACTGCATACAAGTCGGTTCTCTCTACATTATATAAACACTGAATACAATAATAAAGTGACCGTCCATGCAATGAAAAGGTAAGGAATCGATGTTCCGTAGAAAGGAAAGGTGTAAGGCTTAATTAATACTATGATGCTTGGTTGTGACATTATTGCTAATTATGGTGTCTTTCGCCTTAGTTATGATGTAGGTTTTAAATTGAGTTAAGGCCTAAGCCATGGTATAATATGCTTGTACTTTAATTACACGTTGTAAACTTTTGTATGCTACAATTTATCTCCATTGTAGTTAATCAAAAGTACTCGTGTGTATATTAGGGTGGTCCTTATTTATATAGTGAAAAATTAAACATCAAAATGTTACGGTCTGACCCTCTAAAACTGTGGCAGGGGATACAGAAACACTGTTTATGAAGTTTCATGAGAAAATATTAATATTTAGAGGTCGCTCAAGGCCATCAAAATTGTGTAATATAATGCGTCATTACTTGCCACACAATTCCTTGCTATACCCCTCCAGTATCTTGTCAGCCACCATAATGGTAGGATCATAGGATGTGTTTGTGTTAAACAGGTGCATACAGTGTTTTGTCTTTAAACTTTTTTATTTGTTTTGTAAATTAAATTTTGTGCCTAATATAACATTGATGTTCTATTTTCAGGTGTGGATTTATGGATCAAAATACATGGTGATGGAGACTCGAAATAAATCCAAGGTTTACTTGATTGATAAGTGTGAGGACGATATTAGAGGTGCTAAATTGCCATCGAATAGGCAATGCATTTGGCAATTGTTTATATTCCTACTTTATGAGAATCTTATAATCCAATATTATGAGCCGTTGAGCGACCCCTAAATATTAATAATCTCAATAAAATTTTGTATACTCTGTTTTTACATCAAATGGCATAATTTGATGGGATCAGAGCACGGAAATTTGAAAGTTGAAAAATAAGGATCACCCTAATATATATATATATATATATATATATATATATATATATATATATGTTAACCCCTCCGTCTATAGCCTTGGGCGGTTCGAAGTTGACGGGGGTTCTGGTTAGGTGGCAGCAACGGATTTTGTTACTCTGGAGAAGCTGGTACCGTATAGGGAATCGCAGTAGTTTTCTTCTATACTACTCTCCGATTTCTTCTTGTAATGGATCGAAAGATTCTGTGGAGCTTACTAAATTCTTTGAAGGTTCCCCGATTCTTCATGTAACGTATCTGGAAATTATTTTTCTCTTTTTAAGACTAAGTTCTCTGAAGAGAGCAAGGCTCGAAGGAGAAGACAAAGATTTCTTTCTTACTGTAGTCTTACTGCTAAAATGTTACAAGTAATGCTCAGCCTCTAAGTAAGATCAGTCAATCAGAATAATCAGAACAATAATTTGAAAATTTACGTGGGTTTATATACCCAAATTTTGTGGACATCATTATTATTTAATGTTGACTTGTTTGGTTTTTATTCTCTATAGGCTGCATTATTTTTGCATAATATTTGAAGATAAGGTAAATATTTTAGCTGTGGCAAAACCTAAACAGATAAGCAAGATATTGGAAGATGAAGCCATATTTTTATCTTAAACCGCATATTCACAGATCTGATGTTATCATGATCTGCCGAGTTAACTAGAAATGGAAATCGAAATATGCATTTTATTATGAATTACACTTAAACATGCATATGAGCAAAAATTAAAGGCTTAAGATTTAAAATTAAACGTTTAGGCAAGACATGACTTCATCTTTTATAACGAAGAGAGAATGTATACAGAAAATGAACATCGCAAAATTTAATCAGGTCTCATTATTAAGCTAAATCTAAAAAAATGATTAAGTAATTTAACCCATTAGTGCCGAAAGTTGATCTACTGGGATGATTTTGCTGAAAATTCAAACGGAGGCTAATGAAAGGGATGTAAATGACTACAGAAAGTTTTATTTTCAAATCTTTATTAGTTACCAAGATATAATGTGTCCGTTTTAACGGACGCCAGGCACTAGGCGGAGAAGAACTAAATATTTGTAATTTATACTTAGAAGTTACAATTCTCCTTTCTTAAAAATTATTACACTGAAATCACGAAATGCAGTGGCTGATATTTATGCGCACAAAAATATATTTATATAATACATATAATACATACATACACAAATTGCAGTGGCTATTTATTAGTATGATATTGAAATTAGCTTCAATTAGTAATCAGTATCATTTTTGTGCTACTGGACATGATATGCTTTGAAGCATTTTGGGTGAAGCCCTATGTCGCACTTTTCGCACTGAAAGTGACTTTTTCCAGCGCAATGCTTGCATCTTCTTTCTCTTTCGATGTATACTATCCAGTGTCCAATGTTATCATAGCGACCTATATTTTCCAAATGTGAGGACAGTCTTTTACCTTGAAGCTTTGGACCACGGGTGTGTCTTCATTAGAGAAAGGGTTACATTTTCAATAAATTGAAAGAGAGTGATTGTGTGTCCGGCTTTGTTCATCAAAATGCATGCATTATTTACGGAAACAGATATCATGTAGGAGAATATCGGCCACCACCACTTCCTCTGTCTAATCCGAATTCGGTATGTGCCAATATTTTGATCCCTCTGATCAACAAATCCCATGTACTTATTATAATTTTGAATGGATTCAGGCTGTGACACTTTAACATATTTCTTCTCCATTCTATCCCATCTTTCTGTTGAACTTATTTTCTCAGTTTCAAAGTTCGACACCAGAATGACATCATTATTATCCTTCTACTTTATAATAATCAAGTTATCTGATACTCTGTAATCAGAGAAGCCTCGTACGGCCTTCTTCATTTCAGATTTTGATTTCAGTGGACACTTCTCTGTTCTGTTTTCTCTGCAAGTTCCCAATGCACAAATACCTTGTTAAGATAGCTCATCAGTGAGGCTAAGACCAGTAAAGTAATTGTCAAAGAACACTTTATAACCAGCATCATTAGGCACACGAGCTTGAGATACAAGCTGCAACACAACATTGCTACCAACGCCAATCTTTTTGTCAGTTGTTGATGTTTTATTTGAATTCTTTCCCATGTAGATATCAAAAGAATGCAAGTATCCGTTCTTTGAACACAGAGCCCACATTTTGAAGCCAAATCTGATGGGCTTAGCTTTGATAAATTGTTTTACAGATGGATGTTCTTCCAAACCACCGTGCTGAAGAAACTTTTCTTGCAAATGATCAAACAATGGCCCGAGTTTATAGGCTCGATCATCAGTTTGGTTTGTATTGTCAGCGAAATGAATGTTCCTAAGTATTGCTTCGAATCTATCCCTCCTCATATGTCTGGACAGTATTTTCGGTACATTTGTCCTCAGATGACCAATATTTTCTTTTATTTGGGAGAGGGCAGTGCGCAGAGAGCAATAAATCTGCAATGAATACAAATAATTCAGACTGATAAATTTAGATTACAATTATTTTGAGCAGCGTAACTATTGCTTTGTTCAATTAGTAATGTGATCAAATCTTTGTCAAAAAAAAGCTGAAAAAATTCGAGGGCGAAGAACAAGTTTTTGATTGTTCAGATATTTCTTTCGGTTCACAATCAGTTGTGAGGGATATTGCAGGTTTAATTTTCCTCCATTTTCTAATCATTCTGTTTTTTTGAGGGTTCTCTTTTACTAAATCAGATCTGCTTTCATCGTATGTAGCTATCTAATACATTTTGATCATTTGAATATCGAGTATGAAAAATTTCCGCATTGGCTTTCAAGACTCCTTTCTTCAAACGGATTGAATTGCCAGCGGCTTCATCATCTGAATGGTTACTGTCACCATCTGACAATTCATCAGTATTGGGGAGTCCCATGTAAACATTACCACCTGTATCCAGGTCCTCTAGAATAGCCAAACCTTCAGCAGTTGTCAGTCTGAAAGAAAAATGCAAATGTCACAAAAGGTAAAAAATTAACAAATAACTAATAAATAAATAATAAACAAAATAGTAATTAACTAATAAACAAAATATCAATTTAGTTTCCCCAAATTTAACACAGAAAACGTTTCTTGTAGAGTTCATTGAAAATGGACACTTTAAGGTGAAACATAACAGCACTCTACTGTCGAGTGTCCGTTATAACTGACCCTGATTTTTGAACAAGCTATTTAGAAAATATAACAGACATATTCGATATTATGTGGTTTCATCGTCTAGAGCAACTTATGAACTTAGTGTCAGTATATAGCTATCTACTGAAACTACATTATAGAACTAACAAAATATTCACTTTTTACTAACGTCGTGAAAATACTCCGATTCGCGGCAGCCATCTTGATGTTATGATGCTAGTGAAAGAAATGTTGCCAGATGATGGTTTTTTGTTTTTTGTTAAATGTAATCACAAAACAATAATTATCGTGTTATTATAATGAAATATTCTAAAAAATAAATGCACACAGAAAGTAATGCACATTTTTCAGCGTCCGTTTAAACGGACACCAGGCACAAATGGGTTAAAAAGAAACAATTCACCAATTATTTGGCAAAAATAGAAAGCAAATAAAAAATTTATCGAAACTCGTGTTATGCGATTTTGGTCTTTATGTAAAAATGAATATATGAACGTACAGTGCTTACAAGAAGTCTCGCGCCTCTGTCTCGTCCCAAGCTAGTCTGTTAAGTATAAAATGGGCGGTCCTTATGGTAGCGGAGGTGTGTTCGGATTGGTGCACAAAATTGGGGTCAATCCCAGAATAGGCACCTGATGTACCTCAATCCCAGATGAAGCACCTGCGTTCAACCTCAATCCCAGAATAGGCACCTTGCAAGGAATTAAATAAAAAAAAACTGATGATTACAAAATTTATTGTTTACAAAGTTTATTACAAATATAATAAAGGCAAAGTTATAAAAGGTTTAAAGTGGTTTAATGAATAAAGAAAAATTTTAGATATTATAAATTCTTGCAATATGAGCCCGAATGTTTCTGAATCCATCTGAAGCAAATCTATCTTGCCACATAAATTGGTTAGGTTAGGTTAGGTTAGGTTAGAGTGGATTTTTTCAAATATTGATAAAAACAATGAAATTATATCTCTAAAAACTGTTTATATTTTTTTCTCCTCAATCCCAGATTAAGCACCTGTGTTTTGCCTCAATCCCAGATTAAGCACCTAAAAATGATTTCAGGTGCCTATTCTGGGATTGATCCCAAAATTGCTCTAACGGTGTAAGAGATACTTAAATTCATGTGTGTATTATGCCATATGATGTGCGTAATAAATAATCATTTTTAAATAGTTGGAGCGTTCAAGGTCATCTGTAATAATCTATAGACTACCCCTCAAGCCCACTCTCAACACTTAGATTCCCCTAAGACACAGGCGTCTTCAAGTAACATGAATGCGTAGAGATCTAAGGTGTTAGATTCCATATTATATAATTTATGTGCTAGGTTTAAGAACGCTGGCATTGAAGGATGGAAGGAAGGGACAGTAAAAGCGATAATAGGTTTAATGAAGGAAGTGGAATGAGGATAGAGGTAAGCGTTGCTATGTCGAAGGAAACGAGGTTGGGTGGGGAATTACGAAGGGAGGAGGAAATGCTAAACACAAACTCAAATATTTATTTTAATGCCCTAGACCTAGAAAGACAAAGCGCAAAATACCTTAAATTAACAATGAATTGACAGAAACAAGAGTCTGGTCTTAGATGCACTGATAGGTTTAACGTATGTGGCTAGAGGCCGCCACTCAGAATTACCACTACTACCTAAGTCATAATAAGGTTATTTACTATGACAGAGTAGTCATGAGTAGTTATGGAAATAAAATATGATTATACTGTTGATGGCTGACTATATTCAGTTGGGATTATAAACTATTGCTGACACTCTTTGGATCCTTGGCTTTTAAGACGAATTTTTTATGCATATGTTCAAGAAAATAGGAAATTGGCTGATTATTATTACCATTCGAAGGGTTGGTACCCTTCACAACCGAAATCAATTTCAGAAGGGGTGCATGGTATCCTCATTTCCTTTATCGTTCCAGCACGCTTCACATAAGCCATTTACACAAAGATGGAAAGGCCGTCTGTGCACCACGAGACGACCCAGGCAATGTGAGGAGCAATGGTGACATTGCATGAATATGGTGTGCCAATAAGAGAAATATCAAGACGACTAGACGTTCATCGAAGCACTGTGGAACGGTGGATTCATCGGATGAAGCAGAAAACTCAATCGCTACTTTGCCGAGGTCTGGTCCTCCGCGTTCAACATCTCAAGAGGAAGATGCTGCGAATGTTAATCATGCCAGAGAGCATCTGTTTGTTCCAGCGACGCATATTTATAGACACCTGAACCTTCGTTGTAGCGCAAATACAGTGAACAACAGACTTCACGAGGCAGGGTATTTTTCTCGCCGTCCAGCTATAAAACCTGCATTGACGATTGAGCATAAAGAGGCGCGGATGGGATTTGCCTTGCAATACTTGCCGCAGGAGGAAGAATTCTGGAGAAAAGTTGTGTACTGTGACGAAAAAACATTTTCAACAGATAGTCATGGTTCCCTGCATTGTTGGAGGCAGCGCGGAAAACGCTATGAAGAAGGAAATGTTTTCCCGAGCAAACGCAGTGGTCACATCAATCTCGGTGTGTGGGGCTGGATGTCTGGCTATGGTGTCGGAGAATTGACTCAAGTAGATGGACGCTTTACTGGACAGCAATATTGCCAGATACTGGAAGAGGTGCTGCTAACCAGTGTTCGTGCGTACAGTATCTGGTTCCAGCACCGGAACCATTTTACTTAATGGAAGATAACAGTCCCATTCATAGGAGTAACGTTGTGAGAGCGTGGTACGAAGATCACCCAGAGATTATTAATCTAATTCTCACGTTCTCCACCTTTGCCACCTTTGGGCAATAGTGATTAACGAATGGGACAACGCAATGAAAGAACATTTGAAGCACTTTTAGCTCACACGAGAATAGTTGGGAGAGCTTACGCCGAACACCAAACATTCCCTACAATCTGGCCTCTTCTATGCCGCAACGATTGCAAGAAATTATTGATGCTGGAGGAAGCTATACGAAATACTGATGTTAAAGCCATGACGTAAATGTGTATCGAATATATATTTATGTTAATATAGAATTTTATTATATTTTTATGTTTGACATCTATAAAAGTACTATATATTGTGACCATGAAAGAACTTTACTTATCCTTAGTTAGAATCTTTTCTTGCAATGTCTACGCTCGTGGAGATGATAATATATGCATTGTTGAAACAAACTATGAGAAGGTAATAGTTTCAGGAAAAAAATAAAACTGGCAACATCGAGGTCATCACATGTTTATGGGAATTGTCATATGATATGCTACCAATAAACTCTTATATACTACTATATACAGTATACTATATTACGTAATAATTACGATGAACAAATCGAATGCAAATTTCTCTGATTCACGGCCCACCAGTCTTGCTTTAGACCAGTGGTAGTCAAACCGTGGTACGCGAGGGGTTTCCTGAGGGTACGTAAGCTCTGCTGCAAAAACAAGCAAGTTGGTTAATCAATTATAAAATGAATTTATACAATTATAATTATCATCTATCATTTAAATTTTTTTGAAAATATATATTATAATCATTTATTTATAATACAGGGTGTTCGGAAAGTCACTGTGCACTTATATTTATTTAATAGCATACAATAGTATAACATTGCATATATGATAGATGGATGGGCCCATCAGAACTTATAAAAGGTGTTGAAAGTGATGTCCTTTAACAGCAATACAGGTCTGGACCCGTCTTATTTTATTTTGAAACACCTTTGTCAGTTCTTCATTAATTAACATTAATTATATAAGTGCACAGTGACTTTCCGAACACCCTGTATTATATTTAATTATAAATTTAACTCAACATTGGTACAAGTTATTATTAAATTATTTAATATTAATTATTTTATATTTTTATATTTTAATATTTTATTTAAATTATTAAATTACCCGATATTGGTACAAATTGGTACGAATCGTACGATGCTGTAAAAATAGTAAATTATATCAAGTCTCGAGCAGTGAAATTCACACCTCTTTAAAATTCTTTGTGAGGAGATGGGCAAAAATCATACTCAGTTGCTTTTGCACACTGAAGTGCGCTGGCTCTCACGAGGAAAGGTATTAACACGACTTTTGAACTTAGGAATGAAGTGAGAAGTTTACTTAACAGCCGAAATTCAGACTTATTAAAATTTATAGAAATGAGGAGTGGCTTTGTAAACTGAGTTATTTGGCAGATATATTCACCAAATTAAACGAACTTAATCTTCAACTTCAGGGTATGACAAAAATATATTTGCAGGCACAAGGAAAAAGTCAAGGAATTTTTTGGGAAAGTTTTATACTGGATAAAGTGCATAGAAGACAATAATACCACACCTTTCAAATATTCAGCGAATTCTGTCACGAAAACGAGTTCTTGTCAGTGACTCAGTTATAAATATTATAAAGCAGCATTTAGTGAGCCTTCGTGAATCATTTTTGCATTACTTTCCATGTATTATAGAGATTCCCCACAAAGTGAATGGATAACGAATCCGTTTTCGAACCTTGCTGTCTAATGCGGAGCTTCCGTTCGTTTAAAAGAACAATTGATTGAAATCGCAGCTGACAGCTCACTTAAACATAAATTCAATGACTTTTCTGTCTCCGAGTTTTGGAAATTGGCCCCATATTGAATACAAAGAATTAAGTGAATTTGCCTATCAACAAACTACTTCCATTCCCGTCCACCTATTTATGTGAAAGGGATTTTCGGTACTGACAGCTATCAAGTCGAAAGAAAGAAACCGCCTACATCCAGAAGCTTGCCTCAGAATGGCACTCACAAATGTTCGTCCGCGAATAGAACAACTTGTCTAGTGACAAACAGTCCCACCCATCGCATTAATTACTTGTAAGTATTTAAAATATATATTTTAAAAGCTCAGACGATTTCTAATTAAGTGTATAGATCTAATATTGCTTGAGTTAAAATTTGTGTAAATTGCTTGAGTTGTGTAAAATGAAATTGTATAATTAAAATCTATGATATATATATAATATATATATATTATATGCTATATATATATATATATTATATATATATATATATATACCGGGTGCGGCAAAAGTAACGCCCTTTTAATAATTGTATCTTTATAGTTTTATACAGTATAATTTTTTAGTTTTATATTGTATCATTTTGTTTCTTTTATTTTTACAGAAATTCTGAATAAATATCGCCTTGCGATTGACGAGAGAACAAAGAGTGAAAGCAGTTAAACATTATTACCAAAACAATAACAATGGAGCTAAAGCCGCTCGTTTGTTATCAGAAGAATTTAACATTCGACAAGTGCAGAGCCGCAATATCACAAGTCTAATTAGGAAATTTGAAAGAACCGGAAGCGTAAGTGATGCCACAAGATCAGGGAGGCCAGTTTCAGCAACAACCTTAGAAAAGTCCGATGAATTAAGAGAATCATTGTTGCACACTCCTCAAAAATCCAGTAGACGTCTTTCTACAGAGTTGGGTATCAGTGACAGAAGTGTCCGTAGACTCTTAAAAAAGAACAAGATGAAGCCTTACATCCCTCGCGTGTTACAGAGCTTGCATGATGGAGATGCAGATAGACGATTAGAGTTTTGCGAAAATTTCCTGAATAAAGTCAATGAAGATGAGACCTTTCTTGATAAGATATGGTGGTCAGATGAGGCAACATTCAAATTGAACGGGCATATCAATCGCCATAATTGTGTGTACTGGAGCGATGTTAACCCACATGTTATCTTGGAAAAAGACGTTAACCTACCAGGAGTGACAGTTTGGGCAGCCATCTCTTCCATGGGAATAATAGGCCCGATATTCTTTGATAGTACTGTTAATCAAGATAATTATTTACAAATGCTGCAAACTGAATTCTGGCCGAGAGTTAGAAATCAGAATGGAATTTACTTTCAACAGGATGGTGCGCCACCCCACTATGGGTTACTCGTTAGGGAATGGTTAAATTTAAATTTCGAAGGGAGGTGGATAGGACGACGTGGAGCAATTGAGTGGCCAGCACGATCGCCAGACCTAACACCACCTGACTTTTTCTTGTGGGGTGTACTGAAAGATCTTGTTTATAAGGTCAAACCGAAAACACTTCCTGAATTAAGACAAACAATTCATGAAAAATTTACTACAGTTAACGTAGAAATGTGTCAAAAGGTTTGTAGAAGGAAGTATTGCTGGTACTGTAGGGTTCAGTGTTGTATTGAACACCAAGGGGAGCATTTTGAACATGATCATTAGGTTAGTAAATACTATGTATGTAGAGTACATTTTTTTAAGGTGTATTGAGCCAACCACAAAATTAATTAAATTCCAGTTATTTTTTAGTTTTTACTGAGAAAGTACTTATTATTTTTCTTAAAAACCTTATTATTTCTCTTAAAATGCTGTAATTGATTTATTTCCTTCAATAAAAGAGAATAAACTAAAAAGGGCGTTATTTTTGCCGCACCCGGTGTGATATAATATATATAATATATATATATATATATATATATATAATTATACTGTACGGTTCTAAGCTCGTGCTCTTGAGTGCTCTTTGTGCTCGTTTGTACGTGCTTGGGTCCTGGAGGTTTCACGTGCGCCCTCCCGGCCCTAGCACCCAAGGATGATGGGGCTCGACCCTGCAGTCCTTGGTCTTTTTCCACTTCGACTGTCCCCTCCACCCTTTCTTTTTCCTCTGTCTTTCCTCTCACTTTTTCTTTGTTTTTTCCGCTGAGATATGCCCTTTTAATAGAGGCGAATCGGTTCTTCCCGAACTTAAAAAAAAAAAAAATATATACTGTACATATATATACACATCTAATAATTAGGTGTCGTAAATAAAGATCGTTTGATAGCTTTCATATTCTGTGTAAATTGTATAATAACATTTTTATTTTGGAAACTGAGGGGGAGGAGGTACCCATATAAAAAAAACAAACTAAAGGGGTACGCCAAGGAAAAAAGTTTGAATACCACCTGCTTTAGACTAATGACTTTCATAAGATGGAATAGGTTTAACATAGTTCGTTTAATAGGTTACCACTTAAAACAATGGATAAACTATCTATTAGTGAGACGACCGTGACTTCCTCGAAATGCGAGCGCGTGAGAGGTTCACTGAGGAATTTGGTCATTAGATTCTTCACGTAGGATATACAGTATATCACAAACAACAATATTGACAACAATTCCCAACAATTACTTAATATCAATCATTGCATTTGAGCAAATAATTTAGACCTGCGTCAAAATAACTTGGGTATCATGCCATGATTTGGGATATTTGCCGAATTAGTCGTTCTCTATAGTCTACACTCTACAGTATATATTGAGACGGTATAATGTAATGCCCAGCTAATATTATGATGACTAGGATTGTTCCATAACCATCCCAACATCCCGAAACTTGCTCCATTCTGCTTCTTAATCATTTGTATTTTAAACACTAAAATGTAGCAGAAGTGATGTAATAATGGACATCATTGATTGTGTTAGAGCAGTTATGTGCACCAATCCGAATACACCTCTGCTGCCATAAGGACCGCCAATTTTATACCTAACAGACTAGCTTGGGACGAGACAGAAGCGTGAGACTTCTGTAAGCACTGTACATACATATGAATATAAGCATTATATGAATATAAATATATAAGGATATAAGGATTACATAAATATACGAATTATATAAATGAATATAAGAATTATACGAATGAATCTAAGAATTATATGAATGAATATAAGAATTATATGAATGAATATATGAATATATAAATTATTCATTGTTCATTTTCACACACACAAACATAATATATAATATATATATATATAATATATTATATGTATATGATGAATAAAACCACGAAGGAAAGGAAACACAAAAAGGTGCTCAAGCGCTTTCGTCTAATGACATCCTCAGGAACACTGAAGTACATAAAGGGTTTACGGCCTATATATAGGTTACAGAAAGAAAAAAAAAAAAAATAAATAAATAATAAATAAATAACATACATACACACAAACACACACACACATATATATATATATATATATATATATATATATATATGATATATATATATACATACATATCTACACACACACACACTATATATATATATATATATATATGCAATAAACGGAGAAGTAAAAATAAAAATTAAAAATTAAAGGATTAACAAAGAGGCATACAGATTTGTAAGGAAAAATATTGATTTTTAGCACAAGATCAAATGAATTATAAAAATACAAATTTATACTGGAAATCTGCCCGGGTTTTAACACTTTGCCTTTTATAGTCAAGTTTCGATATATATAAAAATAAAATGAAATTAAAAGTTAATAAAGTAGCATACAAGTTTACCAAAGATTTAGCGTCCTACCCTTTTTATCTAAATCTGTTTTGAAGGAATTCAAAACAACAGGATCGAGTTGAAAAAGACCTTTGCTTATGTTGAAGTTATTTGAAAGTTGGATAATGGCAGACTCAAGAATATTTCTATTAACAATGTTGCTACAATGGAATAAAACTGAAGCATTATTCCAATCAATACAGTGGGATAACTCTGACAAATGGACAAAAAGAGCACTGGACAACTGTCCTGTTCTAACGGAATATTGATGCTGTTTTATACGTGTGTGCAAATCCTTTCCCGTCTGACCTATGTAAAAGGAATCACATTGTTTACACCCAATTTTATAGATAATGCCTGAATTATTATTAGGGCTATTTTTTACGGTTCTAGGTAAATTCCACCGCGGAAAAATCCACCACGGTAAATTCCACCAGGTAAATTCCACCAATGGTAAATTCCACCAAAGTAAATTCCACCAGGTAAATTCCACCAATGGTAAATTCCACCAGGTAAATTCCACCCCAAATTATTTAAAATAAAATATGATTTAAATAAGTAAAATGTATATATTTTATTCATATGGGTACAAATAGAAGAATACAACGAATATTACAATAATTTATGGTGCTCTTCCAATATGTGCTCTACCGCGAAATTTACATTCCAATACGTGATCTACCTTAGATTATTCGGATTAGCAGCAGGTACGTTAGTTAGCCTTATAAGGCTAACTAACGAAAATATCACAACTTAACCTAACCAATCGTCAAGGGCGTATAGTTGACCTAACGACTGGTTAGGTTAAGTCATGATATTTTCGTTAGTGCTAATCCGAATAATCTAAGGTAATATTTATATTTTACTTACATTACTTAAATATGATTTAAATAAGTAAAATGTAAATATTACCTTAGATTATTCGAATTAGCACTAACGAAAATATCATGACTTAACCTAACCAATCGTTAGGTCAACTACACGCCCTTGACGATTGGTTAGGTTAAGTCGTGATATTTTCGTTAGTTAGCCTTATAAGGCTAACTAACGTACCTGCTGCTAATCCGAATAATCTAAGGTAGATCACGTATTGGAATGTAAATTTCGCGGTAGAGCACATATTGGAAGAGCACCATAAATTATTGTAATATTCGTTGTATTCTTCTATTTGTACCCATATGAATAAAATATATACATTTTACTTATTTAAATCATATTTTATTTTAAATAATTTGGGGTGGAATTTACCTGGTGGAATTTACCATTGGTGGAATTTACCTGGTGGAATTTACCGTGGTGGAATATACCGTGGGGAATATACCGGCCACCATTTTTTACTATGATATTTTTCACAATATTGTTATATGAAAATACTACATTAATATCCAAAAGTTTAAGTACATTAGCAATGCCTAAAAAGCCCGGGAAAAGTATTTATATTTATATTTATATGGAGTTTTTCGAAATTACTTACATTCCGAGAATCCTGGGGGTTGGCATCCCTTGGTTGCGGTACGTCGACGATATTTTGTGCATCTGGCCCATGAATCGTGACCTGGATAACTTCCTCCTTCAGTTAACTGATCAAGTCCCCTCCATTAAGTTTACTTTAGAAGTGGAACAAGACAATTCAATCCCATTTTTAGATGTGCGTGTACATAGGGAAAGCCCAGGTTTTAAGTTTAGTATCTATCGGAAAACAACAAACAATTTGTCCTACGTACACTTTTACTCGGGACATGACACCCCCACTAAGAAGGCCATTTTTTCATCAATGTTTCTCCGCGCCCTTAGGATCGCCAGTCCGGAATACATCGATGCCAAATTGGAAAAAATCAACGGTATTGGAAGTGATCTGTGTTATCCATCTGCGTTTATGGAATCTTGTCTCAACAAGGCAAAACGAACTTTCTATCGTGTCAATAATAACACTCGTACTTTGTCAAAAAATTTTAGTACTTCCATTTTCCCGGGCTTTTTAGGCATTGCTAATGTACTTAAACTTTTGGATATTAATGTAGTATTTTCATATGACAATATTGTGAAAAATATCATAGTAAAAAATAGCCCTACCAATAATTCAGGCATTATCTATAAAATTGGGTGTAAACAATGTGATTCCTTTTACATAGGTCAGACGGGAAAGGATTTGCACACACGTATAAAACAGCATCAATATTCCGTTAGAACAGGACAGTTGTCCAGTGCTCTTTTTGTCCATTTGTCAGAGTTATCCCACTGTATTGATTGGAATAATGCTTCAGTTTTATTCCATTGTAGCAACATTGTTAATAGAAATATTCTTGAGTCTGCCATTATCCAACTTTCAAATAACTTCAACATAAGCAAAGGTCTTTTTCAACTCGATCCTGTTGTTTTGAATTCCTTCAAAACAGATTTAGATAAAAAGGGTAGGACGCTAAATCTTTGGTAAACTTGTATGCTACTTTATTAACTTTTAATCTTCATTTTATTTTATATATATCGAAACTTGACTATAAAAGGCAAAGTGTTAAAACCCGGGCAGATTTCCAGTATAAATTTGTATTTTTATAATTCATTTGATCTTGTGCTAAAAATCGATATTTTTCCTTGCAAATCTGTACGCCTCTTTGTTAATCCTTTAATTTTTAATTTTTATTTTTACTTCTCCGTTTATTGCATATATATATATATATATATATATGTGTGTGTGTGTAGATATGTATGTATATATATATATATATATATATATGTTTGTGTGTATGTATGTTATTTATTTATTTTTTTTTTTCTTTTTTTTTTCTTTCTGTAACCTATATATAGGCCGTAACCCTTTATGTACTTCAGTGTTCCTGAGGATGTCATTAGACGAAAGCGCTTGAGCACCTTTTTGTGTTTCCTTTCCTTCGTGGTTTTATTCATCATAATATTTTTCACGTGTTACTTTCGTGAAATAATTTTCATATATATATATATATATATATATATATATTATATCGTAAAGAACGACGCTTGTATAGGAGAACATTCCGCGCAAGATGAGAAGAGAGAACGAACAAATGAAAAAATGAGGTAACCACCCGGGAATCGAACCCGGGATCTTCCGATTGCCAGTCAGATATGATAACCACTACACCATAGTCCTCAGTCGATCAGAAGTCGTAATTCCTCTACATACGCGCAGAAACCAATGCCACGAGGGGCACCTCCCGCATGCCGTATCTATATATACATTTCAACTGCAAAGAACACGCAGTATAAATAACGTAAAGAACGGCGCTTGTATAGGAGAACATTCCGCGCAAGATGAGAAGAGAACGAACAAATGAAAAAATGAGGTAACCACCCGGGAATCGAACCCGGGATCTTCCGATTGCCGGTCAGATATGATAAACTACACCATGGTCCTCAGTCGATAAGAAGTCGTAATTCCTCTACATACGCGCAGAAACCAATGCCCCGAGGGGGCACCTCCAGCATGCCGTATCTATATCTACATTTCAACTGCAAAGAACACGCAGTATAAATAACGTAAAGAACGACGCTTGTATAGGAGAACATTCCGCGCAAGATGAGAAGAGAGAACGAACAAATGAAAAAAATGGGGTAACCACCCGGGAATCGAACCCGGGATCTTCCGATTGCCGGTCAGATATGATAACCACTACACCATGGTCCTCAGTCGATAAGAAGTCGTAATTCCTCTACATACGCGCAGAAACCAATGCCCCGAGGGGGCACCTCCAGCATGCCGTATCTATATATACATTTCAACTGCAAAGAACACGCAGTATAAATAACGTAAAGAACGGCGCTTGTATAGGAGAACATTCCGCGCAAGATGAGAAGAGAGAACGAACAAATTAAAAAATGAGGTAACCACCCGGGAATCGAACCCGGGATCTTCCGATTGCCGGTCAGATATGATAACCACTAGACCATGGTCCTCAGTCGATAAGAAGTCGTAATTCCTCTACATACGCGCAGAAACCAATGCCCCGAGGGGGCACCTCCCGCATGCCGTATCTATATATACATTTCAACTGCAAAGAACACGCAGTATAAATAACATAAAGAACGACGCTTGTATAGGAGAACATGCCGCGCAAGATGAGAAGAGAGAACGAAGAAATGAAAAAATGAGGTAACCACCCGGGAATCGAACCCGGGATCTTCCGATTGCCGGTCAGATATGATAACCACTACACCATGGTCCTCAGTCGATCAGAAGTCGTAATTCCTCTACATACGCGCAGAAACCAATGCCCCAAGGGGGCACCTCCCGTATGCCGTATCTATATCTACATTTCAACTGCAAAGAACACGCAGTATAAATAACGTAAAGAACGACGCTTGTATAGGAGAACATTCCGCGCAAGATGAGAAGAGAGAACGAACAAATGAAAAAAATGGGGTAACCACCCGGGAATCGAACCCGGGATCTTCCGATTGCCGGTCAGATATGACAACCACTACACCATGGTCCTCAGTCGATAAGAAGTCGTAATTCCTCTACATACGCGCAGAAACCAATGCCCCGAGGGGGCACCTCCCGCATGCCGTATCTATATATACATTTCAACTGCAAAGAACACGCAGTATAAATAAAGTAAAGAACGACGCTTGTATAGGAGAAAATCCGCGCAAGATGAGAAGAGAGAACGAACAAATGAAAAAATGAGGTAACCACCGGGGAATCGAACCCTGGATCTTCCGATTGCCGGTCAGATATGATAACCACTACACCATGGTCCTCAGTCGATCAGAAGTCGTAATTCCTCTACATACGCGCAGAAACGAATGGGCATTGGTTTCTGCGCGTATGTAGAGGAATTACGACTTCTGATCGATTGAGGACCATGGTGTAGTGGTTATCATATCTGACCGGCAATCGGAAGATCCCTGGTTCGATTCCCGGGTGGTTACCTCATTTTTTCATTTGTTCGTTCTCTCTTCTCATCTTGCGCGGAATGTTCCCCTTTACAAGCGTCGTTCTTTACGTTATTTATACTGCGTGTTCTTTGCAGTTGAAATGTATATATAGCTACGGCATGCGGGAGGTGCCCCCTCGGGGCATTGGTTTCTGCGCGTATGTAGAGGAATTACGACTTCTGATCGATTGAGGACCATGGTGTAGTGGTTATCATATCTGACCGGCATTCGGAAGATCCCGGATTCGATTCCCGGGTGGTTACCTCATTTTTTAATTTGTTCGTTCTCTCTTCTCATCTTGCGCGGAATGTTCTCCTATACAAGCGTCGTTCTTTACGTTATTTATACTGCGTGTTCTTTGCAGTTGAAATATATATATATATATATATATATATATATACCTATATATCTCATTTCTCTTGTAGGCCTACAGCTTTAATACATTTCTCAAGTGCGTATCGAATGGCAGTATAAAAGGGCACCCTTACGAAGGTTTTTCCTAGCGGTACTGTATTCGTAATGAGGTCCAGATGTTTGAGGAATTTCCTGAGTAAACACGAATAAAAGTAGATTCATCACAGTGTACTGCAGACACCACAAATTCTCGTCTCCAGCAGAAATATATACTGAAGAGCATTTTCTTGTGTCAAGTTACGACAAGAGACGCCTTTTGCGATAAGGAACATCCTCACCAAGGCCTGAAACAGCGGTCAACCTCATGAAAACAGGTTGAGGGCGGTATGAGGGCGCGCATTGTCCTGTAACAGAATAACACCTGACAATCTACCTCTCCGTTTTGTGCGAATTGCTTGCTTTAACTCATTCCGAAGCACGTCAGAATACGATGCACTTGTTACTGTAGTTCCACGCTCTAGATAATGTTCAAGGATAAGGCCTCGTGTATCCCAAAACAGTGTTAGCATAACTTTACCTGCTGACGGCTGCGCTTTGAACTTCCTTGCAAAGGGAGATGGGAGATTGTCGGAAGGTGTTATTCTGTTACACGACAATGCGTGCCCTTATACCGCTGCACAGACTAGAAAATGCCTTTAAAAACTTAAGTTTGAAGTTCTCGACAATTCGGACCATTCGGATTTTTACCTGTTTGGACCACTAAAAGACGATTTGAGAGGTCAGCGATTCCAAGGCGATGATGACCTGAAGAAGGCGGTGCATGACTGGCTACGCACACAGCCAAAAACATTCTTTTGTGATGGCATTAGGAAGCTTGTAGATCGCTGGACTAAGTGTATTGAGAAACAGGGAGACTATGTTGAGAAGTGATGTGTTTATAATCTATCAGATGTGAAAATAGAATTGTGAAAATAAAAAGTGCAGATACTTCTTGGGTTATCCTCGTACAATTAATCACAGAAAAATAAAATTGGTATTACAATATGTACATTTTGTAGGGAGTGACGGGACTTTCCGAACACCCTGTACAGGCGGAGCATTGGGCAGTCGGATTAAAATTGGGTTAAGGTGGTAGGGTCAATGAGAAATACATTTTTATGAACCAGCTACTCATGGCGGTAACGTGTAAAAATTTGGGTTGAAACGCCATTTTTTTTTCTGCGGGTGTTTCATTGTTGTTTAGCTATTCATTAAAAAAGGAATTGAAGCGACTTCATTGTTCAGAGAGAGTTGACGAAATTCGATTTAGCATTTTTTGTCACCACTACATGTTTTCAGGTCCTCGTTTAAACGACGTTGGAATCCATTTATAATGAAGTTGGAATCTTTGTTTGGCTCTTTGTATTGAGCCTGTTCTCTGAGTTCACAATTCGAGAACCATAAATTTATTTTTACTTCTAGTTACTCCATCTAGGTGAACTCTTATACTGTAGAATCTTAAAGCGCCTAAGTAATTTTTTGGCATTAAAGAGTAAATCATAAATTTATATACAAGTATATTGTAAGTTGTGTTGGACTGGTTCTTCGTCAGTTATATTTGAGGAAATAGTATCAAGGGGATAGTTTGTGTATTTTGAATATAAAATGGCTAAGAAATTGGTGAATCTACTCCCTCCAGTTTTATTGCGCCTGCATGTGTTTTTTTTTTTTTTTAATTCTGTTTTTCGATTAAATTTATTTCCTCCTTTCTTGTCTGAATTATCTCGTTCTTAGTTTGCTGTCTTTGAAAGCTTTATCGATTAAGAGTAAGAGTATAGGTGAAACAAGGCATGTACTACAGGCGTTTCCGCCTTACTATACGGCACGAACTCGTCCAGTCGTCCATCAAGTCATTATGTAAAAGCACCCATAATATTATAGCATTTCAACGTGTGTGTAAACATTCCGTTTTCTTTATCTGCGAACTCGCATTGTATGTTATTTATCGAGCTGACAGTCATTAATGTATTATTGTACAATTTAATGTGAATTATTATAACCTGTTGTTGTATCTGACACTGTGTATTCATAGTAACAATTAATTCATGATATAACAAGCTATGTGTAACTTTGATTTATAACCACTGCATTTTATGTTGTATGTACCGTACTGTATTAATCGTTGGAATACTGTTTTAATTAAAGAAAAAGCCGTGCAGTCTATCCTTTTACCTTGTTGATTGACAAATCACTGGTGATCCTAAGTATTAATTAAGTATTTAATTACCTCGACAACCTACTTAATTATTAATTACCGCAGCTGCTATCTTCATATTGGTAGCCTGCACAATTAGGCTCTACAAACTTGCCTCAATTAGCAGCCTATACAGTTGATGCCTATAACTTGGGATATATACACACACACACACACACTGTATAATAAACGGTATTGATCTTTAGCTTAAATAAGAGGAAAGACAAACTTACCTGAATAGCTACGGGTAAACATGGAAATCAATATCATGTCACAGAAACTGCAATTAAACATCGTCGCACGCTTTGAAATGAAACAGGTAATGAAGCCCATATTAGGAGATACTGTATGTCGTTCTACCATTTCCTTCAATCCTTAAGCGGTTACACACAGATTTAGTGATTTATTTTAAGCTTTTCCTTAAAACTATTGAAACACCCACACTAAATTGTCACTCTCTTCATCGTACATATCATGAGGATATGTGTGTGTGTGTGTGTGTGTGTGTGTGTGTGTGAATTAAAATGCAGAGAAAGCAAGCATATATATATATATACACCGTTGAATTTCGTTATAAGTATGTATATAATTAAAACTGAGCTAACAAAGAGAGGAAGATACTTACTCTGATAACATGCACGCAAAATGATTTGAACTACTTTTGACGACTCTAACCATTAATTCATCAAAAATTAAAGGCAAATTTATATGTCAAAGTAGTAATAGAAAATAAGAAGACTGTGGAACAGATTTAATTTGCCCAAGGGAGTGGAGCTTAATAAATAAGTCGCAAAGTTGTCATTGTAGAGCGATAGTACACGCGCACACACACACACACACACACACACACACACACACACATATATATATATATATATATACATATACTCACACACTCCTGTTCATTATCATGCTAACAGACATAGACAGTGGAGTAAACAGCAACAGTATAGTAACATCCTTCGCAGACGATACAAAGATTAGCAGAAAAATCAGCGATGTAAATGAAGTGAAGGCCTTGCAGAGGGACACGAACAAAATATACAAATGGTCAGAAGACAGCAACATGACATTTAACACCGAGAAATTTCAGCTCTTGAGATATGGTAGAAAAGAGGAACGTAAACAGACTGCATGTTATGCTCCAGATAGACAGGAAATTCAGAGAAGCACGAAAGCGATCGATCTGGGGGTAATAATTACAGATGATGCGAAATTCGAAACACAAAATCAGATAGCGATAAATAAAGCAAAAAGAGTCGCCGGACAGGTACTAAGAACGTTCAAAAGAAGGGACAAAACAGTAATGATTCCCCTGCTAAAAACACTGATTATACCAAAACTTGAATACTGCTCAGTTTTGACGTCCCCATATAAAAAGGAAGAAACTAATAAACTAGAAGAAACTCAGAGACATTTCACAGCAAAGATTGATGGCTGCAAAGAACTCAACTACTGGGAAAGACTACGTAAACTAAATCTGTACTCCCTGGAAGAGGAAGAGGGAGGTACACCATAATCTACATATGGAAAATGATCGAAAAACTGGTACCAAACCTAAAACTAAACCCAATTACGATTCAAACAACACGGGAAAATAGGAAAGACAGGATGTGTACTTCTGTAGTGTTCCCAAATTAAAGGCCCAACAAGGGACCTCCTCAACACTGAAGGAAAATAGCTTGGTTGTCAGGGGGCCAAGACTTTTTAACAAGCTTCTAAATGACCTCAGAAACGTTACAGGGGTCAAAGTTGAAGTCCTCAAAAGAAGACTAGATGCCTGGCTCAGGACGGTACGAGATAAGCCGGGGGTACCTGGCTATGTACGGTGGAGAGCGCAAGAAAACAACTCGCTCCTCCACCAAGCCACACCTACAGGCGGGGCGGATCTTTTAAAGTATTTCACCCCCAACATACTCTTTTCAACAATCATCACCCTAATGTTGCTCTTTTCAACTATATCCCCCACAAAGTTTAAACTCTGCAAATTAACGAAAGATAAGAAAACAATAACAACAAATTTATTATTTATTGCAAACATATAATAAATAGAGAACCATTATTTACATAGGATAAAATTTGAATGCTCGGTTAGGTCAACTGTACGCCCTTGACTATTGGTTAAGTTTAGTCGTGATATTTTCGTTAAAGCTAACGAAAATATCACAACTAAACCTAACCAATCATCAAGGACGTACAGTTGACCTAACCGGGCATGCAATTAACCTAACCGGGCATATATATATATATATATATATATCGAAACCTACGGTAAAATTATTGAATGCCCGGTTAGGTTAATTGAATGTCTGGTTAGGTCAACTGTACGCCCTTGACAATTGGTTAGGTTTAATCGTGATATTTTCGTTAGATTTGTAGAGGACCGACAAGAAATAGATTAACAAGTAGACAAAAAAATTCTTTCTTTCACGCCATCATCAAACATTCTTAGAAGACACACGTGGTCAAGGAAACAGAAACAATGAAAACGTCTGTTTCTTCTTAATCGGCCCGCGAAAGCAAGCCCTTATCAACTAAAGGACGCGTAGGAGGCGTTTCAAGAAATGCCCGCGAAAGTTCCGCGTCACAGAGGTTATATAAGCGAGTTTCCACTGATACACTTCCTTCATTTTTTTTTCTTAATTTTGCAACCTTCCTTCGGGAGGTAAAACAAAAAAAAAAATGGTGTCAATAATTCAGCATTGTTGAAGCACCTTAAACAGAAAAAAACAAAACCATAAGTACTTAAAATTATGGAAATATGGTGTCAATGATCCAGTAGGGTTGAAGCACCTTAAGCAGAAAAAACAAACAAAACACTCCTCACTCGCTCCCCACTCGCTCCCCACTTGCTCCCCACTCGCTCCCCACTTGCTCTCCACTCGCTCACTTGTCGCTTGTCATTTTCTCGTCTTGGTCTCCACCTTCATCAGCAGAAACTCGTCACGTCAACCGCCCTCCAGCTTCCCGCCGGAGGAGCGGCCTGCTGTTTTCTTTAAGGCTTTCGATCTATCGTCAAGTAAGACCTTCCGTCGTTAGCCTGTAGAAGCACTTTTTCGAAGCCCAGCGCCGTTTCGACTTCAACCGACTTCAGTCCCTCAAGCATCATCTCAACTCTACATGAAGCATCACTTGACGTAAGCTATAAATCCTTCCTGCAACAAACAACACTACTGCAGTAGGCGTTTCCAGTGGCCTCTTCACCACACCTCAACCTGTTACCAATCATCCTCGAGAGCACCGGCAAAGCTCAACGCTACGAGAAAACATCGTCAAGGAGTTTACAGTACGTGAACCTTCTACGAAGCTACAAGCCCAAATCACTTCACCTTGGTTCAGCGTCCGCAGCTTTACGGAAAGCGGCCGTCAACGAGAATCCAATAGGCCCATGAACACTTCACCGTGAAGACCTCGATTTGTAGAACAACGGACGACAACGACTCCTCGAACCAACAGTAATAGGTCCACCTTCTACACTCTCGTGAAGCCTACATCAGCCTACCGCCGAACGGTAGGCTATACTCCCAAAGTGTTTAATTAAGCGTTCTAACTGACTCTCGTTAAAAACGCAGTAGGCCTATTTCATAATCCAAGTGTCATTACAATATTTGATTGTACATCAGACTAATTCTCTAATACAAACCCGCACTAGGCTTATTTCCTGTGCCCAGTTCGTGTCATTTCCAATACCGTAATCGTGAATTGTATCATCCTGCTATTGTGTTCTTTCATGTATCCATCAATATTTTGCATCCACTTATTTATGTGATTTATTTAAGCATTTCATTATTGACGGCCAATCCACTTACCGTGTACTAAACACATGTGCATTCTTAATATCATTACTAGGCCCATTCAATGTTCCATTTATGCGTAACTCTAGCCTGCTTCACCTATTCAGTGTACCAATTAGCCCTGTTCAAAAATCAACTTTTTCTTATTTTCATAGGTTTCTGTACTTTTTCCCATGCTTTTTGACCTGAGAAGGCCGAAAATAACAACCATTTTGACCTAGGTTGTTGGGAAGCATTGCCGCATGGAGCTTTAAGTTTTCTGCCTTGAAATCGGCCAAAAGCACCAGTTCCGGGGTCCCTTGAATCATGTTTTGCACTATAACTTTTTATCTAAACAAGATAGAGCAACAAAATAGGCACCAAATTAAAGTGTTTTTAATCCTCTTTCTAACTTATACAATTATGATAATCTTGGAACAAGAAATGGCACATTGGTACATACAAAGATTTCAGAAATATCACAAAACTCGTTTTCTCACACTCAAGGCAGACAAGGCGCCTTATTCATGACACAAATTTGAGATTAACATTTTGTCACAAGTCTAATCGATCAAGAAGTGAAAGCATTACATGATGATTAATTTCATAATGACATTTACACAGTCAGTTGTTGAGAGTTTGTTTCTTGAAGCTGTCAAAGTGGCGTCTGTTGAACTCCACAGCTTGAAGGAGATAGTCCCTTTGCTTGGCATCTGTTGTTATGACATTTGCAAAGTCGCTCATCATCTTGACACCACGTTCAGCAATGTCATTCACCACTTTCAGATTCTTAACATAGTCCAACGCTTTTCTGTAGTCCTCATTCTGTGGCCAAGACGTGACAGGTTCCAGAAGCCACTTGGATCCAATGTTCAGTGTGTCCAGCAGGAAATGTGATTCTGGGCCAATGAGATCAACCAGGGTAGTCTTAGCTGTGACTCTCTGGAATAGAGGCTTTCCTGTTCTGAAGCTGTCTGGCTTCTCAGTGGCATGTAACGGCACCAATGTCGTGCTTCAATGTGTCACTCAATCTACTGCTGAACAGGGCAAATGGCACGACTTCCTGCGTCAGGTACCATTTGTGGTTTTCCATCTTATTAAGTACTGCATCAGCAAGCTCTGGGTCAGTTTTCTTGTACTTCAACATGTCCTGGATTAGACTTAGATCATTCACGGGAGCATCTGCAGCAGACATTGACATCATCCATACAGGAGTGTAGAACAGCGCAAGGAAGGTGTTGAGTCTTTCCAGCTTTGATACAGTGTCTTCGTCGTACTCAAGTTGATCTGCAAACATCAGCATTTTCATGGAGTACAGGTTTCTGGCCATCCATCTGGCCTGATGAATGGCGCCTTGTCGACTCCAGTGAATACCTCGAGGAGGCGTTCCTCCAAGAACAATGACTGTCAATTCAGCCATTTCCCTGTAGTCGGCTCTTGGAAGCCTTTCTGCTGTTAGAATGTCTTGGAGTATTTCTTCACTGTTCTTCTTCTTTTCCTTCAGCCATTTGCTGTTGATAGCCAGCATCTTTGTGTTTTCCTTGGACAAGTCCGTCCAAACATCCTTCAGATGCTCAAACCAGGGATTATCTGGCCCCTTCACCTTCCCAAACAGCTTCTCCCAAACTGCTCCTACTAGGATTTCCAGGATGTGATGTCGACAGGCCAGATAAAACACCTTTTTGTTCAGCATTTTCTCTAGCAGTTTGGCAGCTCCTCTGTGAACTCCACTGTTACTGGATGTAGTGTCAAAAACAAGGGCAGTAACATTATCCGTAAGTTCCCATGTCTCCAGTAAATCCATTGAAGCCTCAGCCTGAGCTGTGCCAGAAGAATTGTCGATGACAGGTACTCCCAATAACTTTCCTTCAGTGTATGAAGGTGGACCAGACACAAGCACAGCTAAAGTCTCTGAGGTACTTCCAGGTTCACTGCCCAAGACATCTTTGAGCAACTTTCCATCCCAGTGTAAGGCAGCGTACTGTGGGGGTTTTTCACAAAACTTGGACATGTGACTCTGGCTGATATTATACCTGGACAGCATTCTGTTGCGACGTGTTGTTGAGGTTGAGATGACGAAGTTATCCAGATCAGTCCCTCCAGCTTTCAAGGTGGCAGAAACCATGGCAGTAACTTGATTGTCTGATAAATCAAGACGATCAGCTGTATTGCAGATGACATCACATTCCATGACCTTCCTTGGAAACGTCAAAGTCACACTAGTCACAGTGTCTTGATGGTGAGAACATCCAGGACGAGGCTGATGGTAATCTATGTCCTCTGTGTTAGCGTCGTTGTCAGTTGAGTCACCCCAGGTAATGTCATCCACATGAACAACTGCCTCTTGTTCTGCTGCAGCTGTAAAATAGTACAACATGTTAAGACTAATTGTTAAGTACATGCTAAATATCGCAATGGAGTAAAACTTAAAACTTTTTGTGACGTTCAAAGTAATTAGTTTTACCTTTTTCTTGTCTATGCTGCAATCTTTCATTCCTCGCTGCTTGCTGCAGGGATCTTGTCTCAAAAATCTTGTCATGACCAGACATATGACCTTTCCTCTCAGTCTTTTGGTCTTCGTAGAACCTGATATCCTCATCTTTCTTCTCTCTGGATAACAGTCTGTTGTTCTGTATTTCCTGGATTGCATCTGGAGCTCCTATATCGAACAGGCTGTCTAATTCCAGCACAAATGCTCCTCTTTTTCCTCCAGGGTTACTTGCTCTTCCTTTGCTTTTCACCAGAGCACGATGTTTCTCATGTAGTTTCATGAAGAGCTTCATTGCGTTGTACTTGGTCATTGTCTTGATCCTAGCCATCTGCCAGAATGGGATGATAGATTCAACTGTTTCATATGCAAGGTCTTGAACCATGGGCCTCCCTGCATTTTCCGGTAAATTCTGAAGATTAAGGAAATACTGGAACGCCTGTCTGTTGGTGGGAAGCTGGGAACCACTGACAAAAGCTGAAGGGTATCCAACCAGGAAAGTTTCAGTGAGAGATCTGGTAGATGGCCCAGTTGACACCTGCCTGTGGACAGTACGTGGAGGTTCTGAGATATCAACTGTGCGCCAACGGAGCTCCCTCAGCTCCTTGCTTAATGCCATTGTGAAGTTGTAACTTGTAGATGGTTTTCTAGATTCTGATTGAGTTTCTGTTGTTTCCTGAAAAATGATAGATAATTATTATTATTATCATTATTATTATTAATAATTATTTATTTATTATTATTATTATTATTATTATTTATATTATTATTTATTAATTTTATGCTCTTTCATTTGATACCTAATTTGTTGCTCTATCTTGTTTAGATCAAAAGTTAAAGTGCAAAACATAATTCAAGGGACCCCGGAATTGGCGCTTTGGCCGATTTCAAGGCAGAAAATTTAAAGCTCCATGCGGCAATGCTTCCCAACATCCTAGCTCAAAATAGTTGTGATTTTCGGCTTTTTCAGGTCAAAAAGCATGGGAAAATGTACAGAAACCTATGAAAATAAGAAAACGTTGATTTTTGAACAGGCCTAGACTGTACCATACGTACGTGCTTAATTTCTATTATTATTAGGCTGCAAGAATTTATTCCATGTTCATTCATGCATAACCTTTAGCCTACATAATCAGTGTGTTATGTATTCTATTCAGTGTACCAAAACGTACGTGCTTAATTTCTATTATCACTAGGTTTCATATTTTATGTGTTCCATTTTGCATGCCATTAGCCTAACATAAATGAATGCATTACTTGACAATTACGCTCTTAACCATTTCTCTTATTGGCTAAGCTCCATGTCATCTTAGCATAATATAAAGGCTGTTAAATAATTGTTATTCAATATAATTATTATTAATCATTTGTTATTCACTGTGAACAAATAACTGATTTATTTTCTTAATTAAATACAAAACAATAAGGTGCTTTTTATAACCCAGCAATATTTGCTTGGGTGTAATCCAAGCTGGTGACCTCGAAGCAATTCGTATCACTCAGAAATATTATAGTTGTTAACTCAGCCTGTCATTATAACAATCAATTTGCAGCAATTAATTACTAGCATTAAATTAATCAGCATCACCTCATTCGGCTAACAATAGGCCCACTATAGATTTAACGAAAATATCACGACTAAACCTAACCAATCGTCAAGGGCGTACAGTTGACATAACCGAGCATTCAAATTTTATCCTATGTAAATAATGGTCCTCTACAAACCAGAAATATGAGAGAATATAATAGAATTTTCAAGTTATGTATCTGATATACATATCTTAAAAATTCTGTTATGTAAATAAGATAAGTAAAACCTGTTAAATTGTCTTACCCCCTAATATTGACCTTTTAAACTATGTTCCCCCTCTCTGAAGCTGGGGGGGGGGGGGAAATAGTTTAAAAGATCCGACGGGGCTACCAGCTTGACTTTCGTGTGAAGAGAGACCAACGCACGGAACAGAAACGAGGTTAACGAGGTTATATATATATATATTATATATAATATATATATATATATATATATATATATAACAGAAGAAAACAGAAAACAGAAACGAGGCCGAAACCATGTAGGCGAAAGAGAGTATAAAGACAACGAAGGACATTAACACAAATAGGAAAAGACAAGAGGGCAATCAAGAAACCGAAGTGAAACTATCCCCCAATAAGAAGCAAAAAACAAAGGCTACGAGTAAATATAGTGAAGGAATTATATGCAGATATAAAAAAAGATAAAAGATAAGTGCAGATTTAAAAGAGGACAATGTATATATGAACATCCCAAGTATGCAGTTTTTTCTATAATAATAGTCATTGTAAATTTGGAGACAGATCTAAATTCTACCACCCGGACATCTGCAGGACTTGCGCAAAATATGGAACCTGCAATTACGGGAAAAACTGCTACTCTCAACATCTCCCGACGAACTCAAAGTTTAAATGACAATAGGAATAACAATAACAATAGGAACACAATAAGTGAACAAAAAACTTTTTTCAACATCGCAGACACGATACGGCTGCTAAATGTCATCCAACGCATGCAGTTGACACAGCTGGAAGCCCCCGAGCCAAACCGCTTCCGGGTAAGAAGCTACCAGAACAGGTAGGCGGGAACGGATCTCTCTTGGAGGATCATAGGGCAACGAAACAAGCGATATCGAAGGAAAACGAACTTAAAATATGACTCACTGAGTCCTGAAATTCTGGTCACTCATTGCCTCCGGAACCAATCGTGCCGGAGTCGAAAGAATCTAGTATATATATACAGGGTGGGCCGTAAGTTTCCATACATAGGAAAAATAAACATTTTTTTATGGACAACCATTTTTATTTATATAATATGCTCTACATGGTTGCCATTGTTTTGAAAACACATTTCAATACGTGTTCCCCACTGTTGATGAACACGCATTAGCACAGTTGACGTTATGCTTGTAATGGCGTTGGTGATACGTTCCTTTAGATGATTTATGTCTCGTATCTTTTCCTGATACACCATGGCCTTCAAGTGCCCCCAAAGATAGAAATCAAGGGGGTGAGATCTGGGGATCTGGGAGGCCACTCCACAGGACCACGCCGACCAATCCAAGCATCCGGAAACTGCTGATCCAAATACCGACGCACGTGAAGACCATAATGAGGTGGAGCTCCATCTTGCTGGAAGTAAACTGGGAAGTTACCTTCCTCGTTTAGCAGGGATGGGAAAATCTCTTCTTGCAACATGTTAAGATACCTTTCGGCATTAAGATTTCCACTGACAAAAATTGGTCCAATAATTCTGTCACCCCATATCCCGGCCCACACCATCACTTTACCGGCACCTTGCATCTTCGTCGGACTCAGCCAGTTAGGGTTAGCATTACTCCAATAACGTATGTTTTGCCGATTAACCTCTCCATTGACGTAAAAATTTGCTTCATCAGTAAACAAGATCTTACGTCAAACGCATATTCTTAGGGTATCTGAAACATAAAAACAAACGTTTAATTTTTCCTATGTATGGAAACTTACGGCCCACCCTGTATATATATATATATATATATATATATATATATATATATAAATTATTTCACGAAAGTAACATGTGAAAAATATTTATGATGAAAAAACCACGAAGGAAAGGAAACACAAAATGGTGCTCAAGCGCTTTCGTCTAATGACATCCTCAGGAACACTGAAGTACATAGAAGGTTACAGCCTATATATATAGGTTAAAAATATATACATATATATATATATATATACATACATACACATACAATAAACGGAGAAATGAAATTAAAAAAAAAAAAAAAAAATATTAAAAGATTGTGGGATGGGCATACAACTTTGTAAGGAAACACTATCGATTTTTAGCACAAGATCAAACTACCGATTTTTAGCACAAGATTAAATTAATTGTTTCCAACCAATGTTATAAAAAAAAAAAAAAAATACAAATTTATACTGGAAATCTGCCGGAGTTTTATCACTCTACCCATCTTGTATATAAAAATAAAATGAAAATTAAAAGTTAATAAAGTAGCATCCAAGTTTACCAAAGATTTAGCGTTCTACCCTTCTTATCTAAATCTGTTTTGAAGGAATTCAAAACAACAGGATCGAGTTGAAAAAGACCTTTGCTTATGTTGAAGTTATTTGAAAGTTGGATAATGGCAGACCCAAGAATATTTCTATTAACAATGTTGCCGGAGTGAAATAAAACTGAAGCATTATTCCAGTCAATACAGTGGGATAACTCTGACAAATGGACAAAAAGGGCACTGGACAACTGTCCTGTTCTAACGGAATATTGATGCTGTTTTATACGTGTGTGCAAATCCTTTCCCGTCTGACCTATGTAAAAGGAATCACATTGTTTACAACCAATTTTATAGATAATGCCTGAATTATTGGTAGGGCTATTTTTTACTATGATATTTTTCACAATATTGTTATATGAAAATACTACATTAATATCCAAAAGTTTAAGTACATTAGCAATGCCTAAAAAGCCCGGGAAAAATGGAAGTACTAAAATATTTTTTGACAAAGTACGAGTGTTATTATTGACACGATAGAAAGTTCGTTTTGCCTTGTTGAGACAAGATTCCATAAACGCAGATGGATAACACAGATCACTTCCAATACCGTTGATTTTTTCCAATTCGGCATCGATGTATTCCGGACTGGCGATCCTAAGGGCGCGGAGAAACATTGATGAAAAAATGACCTTCTTAGTGGGGTGTCATGTCCCGAGTAAAAGTGTACGTAGGACAAATTGTTTGTTGTTTTCCGATAGATACTAAACTTAAAACCTGGGCTTTCCCTATGTACACGCACATCCAAAAATGGGATTGAATTGTCTTGTTCCACTTCTAAAGTAAACTTAATGGAGGGGACTTGATCATTTAACTGAAGGAGGAAGTTATCCAGGTCACGATTCATGGGCCAGATACACAAAATCACAAAATATCGTCGACGTACCGCAACCAAGGGATGCCAACCCCCAGGATTCTCGGAATGTAAGTAATTTCGAAAAACTCCATATAAATATTGGAGAGGAGGGGCGATAAGGGGTTGCCCATGGCCATCCCAAAAACTTGTTTGATCTTGTGCTAAAAATCGATAGTGTTTCCTGACAAAGTTGTATGCCCATCCCACAATCTTTTAATAATTTTTTTTTTTTTTTTTTAAATTTCATTTCTCCGTTTATTGTATGTGTATGTATGTATATATGTGTATATGTATATATATATATATATATATTTTTTTTTTTTTTTTTAACCTATATATACGCTGTAACCTTCTATGTACTTCAGTGTTCCTGAGGATGTCATTAGACGAAAGCGCTTGAGCACCATTTTGTGTTTCCTTTCCTTCGTGGTTTTATTCATCATATATATATATATATATATATATATATAATATATATATATACACACAAACTCAGAATGGTCCCCTGAGAAACTTATATGTTAAACACAGACCGTGCATGGAACAAGGAACTCTTCTGGGAAATTACATCCACTATAGTTCGAATAAGTAATGATAAATGACAAATACTATAGTTTTTTTTTTTTTCATGATGGAAAGCCCAACATGGGCTTTGGGTTACTCGCAAAGAGGCCCCAAAATATAGCTTCCCTTGTGAGGAAGCTATATTTTGGGGCCTCTTTGCGAGTAACCCAAAGCCCACGTTGGGCTTTCCATCATGAAAAAGAAAAAACTATAGTATTTGTCATTTATCATTACTTATTCGAACTATAGTGGATGTAATTTCCCGGAAGAGTTCCTTGGTTCGGTTAAGTCGCAATATTTTCGTTTGTCTTAACGTTTTATTTGATTAAGTATACGCGGACAAAGTCGGGGAACGCAAACGACACTAGGATAATGTAGGGGAACGTAAACTACACTGGGCACCACAGGGGGACGTAAACTACACTTGCTCCAAGACCAAGAATCATCTTGGTTCCCTTTGTACATTTGGTACTTACGTATTATCGGGACTACCAAACTGTTTATTATGTATTTTTGCTCTCGTCATTTCCGTTTAAACTAACGAAAGTATCACAACTTAACCTAACCAATCATCAAGGGCGTACAGTTGACCTAACCGGGCATTCAGTTGACACGAATGTTGACACTGGATGTTTTTATCAATTACGGCGTTATTCTCTCATCCTTAACTTGCCCGAAATGTGACAGTGAGTGCCTAATAAGAAAAGACCAGAAAATATTTAGGTGAAATAGCCAATATTAACCTGTTAGGTTAATTGAATGCCCGGTTAGGTTAATTGAATGCCAGGTTAGGTTAATTGAATGCCCGGTTAGGTCAACTGAATGCCCAGTTAGGTCAACTGTACACCCTTGATGATTGGTTAGGTTAAGTTGTGATATTTTCGTTAGTTTAAACGAAAATGACGAGAGCAAAAATACATAATAAACAGTTTGGTAGTCCCAGTAATACATAAGTACCGTACATTTTTTAAACTATAAACTCATATTTTAGACTATGCAGACAATTAATAAAGAGAGAGAGAGAGAGAATTTTTTATTTATACCCTTTAATAATTACATTACGCGTAACACTGATAAGACTTTGTATTAAAGATTACTGTTTATGATGTAAGCCATAATCAACCATGCTTTAAATTAATTTATAAATAGTAATGATCCAATCACCGCCTCATGCAAATTATGAACTGACCTAAACCAGACCAGTGCGCATGCGCAAGGAGAGCATACTTGGGAAAAGGTTTCCAAACATATTTCTATTCACAGTGAAGACATAATACAAATTTTTCGTTTATATAAAAAAAATTCACCATGTAATGAATATTCAGAAATACTTTTCATACATTCTTTTAACCCTTTAACGCCGGAATTTTTGATATGGTTCAGTTACGCCAGGCACCTAAACATTTAATTACATTTAATTGAAAAATTAAGCATGAAAACGTGTTTACAATTGCTTTACTTTAATTAGAATCTCAATTTTATAATATGCTATACTATGCATATTATGTTATGCAAGGAATAGAATTTTATAGTTTATATTTTATCTGGAACAATTCATATATTTTTCATTATATTAAAAACGTTACGCCTAAGTTACGCAATTAAGAAGAATAGAAACAAACAACAAAAGTTACGGAATTGTTACGGAACGAAAGAGCGGATAAGGGTTTTAATTTTTTAATATAAAAAAGTTGCCGAGCAAAATAGCGGAAAAGTTTTAATTTTCGCTAAAGCTGAAAAAATAATGCTTGTGTTACACGTAGATTTCAGTGTTACATAAACATTACGTTAAAATGTGTAACTGGTGTGCAACTTATATGTGAATTTACTTAGAGTGAGGGTAGAAAATAAATTTAATAATTTAATATGTTTGTGGCACAACATGTAAAATAGCATGTAAAATGGAGGTCCGATGCTAATGTCTCCGAGCAACTGATACAATGAGCAAACCAACCAACCAACATAGCATATATATTTAATTCTCTCTTGAAAAATAATAGGTATGCCGTTTCTTCTTGATAGCCCAAAGTCCAACGATTAAAACGTGCACCGCGTGCATATATGAGACATGTTTAAAAATTCGTTTCAGTAAAACTTCGCAGATGTGAATCGGAAACTTTAAGCAGTTTTGTGCGTGCATGTTCCGCACATCTCAAGAGTGCCTTCAGTTTTCCAATATCCTTCTTACAAATTTATTATATTTTAATATTAACGTAAGAAATTTAACTTAACCGATAAGTCAATATAGTCTTCATATTAAAACGTCTTCTGCCTTGTAGTAATTCTATACTAGTGTTTTATATGCAATTTGTCTGACGTACATTTCTTTCGAGTGTTATGTTTTTAAATACGTGGACATCTTTTACTTAATTGTTGGAAGACTCTTTTTCAAGCACAGAACAATTAAGTTTCCAATTAAGTTTCCAAATATACATGCATATAAAATAGATCTTATTAAAAATTTGGACTGTGTCAAATTTTTTTGAAAATTTTTTCACTAGTACAGTTTTTTATGCTGATTCTAAATATGCAACTCATTTTTTGCGGAAATAAATATTTAACATTTTATTGGCGTTTATTTGCAGGAATAGTGCCGGCTTCTGCATACGAACTCGCATAAACAGTAATTTTTGTTGTTATTAATGTTCCCCGGTCAATTGAATGCCCGGTTAGGTCAGCTGAATGCCCGGTTAGGTCAACTGAATGCCCGGTTAGGTCAACTGTACGCCCTTGACGATTGGTTAGGTTGAGTCATAATATTTTCGTTAGTTTTAACAACAAAAATTACTGTTTTTTGCGAGTTCGTATGGGTTACTCGCAAAGAGGCCCCAAAATATAGCTTCCCTTGTGAGGGAAGCTATATTTTGAGGCCTCTTTGCGAGTAACCCAAAGCCCACGTTGGGCATTCCATCATGAAAAAGAAAAAACTATAGTATTTGTCATTTATCATTACTTATTCGAACTATAGTGGATGTAATTTCCCAGAAGAGTTCCTTGTTCAATGCACGGTCTGTGTTTAACATATAAGTTTCTCAGGGGACCATTCTGAGTTTGTATATATATATATATATATATATATATATATATATATATATATACTAGATTCTTTCGACTCCGGCACGATTGGTTCCGGAGGCATTGAGTGACCAGAATCACTAGGAATGAATTTCAGAACTCAGTGAGTCATATTTATATGATTCGATGAGTTGATGCATCTTAGCTATCTATATATACGAATGGTGGAATGAATAAATCAGCAAATGAAGGCTCCGTCGTAGCTAAGTTGCAACACTGTTTCTCGGTAGATCAGCGATGTGTGGTCTGGGTTGGATAGGTGACTGCCCTCTACGCCCTGTGGATGTAGCGACCCGTGATCCGGGTTCGAAGTTAAGCTATGGGTCCCATCTGTCATATGTCTCCGTTAGTATGAAGCAAAATCCAACAACATTCCACAAACGATACGAGAGATTTCGAGAGTATATCAATTTTTCTTCAGAGAATGGTTCTCTGAAGAGCCGTTAACGTTAAAATAAATTCGAAAACATTCGAAAGGATCGTTTTTCTAATTTTCTTTCTCAGTTCGATTCACCTTATATGTGCATTACACCAGTACACCTTTATACGATCGCTATTTTAAACACTTAATAATGTAATTCTCACCGAGTTTACCATAATATATAAAATTTCATTACAGTATAAATGAAATGCGAATTTGTGCTGTATTTGATGAAGCATTAATCAAATATTCAGAATATATATATATATATAATATACTAGCCTCCTTCTAGTCCAGCAACTCGGTAGTTAAGGTACCGTTAAGGTACAATATATCCATATTACCAGCGAAGGACTCTTCTACCTCCTCCTGCTTGCAAAAAGATAAGTAAGAATGGATATAGTGTACCTTAACGTACCTTAACTACAGAGTGCCGGACTAGAAGGAGGCTAGTATATTATATATATATATATATTCTGAATATTTGATAAATGCTTCATCAAATACAGCACAAATTCGCATTTCATTTATACTGTAATGAAATTTTATATATATATACTATATATATATATATATATATATATATATATATATATATATATATATATGTATATATATACAGGGTGTCCCAGAATTAACTATCTATTTCAATGAAATCGGACAAATTTTTTAAAAACACACTTTTTTTATGTTTATCATGTTTAATATGTGTTAAAAATGTATAAATATCTAAATTTTTTTCATAATTTTATTTTCATAATTTTTTCATTATCTGGTCCAATGAAAGACCGTCTGAAGTCATAAAATGGCAAAGAGACTCTCCAAAAGTTAACGTGTGGCTTGGATGACCAATCCAAAATTTATGGTGCTCCATCTTGTTGAAACACAACATTATCAAGAATGCCATCATCAAGAGCTGTGGTTCGAGAAACTGCTGAAGCATATCAAGGTAGACCGTACCTGTTACAGTTGCTCCCGCAAAGAAGAATGGGCCATAAATTTTGGATTTCGTCATTCCAAGCCACACGTTAACTTTTGGAGAGTCTCTTTGCCATTCTATGACTTCAGACGGTCTTCCATTGGACCAGATAATGAAAAAATTATGAAATAAAATTATGAAAAAATTTAGAAATTTATACATTTTTAACACATATTAAACATGATAAACATAAATTAAAGTGTGTTTTTAAAAATTTGCCCGATTTCATTGAAATAGATAGTTAATTCTGGGACACCCTGTGTATATATAATATATATATATATATATATATATATATATATAATATACTAGCCTACTTCTAGTCCGGCAACTCGGTAGTTAAGGTACCGTTAAGGTACACTATATCCATTCTTACTTATCTCTTTGCAAGCAGGAGGAGGTAGAAGAGTCCATCGCTGGTAAATATAAAACCCTCGTCGGTTAATGCCACAAACAACTATTCCCTAGTGGTGATGCCCAACCAATGGGGAGAAGTGAACAGGCAAAAATTGAAGTTCTTTTCAATCTTTTTAATTAAGTTTAATTAAGCTGGTCTAAGTGTTCTGAAACAGATGAGTAGCAAAACCAGTGTTGACTCTTGAGAATCATTAACTTAACAGGGGTGTATCAGTGATACATACCAGGTTGTAGGGAGGGGACATTCAGTAGTAACGAAAAATTTACTCTTTATTAGTTTGGCATGCATCCGGAACCAATCGTGCCGGAGTCGAAAGAATCTAGTATATATATATATAATCAGGAGTCATGCCTGACACAGGACGGTACCAGATGAGCCGGGTGTACATGGCTATGTGCGGTGGAGAGCGCAAGAAAGCAACTCGCTCCTCCACCAAGCCAGGCCTAGAAGTGGGGCCACCAGCTTGACCTTCGTGTAAAGAGAGACCAACACACGGAACATCAACGAGGTTAACGAGGCTAATCTGAATATTTCATTATTATTATTATTATTATTATTATTATTACTGTATTGTAACTTCTAGGAGGATAATTTACACACAGGAAAAAAAAATAAATAAAGGGAAAAAAATTAAAAAAATTTGTACTTATGAGCACATTCTTGATGTCAGTTTATAAATATAGATATTTTATATGCGAGTATATTTGCGATTATCTACTTTTTATGATGATTATCTACTCTTTACGATTTATTTATGTTTATTTAATCTCCCTTTCAGAAACTTTCCAGAACCCCTTCGTAAATTCCCACGTACATATTGTGGCTAACATGTGTGAATTTTATATCATAAGATTTTAACATAACTTCGTTTTTATCTCCTGTCTTGGGCCCTTACGCTTGTCCCTTACGCACTTTTACCAAATTACATAAACGTGTATATATATATATATATATATATATATATATATATATATATATATATACACACACACGGGTGTACGAAGTATCTCTTAGTGATTTAATCTATTCACTTAATATTCATTTATTTTATTATTATTTTATTATTTTTCTATTTCCCCTTCCGAGCCGCCCCCAATTCACTTAAGTACTATACCCAGAAATCTAACGTTTCTGCAATCACGGTACCAATGAGCTGCTCATAAGATCGGCTTCTTTCATTTCCCCTAAAATTCTGCTATTATTTCTACTTTATATACGATTATTACAGTTAAGTGTGTTTCTTCATTTCTCTTTTAAATTTATTTACTGTTCATTCTTTTCCCTCCACATGATTTCTGTCACGGTTTTCAAATTTTACACGTGTCCATCCACATGCAACGACCGATTTTATAAAAACTGTTTTTTTTTCTCTTTTTTTTAGAAATATTCGTAATACTTATCTCTCAGCGACTTCATCGCACAGCCTGACGAAGGCCGCTTATCAGTGTGAACCTTAACATTAGAAGCCTTGCTAAACATCATGATGACCTCAGAGATACGTTAACTTTAATTAGAAATGATTTTCACGTAATTATTTTCACAGAAACATGCATAGAAGACCCATACAAAAAAATCTTTCCCTAGAAACTTATACTATACATTTTCGATAAGAAAGAAGAGTACGTTGCAACCAAATTTACATAAAGAATACCATAAAATGCAAAAAACATTATTCACTTTGCATTATATAATAGAAGCTCACATCGAAAAGTTCGCAGAAAATCTTACTTTCGACACAACCACTCCTAACAAACTGGGAACATACAGACCGCCTAAAGGAAGCGTAAATAAGCATATAAGCACCTTACAGGATCTAATCAAACATCAGTCCTTAAGGAGTTTGCGTATGTGCACTTTCATTGCCGGGAATTTTAATATAGTTTTAATGCAAATAGAGACAGACTGTATTGTCACATCATTATGGAACACAGTGGTTAAACAAGGCTAAACCAATTATAAACCATTCTTTGATGAAATAAGACCACAACTGTTTATACCACGTTAAAAGCGTCTTTACAAATGGGGTGCGTTGCAATGGGTTTTAGCAAGTGTTCGTGTCTTCTTTTGGTTTCTTTTACAGATAAAAGGATTTTTTTTATTAAAAAACACCTTGTTTTTTGTCCTTCCTGACGTAATTTAGGTCTAACTGTAGATAGACCAACTTTGACATCGCAGTAGTTGCCTGCAGTTCTGCAGAAAGGTAGCTGCCTGATATGTATTTTCGCTGATGATGTTTAATATCAGATTCTGATAGCTTTGATGGTCTCCCATGCCCGCTTTTATATTTCTTGATTTCGCTTTCAGAAATCTTTTTAGAAATCTTCAACTTTTTAGTAATTTCCCTTTGACTGTAGCTTTCTCTGTATGAGGTTATAAAGTACGAGTTAATTCATCAGAAATAGTGTTCTGGAGAAATATTTCATACCTTGAAGTTGAGAAACGCATTACTAAAATTCATCAGTAAGAAAAATGGACACAGTATTTCGTACAGTAAAATATTGACTTTTATCAACACTTGAAGTTTTGCTTCCGAACATAAGAAAAGAATATTGGTGAATTTATTAAAAAACAAAAACCTGATTCTGAACTTCAACATGCACTGAACAACGTAAAACCAGATAGAAAATTCAAGTACATTTTCCTAAAATTTAACTACGATACGCCAAGGGATAATTGCATTCTGTTTGTTAGAGCCGTTCTTTTCATTGACATATCCTAACTTTGGTCTTATTTAAACCAAAGATAGTTTGTAATCGGAAAAATTACTTCACAGAATCCGTAGCCCCATGTTTTGCACAATAAGAGAGAGAGTTACAAAGAGTTACAAGGACAAGAGGAAGCTTCAAAAATCTCGGAAAGGTTCCTGTTATTAAACTAATTCATTTTTAACTATTCAAGCAGTAGTAGAAAACTGGATAGAAAAAGCATAAGGCTCTCTCCCCACCCTCCGCTCCCTCTCCGCCACAGGCGGGTACGGAAAAAGGCTGAAAAAATACATTGACCCTGGAAAAGTAAGCAAGGAAATTTTACAGGAAAGAGGAAAATATATAAACTAGCTGTACAGTGTGACCCATAAGTCCAATCGGTTATAATTAAAGCGAACATATAAAAATCAAACAAAGTAAAAAGTTTATGATAAGTTTAGAAATACTGATTACTCAAAGTGCAAAATATAATCATCTCGACAAATGTTCTTTCCTTAGTCATCGATTACGTCAGTGTGAGCTCCGCTAGATGGATTTTCGTTTTAATTATAACCATTTGCGACTTATGAGCCACCCTGTACAATTGCGCTACACACAAACACACACACACACACACACACACAGCAGAAGCTCATTCATTCAAGCAGGAACTTCTATACGCTTTTTCTCGTTAACCCTTTCTTATATTTAGTGTGCATTTCTTTTACTTCTAAACCTTTCATTTATTACTTCAAATCTCAAATTTATGCAAGTGAAACACTTGAATTCTGTTTAGAAAATTCTACAACTTTTTTCGCTTCCATAGTTCCATCCTGTCACTAAAGAACCATGAAGAATTTTTAAAGATACGTTGGCTTCCTGCCGTTCAAAACCAAAGCAGCGAAATCTCTCTCTCTCTCTCTCTCTCTCTCTCTCTCTCTCTCTCTCTTTGCACCCGTTAAAGAGTAACATCGTATCTGCTCATGAAATGTTGGGAATTGATCTAAATCTACATAATAAAGTAGTGCATCTATTTCTAGTATATAGGCCACCTCACTACCCCGTTGATAAGGATATAAACATGTATAATCAAATAAGCAGATTAGTGAATAATAAGATTAGTGTGATTTTTGGAGATTATAATAAATTGGGAAAACAAAACAGCTGATGGGTTGAGGGTCCTACAAGGGGTAACAGTAAACTAGATCTCATATTCACGAACGAAGATGCCTTAGTCTCTAACCTGACTATTCGTGAAAATTTGAGTAACAGTGATCACAATTTGATTAAGTTTGACGCAGGGTGCCAATTAATACATGCGAAAGACTCATGGAAGACTGGATTTCTCCAGAGCAGATTTTGAAAGCTTCCGAAGTAATTTAGACACACTTGAAGTTCTAATAAGTGAGGATGTCAGTGTCACCTGGAGCTCGTATAGGGATCAATTTAGAATATTACAGAACACTTTTACACGCATTAAAATAGTTTCCTTGTCAACAAAGTCGTCGAAATGGTTCAACAACGAAATTAGCAATGCTATTACGGAAAGAAATAAAGCCAACAAACTACTTAAGTCACATTTCAACCAGATTAATTCAGAAAACTATATAAACCTATGTTGGAGTATTAAGTCCTTAATTAAATCAGCCAAACGTGATGAAGAAGCTAGAGTTGCCCAACTCTGTAAAGTTAACCCTAAAGAGTTTTTTGCCCATATTAATAGCAGAAAGCCAATTAAAAATTCTGTAGGTCCCCTAAAAGATAGAAATGGCGTACTGACATTCAGTAATAAAGATATAGCTAACACGTTAAACGAGTTCTTCGTTACAGTCTTCACGGAGGAAGACTGAATTGAAGTGCCAAATCCTCGGATTACGTATGACGGTGACCATCCCATAGATACCATAAGTTTTACGAGAGATGAGGTACAACAAGTAATTGACAAGATGAATAAATATCATACAAATCACCTGGTCCCGTCTTATTTCTTCCAAGGGTATTGAAAGAGGTTAGCCACAATGTTGTTGACCACTTAGTAACCATATTCAAACAATCAATCGAGTTAGGGAAAGTCCCAACCGACTGGAAGTTAGCAAGTGTAACACCAATCTTTAAAAAGGGTGATAGGGAAAATCGTTGTAATTACCGCCCGATCAGTTTAACATCAATTGTCGGCAAACTGTTGGAATCCATCATCACAGAACGTATTGTGTATGACCTGAAATCAAACAATCTTATTTTTTATTCTCAACATGAATTTAGGCGACATAGATCTTGTCTGACAAACCTGTTAGAGTTATTCCATAATATGCATACTCTATGCGATGCAAGTAGGGCAATAGATACTGTATAGTGTATCTCGACTTTCAAAAAGCCTTTGATAAAGTCCCTCAAGCGAGAATGATGGCTAAAGTTAGAGGACTAGGAATCACCGGGTTCGTTTCCAACTGAATTGATGATTGGTTAAAATAGAGAAAGTAGAGAGTGCTAATAAATGGAGTGGCTTCAGAGTGGGCACGCCTCACCATTGGTGTCCCACAGGGTTCCGTTCTGGGTCCTTTACTTTTTATCATCTATATTAACGATATAGACGTCGGGCTCCTAAGTACAATTTCCAAATTTGCAGATGATACAAAATTAGGAAGTATTGTAGGTAATAAGGAGGGCGTAAGAACGCACTAAATTAATCTGGACAGGTTGGGCGAATAGTCTGCTACTTGGCAGGTGCCATTCAATTTGGACAAATGTAAGGTAAAGCACATAGGTTACAAAAACCCGAAGACCGATTACTCTCTCTTGGGAAGGAACTTCACTGAGACCGATCTCGAGAAAGACTTAAGTAGTATGGACGCAGAAGGAGAGAGTGCAATGCAATTGCAAATGTTGATTAATGTTGCATAAGGTTATGCAACAAAGGCGGAGGGGTAATGTTGCAAGATGTTATGCAGCTAAGGGGGAGGGGTAATGTTGCAAGATGTTATGCAGCTAAGGGTGAAAGTTGCAAGAGCAACAAGGGTTATGCAACTTGGAGGCACAGTTTATCCTCCAAGAGAAAGAGAGAGGCGGAGAGAGAGGAAGAGAAGTGTTCGCTTCACAGGAGCCAAGCGCATATTAAGACCATCCGAGCGCACGCTGCCTTATAGGCCTCTAATCAGCCAGTTGGCTTAATCAGCCAGTGTCGCCAGGCACTATCAGCCAGTTGGCACAGTTTTGGCACGTACACACCCATCTATACGCCCATAAAATATTACGCACACACGAATATATGCGCAGGGTTCGAGACCCGCTGGCGGCACGTCTTTCCACGGTTGGTAGATAAATGGGTAACCAGGGTGCCCTAGCAGGGATCTCTCTCTCGCTCTCCCTCTCTCTCGCTCCCTCTCGCTCTCTCTCTCCCTCTCGCTCTCTCTCTCTCTCTCTCTCTCTCTCTCTCTTTCGCTCTCTCTCTCTCTCTCTCCCTCGCTTTCTCTCTTTCCTTCTATCTTTCTCTCCCTCTCTCCCTCTCTCTCCCCCCCCCGCTCTCCCTCTCGCTCTCCCTCTCGCTCTCTCTCTCTCTCCCTCTCGCTCTCTCTCTTTCTCGCTCTCTCTCTCTCTCGCTCTCTCTCTCACTCTTATATATACACCCCATTAAAAAGTAGGTCTAGGGCTGGGTGAAAAGTTTAACTTTCGCCAGAATGAACGATTCGGGCCGAAGCCATCGAAAGCAAAGGTGATCCTATATATGTACAAATCTCTCTCTCTCTCTCTCTCTCTCTCTCTCTCTCTCTCTCTCTTTCTCTCTCTCTCTCTCTCTCGTTCTCTCTCTCTCTCTCGCTATATATATATATATACACGCACAATTATGTTAAACACCGTTCTGAAAATTGTGTTTGGCGCAGAAGTTTATGATATCGAAATAAACTTTGGCGTTTAATGATCCGTATCCATCACACATCTCTGTTATTTTTTTAAAATTTATTTAGTGTATCGTACGCGAATTCTGGGTCCCAATAAACTTTTACAGATGGGAGAATTGTCTTGAAGGGCTGAAGAACTTTGTGCGCTGGTGGTTTTTCCTTTTCCTTCATGGATAATTACCTTCCAGTTTGAGACGTTTTATATTTCAGAGGCTATAAATTTTCCGATCCTATTTTAGATAGGGCACCATAAGTAAATTCACAAACCATCCTCGTCAAGTTCCTCGTCTCCCTCTCTCTCTCGCTCTCTCGCTCTCTCTCTCTTCTCTCTCTCTCTGTCTCTCTCTCTCGGGGCAGAATACAAGATCAAAAAACAATGCATTTCTCTCTCTCTACGAATGGGAATGTCTGACACGCCCCAGATTTCACGAGGCAGCCAATCACAGCCCTGTGGGCGGAGCCCAGAACTTATGTTTGGGTGCTATGCGGGCCTACCCGTCAAGCCCCGCCCAAAATTCACTGATAGCCAATAGGAAGCTCGCGTTTCGTGTGTTGTAGGTTGATCACGATCCCGTTTATAAAAGGGGGCACTTTCATCTCACAGCCTCAATTCGCATCTTTTTTCCGCTGTGCTTTTGAAATATCCACCATGAGCCAAGAATCGTCCTACAACTCTCCCGAATTGTTTGAAGATGAAGACGTCCCATCACTCTCTGCAATTTATCCTTTCAAAACTGTGGACGCTAACACCCTACTTTCAACGCAGACTGTTGCAGAAAGTTGCGATAGATTGAAAGATCCAACGGACAACTCATTTGAAATGTAATTATACAGGGTGTTTCAGGAGGAAAGGTCAATACTTCAGGAGGTGATAGTATCGGTCATTGTGAGAAAAAAGTTCATTTGAACATGCGTCTAATTCTGAATGGATCGAAGAGTGTTTACCAGGGTTTTCAACACATTGCGTGAGATTGGTACACTTCCCAGCGCTCATGTTTCATCTGAACGTGAAGGTCAAGAAGATGTGGATGAAGTGGAAAACATTCTTCAGTTGGTAGAGCGTAGTCCTACTACTAGCTCACGAAGAATTTCTAAAAGTCTCGGTGTACCACACAGAAGAGTATGGCGAACATTACGTGAGGAAGGCTTGCATCCATATCATGTACAGCGTGTACAACACCTTCAACCAGGAGACGCCGCCATGCGATTGGAATTTTGTCATTGGGTAAATGCTAATCGCCGATTGCTTCGATTAATACTGTTCACCGATGAAGCTACTTTCACCCGTGACGGTATCAACAACACTCGTAACTCTCATCGGTGGTCAGACGAAAATCCAAATGCCACTGTGGAAACAAATTTTCAATATCGCTTCTCTGCCAATATGTGGTGTGGTATCATCGATGATCAGCTGATTGGCCCTCTTACTTTAGAGAATCGTCTTACAGGACAAAGTTACCTAGAATTTCTGCAAAATGAATTGCCAGGACTATTGGAGGATGTTCCTTTGGCTACACGCGCTGGTATGTACTTTCAGCATGACGGAGCTCCTCCACATTCTACCCGTCTGGTGATGCAATACCTAAATCAAACTTTCCCTGGTCGATAGATCGGCCGCGATGGTCCCATTCAATGGCCACCAAGGTCTCCAGACCTCTCTCCATTAGATTATTGTTTGTGGGGGTGGATGAAAAGTCAAGTTTACAAAAGAAAGGTGGATACACGAGACGAATTGCTCGCGTGCATTTTGGATGCTGCTGCCCACATAAAGGAACGTCAAGATCAACTCAGACGAACAACGCGCGATCTTCGCACACGAGTTGCAAAGTGCATTGAGGTTGACGGTGGGATTTTCGAAAAAGTATTGTAAACTGTAACAAATTTGTCATTTCTGTATCTGATACCATTCAAAATGCCAATGTTTAAACATTAAATGTTAGAAACAGTAATTGGTTTCTCTTTCTTGATTACCATTAACAATGTTTTTGTATTTGTAGATTCAAACAGCTCTATCTCCGTAACCATTCAAAATTAGACATACGTTCATATAAACTTTTTTTTCTCACAATGACCGATACTATTACCTCCCGAAGTATTGACCTTTCCTCCTGAAACACCCTGTATACATCGTTTCATTCAGTGTTAAGTAATTTTTAAAATTCGTAATAAAGCGAAATGAAAGGATATCTGCTTTGTGATCATAATTTGCTGTTAGCCTAACCTAACCTAGCTTTATTCTGAGTTTTTCTACAACGAAAAAATTATTTCCAGGACTCTTTCTCGTTTATAATAATATAACCTACCCTAAACCGGGACATAATATATCCTGGCCTAACCTAGCCTATATATATATATATCGACAGAGGACTCTTTATCGTTTATAATAACATATCCTAGCCTAACCTAGCCTATATATAATATATATATATATATCGGCCCAGGGCTCTTTTTCGCTTATAATAATATAACTTAACCTAGCCTAACCTAGCATTACCTATCCGGATATAATATAACCTAACCTAACCTAACCGGACATAATATAGTCTAACCTATCCGGGTATATTATAACCTAACCTAACTTAGCACAGAAAGTCAAACTTTTCACCCCACCCTCGACCTACGGTTTAACGGGGATTCCACCACTCAGCGTTTTGCCACTCATATCTTACCATATTTGCTCTCATTCAGTGTTAAATAATTTTTAAAATTTGTGATAAAGCGAAGTGAAAGGAAATCTGTCCAGAGGTCGAGCTAACCTAGTATGGCGTAACTAGATATAATATAACCTAACCTAACCTATTCTGAGTTTTCTACAACGAAAAAATTATTCCCAGGACTCTTACTTGTTTATAATAATAAACCTAACCTAACATAACACAACTGTACCTAACCTAGCCTAGCCTAACCTAACCCAATACAATTGGACATAACCGGGATATAATATAACCTAACCTATCCTAGCATTATTCTGAGTTTTACTACAACGAAAAATTATTCCCAGGATTCTTTCTCGTTTATAATAATATAACCTAACCTAACACAACTGAATATAACCTAACATAACGTAACATAATTGAACCTAACCGGGTCACATTTCTCGATAATTTATAGAAAGTTCTACAGATAGGATTTAAAAATTACCAAAACTTTTAAGATTATCCCGATGCTTGCTTTTGAAACCTGTCAGGATATCTGCTTTGTGATTACAATTTGCCAGGCGTCCTAATCGGGGTTTTCCCTTATTGTATCTCTTTTAATTATTGTCTCATTCTCTCTCTCCTTTGCGGTTATTTCGGCATATATATATATATATATATATATATATATATATATATATATATATATGGTGGAGCTATGCGGCTCATTCAGTGTTAATTAACTTATAAATGCCATAATAAATGTTTTGAAAATTAGTTTGTGAGTTAAGCGGAAGTGTATACACACCTTTACGCAAAATAGATACAATATAACTATTAAAAACTATTAAGAATTGTCTGCGGGTTCGAGACCCGTTGCAGGCAGACGAAGCGTAGCACACCCAGCTAATCTGACCTTTGAGCTGTAAATTAGCATACTCGCTTTTAATTATTCTCTGAGATGTCTTAGCACACACAGCTGATCTTCCTTTTGAGCTGTAAATTAGTGTGCTTGCTTTTAATTATTGTCTGTTGTGGTTATTTCGGCATATATATATATATATATATATATATATATATATATATATATGGTGTTGTTTTATTTGTACATTTCTTGATAATTTAAAAATTTACAGTTGTACAGGTAGGATTTTAGAAATATTAAAAACTTTTAAGATTATCCCGATGCTTACTTTTGAAAGCTGTCAGGATATCTTCTTTATGATTACCATTTGTCAGGCGTCCTAATCGGGATTTTCCCTTATTTTATCTCTTTAATTAAACTAATTTATTTTTACTTAATTTTATTTGATTCAGCATGAACTAATCATGTTAACTTCTCCTTATAGGACCGATGCGGAACATGATCGTGTTATAGCTACTCTTCGTTTTGATGAAATGGGAATAAATGATATGGATGCTTTACCGCACAACCAACCCAGCGACTTGAACACAGTGATCGAGGTATTGGCACACATCCGGTCCAACGAATGCCAGTTCATCGAGGAACTAATGTAAGTATTTTTGGGGTTAAGAACAAAACACAGTGTATTTTCATTTAATTTATTAAATGGTAGAAAACATGTACAAAACGGAACCATTGTCCATTAAATAAGTCTTAATGGCGACAAATAGGCCTTTACACAATACAGATACACACCTTTACGCAATACAGCGGGTGCTAACATATGGGAACTTTTTTTTATTTGTTTGCATACCAACTCGTCATTCATGTCAGTGTCGCACAAATCGAATAATTTTAAAAAAATTATAAATCCTTTCCCACGTGAAAAGTGCATGAGAAATGAGAGGCTGGTCATGCCGCAGTGTTACTATAATATCCTTGAAAGCGATACGGGTTCCATACAATCTCAGGTACATGCATCTGTTCGATAAATTGTACAATCACAGGATCATTCCAGGGCTGAGTACCGAGTGATTCAAAATAGTACATTCTTTCCCTATTTTTAAAATAGATTGCAAACAAATGAATCCCCTCACCCGCCACAATGTCACGATAATCCCGTACCAGTTCCTCGTTGTTGGCAATTTCAATATTTCATTCTTCGCAAATACGCCGATAAATTTGGAACGTCTGATTCGATCACTTTTCAGTACTCTCTGGAGTGTATTCGCGTCCATTTTAAAAGTCTGTGACCAAGTTTCTGAAACGGTCAACTTCTATTAGTGCTTGTGATTCGAGGTACACGAGTATACTAATAGGAACGTCTATAGGCTTGGAAAATTCCAACCTGACTGAGATATTCCCACTCTGTTGTGGACTTAAGTGCATATTTATACTAGTAGACACGTCAGGGGTAATATCAAATGAATAAATGTTAAATTCTTGGACAAATTCTTTCTGCGTTACGCCAAACCCAAGCTCGTCACATGCACCTGCATTATGAGCCAGACTACTATAAGCTCTCGCGCAGAGCAGGAACACAGCGTCCGATGAGTAGCCCGAAATCATAGTCCCTCCCAAAGCGACGCCATTTACGTATAGACTATATAATTTTAAGGCCGAAATTCTCGAATTTAAAGGCACTCTTCTTATATTTTCCATTCGTCAAGGCGTGGTCCTGCATTCCAAATAATATCCTTTTAGGTAGGACTCCAAGGGCCACGTTTTCTAGTTGCTTCGAGGCCAACACGGGGGGCACCGTGTATAGATTGATCTGAACCCTGTTAATTGGGTATTTTACTGTGGTGTGTATTAAGTTTTTCTTAATTTCTATTTGTTTTGGCGAACTTAATTTCACTAGGCGTACACGCAAATACGTCTCCATGATGTGAATCACAAAGGGTTTCGCGCCCTCTTCTTGATCAGACCCCAGATTTGTGCAGATCTCAGGACTCGTGAGGTTGAGCTTTAGTTTCAGATTGATGGCATTCATAAGCAGTTTCTCCTGGAATGTGAAATCTGTATGAAGACGTCCAAAACACTCGTATATCTATTTTTTAGAATTTTTTAATTTTTCTGTTATACCATTTTCATCTTTAGTCTGATAATAGCCCTCGGCCTTTAAAAAGGTGTCCTTCGCTTCTTTTGAAAAGTTGAGGACATTTTTCAGATAGGCTTGTAGGTGATAATACCCCGTGCCTGCCGAGAAGTTAACCTGATTTAAATACTCCTCACACTGGCTGAATATGGAGTGTAAAAAGTTGGTTTCAGGGTATGCTGAGTAACTATCATCGCAGTCCGTTCCATCAGAATGGGCTATACGCAGTTTAGCGTACATATGCATGCAGCTCGGGTCAAAAAAGTAAGGGCCTGAGCTGAGTACGACGAATTCTATAGGGGCACTTGGCGAACTAATTGTGTTTAATGGGTTAATTGTAATAAAGTCGCTATGCTCAACAGAAACCTGAGTGAGGGGAATATCAAAGAGGGACAGTTCCGATTTACAGCATTGTGAACTACACAGGTGGATGAAACGCGCCATGACGAGTCAGAAATAGTGCCACCTCCCTCGACAAATAGTAATCAGCCTATGATTCGTGAGAGTAGTGTCCTCAGCTTATATCAGTTAAAAAATGATCAGCCATAGGCATCATACGCTTAGAGCACTTCTTTTTTATTTCGTTTAGTGCCACGTGATGGTAAACCCTTCTTCCTGGCAGATCTCTTCTTTCCGCCACCACGCATTTTTCTCTTTGCATCTTTGATGATTTCGTCCCGTGTACGTTTCAAATGTTTTTTTTTAGAACTTCTTCAGGCTTAGTTCCACACATTATGTCTTCTGCCGCCTTAAAACCTGTTTGTAACGTCTTCCTCCCGGTATCTAGCACCCCTCTTCAACAGTGGGACAGCGGGGCGTAGTATGGATGAAAAAATGGATCCAAGCCCACTCCCATGCTGATATCTCACCCCTCGATAGAATGTGAATGGCTTTCGGGTCATTATAAACAACGAAAGTGTAGTTTCACTGTTAAGCTCCCATCACCGAAAGGGAAATTTTTTCCCTCAATCGTTCTTATATATATCGAGATGTTGGTTAATAGATTAGTCGCAACATTCACATAATGGGGCTTGTCATATGTAATGCTCAAACTTTTCCCTCTATGGTTGGGGATGTGTGCAATGCGCAGCAGGAGCGCCTGAGTGTCCCCAACAAATTGGTGCTCTACGATATTGCTGTAAATATAGCACATTTCTCCATATTTAACTAGTACATTAAACTGGACAAGTCATGCTCTGCCTCGTGAAAGGTATCTTTTTGGAGAGCTGCGCTATATCGGCCTTCAGCCACAATTGTGAACAGCTCTTTATCTTTAATATTTCTACTAAGCGTTGATTTTAACTTCAATGTGCATGCAGGCGTGTCTATGTTTACGACTTCAAAAAGTAAATCGTTTGTCAGGTACGACTTTTCAAGACTCTTGTTTAACCCCGTCACAATGTCCATGGCTGTATCATAATGGCCGATTCCCAGCGATACATTTGTGCTATAGTACTGCACCTCACCGAACAGGACTGATCGCATAGTATTGTCTAAGGTTATGTCTAATTTTTCGCACTCATCGATTCTTCTAAGGATCAGAAATATGATTTGCTCATTTTCAAGAGTTAAAAATTTGAGACTAACTGGAGTTCACATAAACCCACCTCATACGAATCACGCTCCAATTCAATGGGTCCGTGGAGTTCTGTCACAAAGTTGGCAGGGTGTTGTTAGGATGTACAGAGAGAAGAAGAGGGGGAGTGTGACATAGAAGTGGCTAGGCGCCATGTTGCATACTATTTAAGCTTCATTATTGCAGCAGCTTTTATATAGGTGTTGAAGCTTTCTGGGTAACCCAGCCATTTCACCAGGTACATTTTTCTCTTTCCTGAACCTTTGCTGCCTAAAATTTTTTCAATTTTAAACACACTTTTTCCTAAATTAAATGTCACTTTCTGCAACTCCTCGCGGTAAAAGCCTCCAGCGATCTCTTCCCCATTCAAATCTTCAACGTAATACATCATTATCTCGCCTTTAGGTCTCATAGCACTAACTTTAAAAATCTCACGTGTCCATCCTTGCTCAAATCCCTTCGCGAATTTATTTCCCGAACGTGATAGCCTTACATAATCATTGATTTTGAAATGTGTAGAGTGTGGTGGCGGTGCTCCATCTCTTCTCACCTCTGGCGCACCTCTTTCTAAAACTTCGTTAGGTGTTGTGCCAATCGTACGGTGGTGTGAACGTCGTAGACGATGCCGACCCGAGAACGTTTATATATCTGTATGTGTTTTTATGTGTAAAATAGCGATGCATGCGTTCCTTTATGGTACGTTGAACTCTTTCAGCTAAAGAGGCCTTATGTATAGAACTGCTAGTGTAGTAACTGATATTAAACTCTGTCAGCATGTTCTGAAAAGCGCGACCTATAAATTCTTTCCCCATATCCGTACAAAAATAGCCAGGAACCCTTTCTTCTTTTAACATCAACGTTTTGGTCGCTTTAGCAACTGTTTCAGGCGATTTATTTTTCAGTGGAATTAGCCACAGATATCTAGAGAATACATCTATTATGAATAGGATGTAGCGGTATCCGTCATTATACACTGAATATCTTTGCATGTCTGTTAAATCCGCTTGCCAAATAGAGTCAATCGAATCCGCTGTTGTCTTGGCCGTTTTAAACCTTTTTCTCACCGGTTTATGAAGTGTATAAGCATCCTGCTCCGCAAAAACCTCAACATCTTTTTTCCTACTCCGTAAACACCTCTGTACAGTCTATTAACGCCCATAGGAGGCGGGGTTAGAAATGTCATAATAGCGTTTACTTAATATGTTAGCCATTTGCGTATTTTAGAGACACGTGGATAAGGTTGGCCGTTTGTTCTCTTCTTTTCTTCTTCAGAGCGCTGCTGCTGGGGCGATGGCGTACTCAGTTGTGACACATGCGAGACTTGATCCAGGTCTTTTAACCTATTCAGATTACCTATCAATGTTTTGGGGACATTTATTTGTTGTAGTCTTGCTTTAATATGCTTCCATCCTGTTGGTGAGGGCCTGTCCCACTTTCTCACCAGATCATGAACAATCAACGATGTTGGATCCTTGTACCCTTGTTCCTTCAACAATGACCTCGCCTGTATCGGCCCACTGTATGATGGGGTCCTCACTCAATAGATTATAAAGACTTAAGCCTTTATTCCTCAATGTATGTGGGAGACTGTTTTTTAACACATGTTCGATGTGTTGTGTTCCGTTGTTCTTTGGTTGGTCATCTCTAACGTCGGGCCCAGGTCCTGTGTCGCCATGCTCAGTGCTCTGCGCTGTGCCTAATAACCACGGGGAGCTCTGTCGGATTCTTATAATCTTCGTACTCATGAAGAAATTTCTGCAAAGCCTCTTGGTACAAGATCCTTTTCTCATCAGGTGACTTTTCACTGTTTAATAGGGCTAGCAACTCGCTTTCCATTCTTTTAAGCCTACTTTTACGGGGTTCTAGAGCCGTGTCTGGAATCTTTGAACTTTGCAATGAAGCATACACCTCGTGCGGAATCACTACCACCTTCTTCATTATATTAATCTAGTCAGTAAAGGACCCAAAACTGAAAATAAGATGGGTAGGAATGATCCTCCTCTTTGTACAATAATTCGCTTTTTCTTACCCACAGTTTGACTTTTATGAGCGAGCGCTCGTATTATGTTCTTGTAACGACGTAAGCGAGCCTTCTGAGGGGTTTCATTGGCACATTACATTTTATAACATTAAGACAGATTTCACAGATGCATTTTAAAAAGTCGGAGTCGATATTTTTAAAAACATCTGTTGCAGTGCCCGGGGCAATCGTTGATAGATTTTTATTAATTCACGATATTTCTTCAGCCTATTTGTCATTCTGGAATATACACCGTTTCAGGTTCGTTTGGGAATATATTCGTTCTTAGAAGCACCCTAAACGTGTTTCGCGGGTGAAGGTCACAAAGCAAATATCCATAACGCTGACTTGTGGCTTCTTTATAAACCTCCAAAAACTCCTTATTGATTCGGGAACATTTGATTGGCTAATACCCCAGTTTGTGACACATCTCTACGTTGTGCGAATAAGACTAGATATTGTGTATTTAGCGACACATCGCGCACGTATCTATTTTTGAAAAATAGATTCTGGTTGATGAAGAATACGCGTATGTTAAGATGGTGTGAGGACACTGTAAATGTCTCGGCAAACGTTTTATCCATTTCCAACAAGAGATCTTCAATTACAATAACTGTATGCTCATTACCTTTTAACGAATTAACGTCATATACACCCTTGTGGAACAAAATTTCATCTTGGTACTCGTTGAACACTGAGTGATACGTCGAATAGCATCATATTGCTTTATGCACAAATTTTGAGAACATCTCCCCCTTATCTTTAATGATTTTAAGCATAAATACAGTTTTTCCACATCCTGTAGGGCCAGATATAATACAAGTGGAGGGGCTCCTTCCCCGCTGACGAACCCTCACCAGCGACACCTGTAGCATGCGAGAGTTCAAAGCGGAAGCATGATGAACAGCCCTCCAAGTCAGGTATAAAGCGCACAAGGATTGCGCCGGTTGTTAGACCCCCAGTAATAGAGCCCCAACCTTCTACGTCTTACGACACAACCCCGACAATAGTACCTTCCTCAAATATGCCCCATTATTACTGTTCAGTTCCAGGTATTTCCTCCACAGCAGCTTCTCATACTGTGGAGGATGGTATAACATTCGAGTTGGTGCGCACCGCTATCCCCACCCGTACCCTGACTAAAAATTGGTACGTAGTCAGGGTTGACCCTGGATCTCTGTATACCAACGGATTGCGGCGCGTAGTTGAATGTATTGTGGAGTTTGCCCTTCAGAACCGCGCCGAACGTGAAGTCCGGACGAGGTTGTCCTTCAGGTTCGGGTCAGATGACGGGGACGATTTTTGGGTAGTAATACCGTTCAACGTTTGGCGGCTGTAGACATAGAATATATCTTGGGCCGTATAATGCAGGCCTCTCAAAGTAGTACAGCCTTCACTATGGACAACTTCATGGTAGATATTGAGAGAGTATTCCGGTTTGCGGGTCATAGTGCCACACCTTATACTCTTAATTTGAATTCTCCGGTTGTTTACAGAAAGCATTTAAACATCGATCGTGGTTGTGATTTTATAGCAATAGTCTTAGCTCATATGTTCACTGTGCTAAATACTTGGTCGCAAAAAATTTGGCTGCCAACGGTTGTGCAGCGTGCCCGTAAACTGGCTGCAGATTGTAAGCTTGAGTTTCAGTGTAATATGGGTCCTGAAGAACTGAGAGAGCAGGAAATGAATGCTCGTATAGTCGTATTTGGAATGGATGAGCGTCGTGGGACAGTGTATGTTTTTAAAAGCAGCGTGAGAGATCATACAAGACCTCTACTTATTTTAGGATTGTCAGGAATATCATATCTCCCCATTCGTAACATAAGGGCTCTCTACGCCAGTTATGATAAAAGTCGAAAATATGGAAGGCATCATGATTTGTGTAAGGGATGTCTCGTGTTTGCTGATGATATGGTGAAACATTGTAAGGATTGCTACATGGTGTGTGAGCAGTGTAAAAGCCTCAAATGTGAAAGTCGTGTAATTGAAACCGAGAAGAGGGAATGTAATGTGTGTAGACGTACATTTTTCAATAATAAATGGTTTGAACTCCAGAAATCAGTTGGCACTTGCAGGAAACTGAGGATTTGTAAGTGCGGTATGTTTCACATGATGGATAATTGGGGGAATTTCAAATATAAATGCGATGAAATTCAGTGTTCTACATGTCATGAAAAATATAAGGCGGATGGAGTGGGGCATGTATGTTATATGAAAGATGCTAAGCCTAAAAATAGCCCTTATATAACCGTATACTACGATATAGAAGCTTACACGAATGCTGAAACCAAAGAGGTTATTTCACATTTACTCGTAAGTCAGACTATTTGTGATGAGTGCATGGAGATCGAGTGTGGCGAGTGCCACAAATGTGGAAAATGGACAAACGTTTTTAAGACGACTGCACACGGTAGCCCTGTGAAACTCTTTATATCCTATATTGTCAAATTAGCGAACAAGTTCAAATAAATGACTGTGTATATTCTTGCCCTTAACGGGGCGAAATATGACACACAATTCCTTTATAAGGAGTTGCTTGAACACGAGTCGTCGGCGATATTTACAGGTGATCCCTTGAAAAGAGGCAACAAACTAATACAGATGCAAATAAGAGGTAATGTACAGTTTAAAGACATCCTGCTGTTCACATCTTGTAAATTAGCAATGCTACCCAAGGTCATGGGGGTAGCCACTGAAGTTTCAAAAGGGTATTTCCCTTACACATTCCTCACTAACGAAACTTTGAATTACGTAGGGCTACCTCCACCCAAACATTACTTTAAGTACACGAACATGAGTGATAGTGAACGTGAATATTTTGACCGCTACGACAACAGTTTTAACCAAGCTAGTCCATACAATATAGCCGATGGATGTGAATGTTATTGCGTGAATGATGTACGTGTGGTTAGGGTATGTTTCTAGGCCTTTAGAAGAATGTACATAGCTCGTTTCAAGTGCGATCCGCTTCAAGTCGCGACCACGATCGCCTCATTATGTTTTACAGTGTTCAAGAATAACTTCATGCCTAAAGAGATCTTAGCAGTCATTCACAGAAACAACGCCCGCAGTTATGGGCACAAGGCTATTTACTGGCTTATACACCTACAGCAACAGACCGGGGTATACATAAAACATGCCCACAACACGGGTGAAGTGCCCGTTAAGGTCAATGGTCGTGTTTTTTGGGTTCACTGCCTAAGTGATGATCGAACCACTGGTGAGAAGACTGTATTCCTTTAACGGCTGCTGATGGCATGGATGCCAACGCGCTGAATGTGCAGTCACAGAGGACCTTTATGGAAGATCCCCCGCCGAGAGCCTCGCATGGATCCATAACTGTGACCAACTTATAGGCTCCCAGTTCACTCACAAAATCGTGTGGGAGCATGAGTATGATGCACGGATGGAAACAGATGGCCCAGTACCGTAAAGAAATAAGGGCCGTCGAACGTTCAATGGTGCTGGATCCCATCAAATGCGGTGACAGCTTGTTTGGAGGGCGTTCAAACCCATTCAAGCTATACTTTCCACCTCCGGAGGGCGTGAAACTCCACTACTACGACTTCTGCCCTTTATACCCTTACGTGATGAAGAACAATCCGTACCCTGTAGGTGCGCCTGAAAAGTGGTGGGTCCCACCATACCAACCATGCAGGAGTTTTCAGCTAACTTGAATGAGCGCTACTTTGGACTCTCTTTCGTAGACATGCTCCCACCTCGCGATTTATGGATGCCGATCTTACCCGTCGTTATAGATCACGAGCTCATGTTTCCCCTGTGCGTGAAGTGCGTAGAGGAGAACAACGGTGATTGTAACCATACAACCAATCAGCGTAAGATCAGAGGTGTATATACAAGCCCTAAGCTGGCCCTAGCCGTTCGTCATGGGTACAGAATATTGAAGATACATGAGGTGTGGAGGTTTCAGAAGTTACCCAACCTTTTCACACCAAATATAAACGCTTTTTTGAAGGCTAAAGTAGAAGCATCAGGATATCCGGGAGTGGTTGATACTGAATATGAAAAAAACGGCTTATATTCAATGTTACTGTGCCCATGAAGGTATACAGATTGACCTTTCCCAAATTGTTAAGAATCCTGGCAAGCGCTTTAGTGCAAAGTTGTGTCTAAAGTCTTTGGGAGAAATTTGCACAGAATAGCGGCAAAGAGAACGTTCATTTGGCACAAAGTTATAGTGAAGTCTTGGATCATGCCAACGCTCCCGATAAAGAGGTTATGGAGATCGTGAATGTAGGTAATACTTACATAATAAAATACAGCATCACCGAACTGGCCACAGATACCTCACGGGTTACAAACATACCTGTAGCCAGCTTCACAACGGCCTAGCCCGTATCAAACTTTGGGGTCTACTGCACTCTCTTGGACGGAGGGTGCTGTACGCTGACACAGATAGTGTTATATTCACAGCGAGGGAGGGTGAATACATGCCTACTATTGGTGAATTCCTCGGAGAGCTAACTAATAAGACCATGGACGAGTATGGTGATGGTGCATACGCAGATTCATTTGTATTAGCAGGGCCAAAAACATATGGGGTACGGGTGAGGGTGGGTGATGATATTAAGTATATCGTGGAGGCTAATTCTATCACGCTTAACCATGCGAACCGACGAGTCGTTAACTTTGACTCGTTGAAGGATCTAGTATGCTTCGGGCGCAGAAAATGGGGTGTGTGAAGGAACCTAGGGGCACGAAGGTATGGCGTAACACCTATAGGAAGCGTTACCAGGTGCCTGGTACCTATGATACCGTACCCTTTGGCTACCTTAATCCTTGATTGTATTTATAGATATGTGTATTGTTAACGATATGTTTATTTATCACGAATATTTGCTTTAATTAAGGTTTCATTTTCTCCTTTGCGTGCGTGCGTGTGTGTGTGTACAGTAAAAAGCTAAGCTCCGCCCGCTGTAAGATCGGTCACGTGACTCCTGCCACTACCTGAGCATATCTCTATCCCTGCGTGCTCAGTTGACCTCTGCATACCTCTGAGCTCAGACGTGTATTCTCCCGCGTAGACGAAAACTAGTAATGGCTACCTTCAATATTGCGTGTTCAACGTTTATGAAGTGGTATTCGGCAAAGTGCCAAGATGTGGTGGATAATGAAAAATTCCCTATTCCACCCTCCTTTGATACTTTTAAGGCTACATTGAGCCGTGCGAATTACCAAGATGTTCAAATACTCTACGGGTATTCTGGCGAGGACATTGTAGGATTTCGTAGTACAAACGATGTATTGAAGTATATTGTAGACCTCTTCTTCTTTCTCTTCGCCTGTTCCCGCCTCTATGCGGGGTCGGCGTTTCTGACCAGCCTCCTCCACACAGCCCGGTCCTGGGCTTCTTCCTCCGACAAACCCTTCTCCCTCAAATCGTCCCTCACCTTCTCCATCCACCTTCGCTTCGGTCTGCCTCTCTTTCTCCTGCCATGCACCTCCATATTCATCGTTCTCTTACCCACATAATCTTCGTCCCCTCTCATCACATGTCCATACCATTTCAGTCTACTTTCTTGTATCTTCCTCGAGATTTCTCCAACCTTTGTTGTGCCCCTTATCCTTTCATTCCTTACTCTATCCAACCTTGTCACTCCGCACATCCATCTCAGCATTCTCATCTCCGTTACATCTAGTCTTTTCTCATGATCTTTCTTTATAGCCCAAGACTCAGCCCCGTACATCATAGCCGGTCTTACCACAGTCTTATACACCTTTCCCTTAACCCTTGCGCCTATTCTTCGGTCACACAACACCCCTGAAACTTTCTTCCAATTTTTCCAACCAGATTGCACTCTGTGTGTTATTTCTGTGTCCAGCTCACCGTCCTCAGCCACTGTCGATCCCAAGTACGTAAACTTACTTACTCTCTTTAACCTCGCTCCCTCTAAACTAATTTCTGAGTCTTGATTTTCGTAGAACCTCAGGTACTCCGTTTTCTTTCTGCTGATTTTCAACCCTCTGTCTTCAAAAGCCTCCTCCATTCCTCCAATTTTCTTTCTACTACTTCTCTCCTGTTGCTGCACAGAACAATATCGTCTGCAAAGAGTATACACCAAGGGGATTGATCTTTTATCACCTGTGCCAACACATCCATAATCAAAACAAAAAGGTACGGGCTCAAAGAAGATCCCTGATGTAGACCAACCCTCACGGGGAACCATTCCGTTACACCGACACTACTCCTAACCTGGGTCCTTGCTCCTTCATACATACTTTGCACCAACCTAACGTACTTCTCCGGCACACCTTTCTCTCTCATACACCTCCAAACCTCCTGGCGTGGCACTCTATCATATTGTAGACCTAACCTTTATAAAGGCTCACATATACCGCGAAGTAGAAGAAACAACACGTTCAGAAGATAAGCAACGGTTATGGATAGTGAGTCTCGTTGATGAGTGGTGTGACAAGCGTTATTATGTTATGTTACATCATACCGACTACTCGTACCCTACGGTTGAGAATGTAAATCTTGTCATCATGGAGAACCTTAAGTATTTTTACCACTGTATTAATATATATCATGACGAGGTTTGTAGTGAGGTTGTGGCTTATGGGCTGTGTGAGTTTTTAACAGATTTTAGAGACGAGTATCGCTTGTTAAACAAAAAGGATAAATATGGGCATATGTTTCTCTCAAATAGTGCACCGGATTCTGAAGATGTTTAGTTTGTGGAAATGAACGTCTGGTGAGTGATAAAACATTAAAACTGGTATTGTTTCATGTACCGGTAAATTCTGTTTGCCCTGTATAATGGGCACAAGTATTCGAACAAGCCTGTACACGCTTCAGCAGTTTATGGTGTGACTCCCTCCCCCCATCGAGCCGCCCACTCGTGTACCTCACCCCTCCAAAACACACGAGTTTGGACAAATCTGTACAAGTTTCATCAGCGTCACTCACTCTGCCCATCGATCCGATCCGCCCACCTGTGGCTCATAGTCATCTCAGAGCTTGAACCGACTGGACGTGCGAATACGATGGAACTTCCTTTGAGAAGCATTCTCAATGCCGCGTACGATGTGTCCGTAACGAAGTCATTGCGCGTGTTCAGGCATGAAACCGGCACCATTAACTATGTACTTGAAACGATTTGCAGGCAAGGAAGCAAACGTAATGTTATTTATTTAAGTGTTGAAGAGATAAATAGAGTCTTCGTGATAGTTGAGAAGTGGGGTGAGGACCTTTATAAAATACATGCAGGTATAGGCACAAGAAGAGAGGAGATTAGTGATGACCCCTCATATACCGTTGTTTGCACGTTGTGTATAAATAACGATCAGCCATGCATTGATATACGACTGATGTGGAAGAATGCGTCTGATAATAACGTTCTTGTCCCTACGCGGAACCGTTTCATCCACGACAGAATGTTTGAAATCGTCGTATCCCACAAGCTGAAGCTTATATTAGACGCTCGTGTTACGGATATGATTTATTTTGACACGGTTCTTGAATACGCATACACCGCTCTGTTCGACGGATTTATCGAATGTAGGAATGAACAAGACGAGAATGGTCTAGTTTAAAAGGTTTATAAGGTTTAGATTCTTCGAAATATCCCGAACTTTGGTACAAAGCACTTGAACGGTACAGAGCAGAGCCTGCCTACACTGTTCACCCTGAAGAGCTGTATCTCTATATAATGAGTAGCTGTCCTTACGACTTGGAAGATTATTTCAACTGCTGCTATGCAGAGTGAAGAAGAGTTCACCATTGAAAAGCTCGGGACGGTAAGAAAATACCCTCGATTGGAAAGGAGTGTTTATAAACTTGTATTTAATAATGATGTTGTGGTTAACGATGACCTCTTTGTGCGTGCTTTTGATTGTATTCTAGCCGTGTTTAAAGATAACTTGCCAACCGAATGTAAAGTGTGCCAACCGAATGTAAAGTGTGCCAACTGAACTGGCCACAGATACCTCACGGGTTACAAACATACCTGTAGCCAGCTTCACAACGGCGTAGCCCGTATCAAACTTTGGGGTCTACTGCTCTCTCTTGGAAGGAGGGTGCTGTACGCTGACACAGATAGCGTTATATTCACAGCGAGAGAGGGTGAATACATGCCTCCTATTGGTGAATTCCTCGGAGAGCTAACTAATAACTAATAACTACAAACTAATTACAAACTACTAACTACTAACTACTAACTACTAACTACAAAAATAGTATTGAACGATATGAAAGCCATTTATATCGAGTATAGTATCCGTATAACTTAACCGGTGAAGTAATGCTTGGACGGTTTTACCGTGTAGTGCAAAGCAATAACGATGTGAATGTAGACTCGATTACGTGTGAGTTTAGCGTTTAGCGCCGTAGACCATAAAGTATTTTGATGCACATTTTTTCAGTATATTTAATTATTTAATTGTTTATATATATATATATATATATATATAAGCTCACCGGACAAAAAATTAGTCACCCCTCTCAGAATGTACCTAATAACGTGTGACGGCGCCTCTGGCCTTGATAACCGCACGAATCCGGCGAGGCAGAGACTCTACGAGGTTGTGCATGTACTGAACATCGATTTGCTGCCACTCGTTCATCAGCCGGTCCCGACGTTCCGCCAGAGTCCGTGGGTGTCTATTCCTGCGCTTCACTTTCTGTTTCCAGCCTGAACAACACCTTCGACGCATTCAGGATTAAAGGCTTCATTGGACCTGCGATGTACTCGTCGTCTCCCATCATTGGAGAACAAACAAAAACGGGACTCATCGGACCAAATTACACGTTTCCAATCTGCCGCAGTCCAGTTTTTGTGCCTCTGAGCCCATTTATAACATGCCAATTTGTGACTTGCTGTTAACAGCGGCCTCTTCCGTGGTACCCTGCTCCAGATGTCCATCGCATGCAGTTCTCGTCGCAATGTCCGTTCGGAAATTGGTCGCTGGAGAACCTCATTGGTTTCTTGGAGCAATTGTTCTCTGGTTTGAAAACGATTTGCAGTTACTAGACGAGAAACATGGAGGCGGCCCCTATTGTCGAGAATTGTTTTCCGGCCACAGTTACGCCGTCGATTGTCAGTTGATTGCGAACTACACCACTCTTTGTAAACTCGCTGGACAGTACGCGTTGACACACCAACAAATTGGGCTACTTCAGACATTTTGTGTCCGTGGGCTCTGCCAAACACGATGGCTCCTTTTTGCCACTGAGTAACGTCTGCCTACGACCCATTTTGCAGACTATATCTAACACACACTTTGTTCTTCACCACCTCACGAAACAGATCTGATCCTGTGTGCTACGTCACCGCTACTTGTCACTTACCAATGCTACATCAGCGCCCTCTGTGTGACCTTGAACTTCCTACTATCGGTGCTATTAGGGGTGACTAATTTTTTGTCCGGTGTGCTTATATATATATAATATATATATATATATATTTCCTCTACAAATATGAACTGATTATACTCCCTCGTTTTGTATATTATTATTTTGAATATATTTAATTATTTAATATAACTGAATATATATTTTTTTCCTGTACTAATATATTGATGGTTATATTCCATCGTTTTGTATATTTTTTATTATATATATATATTTCTCGTTCGTATTTCTTATGCTATTATTATTTTTGATCATATATATTCCATTGTATATTTATTTTCTATATATTTCGTGAAATTGGCTGACGGATTTCTAAGCTAACTGTCAAAAATATCTGTATAGTCTAATCTTGCAACCTTTATAATGTACACTTGAACAAGCCATTTACGCCTTCTAAGTCAATTGGCTGTTTGAGCCAGAATATATGCTTTAATTAAATAAATAAATGCAATCTGGTAACTCAATAATGTACACCTGAACAAGCCATTTACGCCTTCTAAGTCCACCGGCTGGTTAAGCCAACTGGCGAGAATATATGTTTTATTTAAATAAATAGCGCAATCTGGCAGCTCAGCCAGATAAGCCAACTGGCTGATTAGGAACATATTAAGACAACGGCCGCTCGGCTGAAGTCTTAATATGCGCTTGGATCCTGCCAGGCGAACACCTCTCTTCCTCTATCTCCTCTCTTTCTCTTGGAGGATAACTCCGCTTCCAAGTTGCATACCCCCCTGTTGCTCTTGCAACATTCCCCCCTCCCCTTTGTTGCATAACATCTTGCAACGTTTCCCCTCACCCTTTGTTGCATAACCTTATGCAACATTGATCAACATTTGGCATTGCATTGCACTCTCTCGTTTTCCGCCCATACTACTATTTAGGAGTCTATGTCAGTAATGATCTCAAATCGTCAAAGCACTGTGCAGAAGTCGAAAAGAGGGCCTTAAAAATATTAGGTTATATTAAAAGACAATTCCATTTCAGAAACAAGGAGACTGTAATGTCTCTTTCTAATTCACTAGTCAGATCTCAACTCGAATATTGTACGAAGTTTGGTCTCCGTCTTTTAGGAAGGATATAAAAAGGTTAGAAAGGGTACAAGCAAGGGCTACAAAATTGATTCCTTCAATGAGAATGCAAAACTACCAACGGAGATTGGAGGGCCGAAATCTGTTTACCTTAGAGACGAGGAGGTTGCGCGGTCAGCTTTTTCTTCTTCTTTTTATGTAGGAAGGAGGGGGCTAAGGGCTAAGTGACCCTTCCTCAGAAGACGGAGAGAGCCAGAAACAAGGTCTCCAAGGTTCAATGAAGCCATTTTTTTTTGTTTTAATATAAATTTTGAAAAGGTTGTGTAGTGTCAAAGATGCATGTATGTGAAGTGAGGAATAGAGGGAGAAGTGTGTTTCAGAACATGCTGGACTGCTCACAGGGTAGATGAGACACGGAAAAAGATCAGCTAAGGAGGACAGTGACTGGAGAAACGGGAGTTCCAGCACTCCCTGACTCCTGCCTAACATCCACCCAGAAGTACTTCCTGGTCGATTGGTGTCTACAATCTCCTCCTATTCAAGTTTTGAAGATGCTCAATGGAATAGACAAGGTAGACGACAGGAAATTATTCCCTTTGATACCAATCCAACAAGAAATAATGGCTTTAAACTGGAACTTAAAACATTTAGTACCTCCATCTGTGGTAATTTCTTCTATAAAATAGTTAATATTGTATCTGGAACTAACTTCCTTCGGGGGTTGTTTCAAGCCAAAGTGTAAACATGATTTAAAAATAGGCTGGACAAAGTTCTGAATACATTTAGAGTATTATTATGACTGCCCTCACATATAATATAATATAATTTAAGAAAATAGTATTATAACATGACCCTGCGGGAGTTTGTTTAAACACTTCCTCCTGCACTTAATTCTCCCACCATATTCGGGAGACATCTCTGGTTGTTTGTGCCCCACATAGTATGATTACCCATCGAGCAACTCATTTTTTTTATCACTTGCCTCATAAATACCTCTTAGTGGGAGACTTTCAGTGGAGGAAAAGTACACGGGGATAGATACAGGGATCTCCCACTGGTATTCCTCTACTCTCGTGGTGGCACAACACCGCGAAGTATAAACGACTCAGTATATCACTTGCTGCATAAACACCTTTCACAGAGGGAGACCCAAGTTGAAACTCGGAGACATTCAAATAGCTGGCAGGCACATACACATGACAGACATCCAATTATAGAAAATACGCTCACACACTTGCCTACCTTGTTAATATGTCTAAGAATAGCCTAAAAAATATATTTTGCTTTAAAGAAAATGTATGGCATGGATTAGGTGAGGTAGAGTTGCGTTTTTGCCGTTACGACTTCTTTTTTCCTTTTCTTTCTTTGGTTGGCTGGTACATGGGTGGAGACGTGGAGAGTTTAACTCTTACCTCTCTCTTAATCCTTCTGGGGCTAGCCTGAAGTGGGTCATGGGGTCTTTGTTGGACCGATACATCGGTAAATAGAGCTGTAAATATTTTGTGTATAAAATCAAAGCCGTATGTTCGAGGTTTTTTATGCCGATACCAAGTGGTTGATGTGCGATTGGCACAAGTATATATTGGTTAGTTTATATAGTGGTGCTATCTAGTGTACGATCTCTATGTGTGCTTATATAGCTTATATATTCTCTTCTTTCCAATAAATTTCCTAAAATTTCCTTGGCTACTTTTCCAGGGGTCAAGGTATTTTTTCAACCTTTTTCCGTACCAGCCTGTGGCGGAGAGGGAGCGGAGGGTGGGGAGAGAGCTTTATGCTTTTCTATCCAGTTTTCTACTACTGATAAAATAGTTAAAAAATGAACCAGTTTAAAAACAGGAATCTCCCCGAGTAGACCGAAATGTCTTTGAGGTTTCCTCTTGCCCTTGTAACTCCTTGTAACTCTCTCTCTCTCAAAACCTTCTTTACTTATACATATATCATTATTCTAGAAAATAGAATTTACAGAACAGCTTTCGTGTCAGTTGTACAAATACTGCCGTTTCAATTAAGCAGATGTATCATTTCATGTCTTTCAACGGTAGGGTTGTTAACCAGTGGTTTCCCACAATATTGTTTTTCAGTGAAATACAATTTTTTTTTTTGTAGTTTCTTAATTCAGGATAGGTTAGGTACTGATTAGGTTAGAGTAGTTTAGACTAGTTATTTAGTTTAGGTTAGGTCTTGGTCCATCATATTGTGGTTCCGTTTTTTAATTTAATTAAGGTTTGTAATTATTAATTCTACAAAAAGTCTCGGTTTCTGTCAACAAAGCGAACTCTCTCTCTCTCTCTCTCTCTCTCTCTCTCTCTCTCTATATATATATATATATATATATATATATATATATACACACACACACACACACACACACACACACACCTTGGTAAACCTTGATTTGCTTTCACCAAAATTGTTCATTCTGACGAAGGTCAAGCTTGTCGCTCCACCTCAGACGTGCAGTTTAACATGGAATCCGAACCACGACCCACCATGGATAGCCAAAAATTACAAAGTCCTCGCCTGGACTTGATCTCATCACCTCCCGATCAGCAGCCCAGGATTTTAACCACTAGGCTAACCAGGGTACCCATTATCCACAAACCAATTTTATTGTATGGAAGGATAAAGAGCTGGGTGAGCTGCGCGCCTCCTGCCGTCGCCAGGAATCTAACCCGAGGCCTGTGGATTCTTAGTCAGCGATACTAACCACTACATCACCTCGGCGCATATATATATATATATATATATATAAAATTACTGTGAATAATTAGCAAATGGCAGTATATAAAATACAATAAAGTTAAATAGAAGACTCTTCATCTTCAAAGAGAAAAACTTGGCTACCTATCAAACTTTTTCACTTATTTTCACTCTTTTTTTTTATTTCTCTTCAACTTTTGCTTCTAAAAACTTTAAAATAAGGTTTATGAGCTCATAAAAATGACACCACAATCCAAGTAATTAAAACTAAAAGGTCGAAACACAAAAGAAACTATCACAGTTTAAATACAAAATGGAAGAAATATGTTTTAATATTTAATTTTGCATATCCTGTAAGAGAACTGTCAAAACTTTATAATATATATATATATATATATATATATATATATATATATATATAGATATATATATATATAGTGGCCTACGGATCACCAATCTGATTGGCCAAGAAAGTAGGCTTACTATAATTTATGAATTAAATTGAAATGAATAATTAGGGGTCACCAGCTTGGACCTACAACTCAAACAAACAATATTTAATAAGGCGAGAGAAATTACTTTGTTGTTTTGTGTTTAATTAGAAAAATATATCAATTATTTGTTCACAGTGATTAAAATTCTATAACGGTATTTATAGTGATTAACAATTCTATAACGGTATTTATACTATGTTAAAGATCAATAATTAATAGCAATAAGAAATGGGTATACAGTCTAATTGTTAAGTAAATACACTAATTCAGGTAGGCTAATGAGATATTCAGAGGTGAACACGGAATAAGCATTTAAGTCAATAATAACTGAAATAATGAAAGTACGATACGGTACAGTAAATAGATTAGGTCGGTAAAAATGGAATGCATAAAAGAGCACATAAACAATCGGATACAAAATAAATAAGTTATATGAATGAACACAATAACAAGGTGATACAAAACTACGGTATTGGTACAACACTTCAATAAGCCTACTGCAGTCTTAACGGGAGAGTTAGTTTGAACGGTTTTGAAGACACTTTTTAGGGCATACGCGATTAGACTGAGTTTGTGGATTTTTCAGCTTTGAATCCTGGATAGTCTCGCACGACGTAACAAAACACTGTAGGCCGAGTGAGGGCCGACAAGAGGCTTACGGACCTGCGATTTCGACGTGGATAACTCTAGAGACTGAAGAAACCTTCGTGAAGGTTTACCGTCCTGCGTTTCGACGTGGATAACTCTGAAGATTGATGAGGGCCTACGTGAAGTTTGACCGTATTGCATTTCGCCGTACATAACTCTGAAGACGTGTTGGCTTACCGGCAGGAGGATGAACTGAAGGCCTGTTGAGATACTTGTTGAAAGGGCGCCGATCGAATTGTGGTGAAGGATGAGTGAAAACAGGCCCAGAATGATGACGCCGGTAGAGTGATGTTTGCTTCCGGCGGCGGTATGAAATTATAGGTCGCCTCAAGTGTTGATTCGTTTCGTGTATTGGTGAGGTGTTGCTTGAGGGACTGAGGCCGGCTGAGGTCGAATGGCGCTACGTGAAAGAAGAGATTCACGAGGAGGAGTAATGAGAAAAGTAAGGGCGAGTTTAGTGAACTATGGCTTATATAGGTTCGGAAGACGTTAACTTTTCGCGAGCCTTTTGGGAGAAAACAAACATCCTTTTGTTTCTCTCTCTTTGAAAATCACGTGTGGTTTTCGGTTTCTGATGATTCCCGGATGTTTGCAAACGTGAGGAGAGGAATTTCCGGCTGGTCTCTCTCTCTCTCTCTCTCTCTCTCTCTCTCTCTCTCTCTCTCTCTCTCTCTCTCTAATAGATATAATATTATATATATATATATATATAATATATATATTCATACACCTTTGGAGTTTAGTGAATGGAATTTTCCAAGAGGGTATGATAATGTACTGGATCCGAAGGACCGTTTGGAGTTTAGTGAATGGGATTCTCCAAGAGCGTATGATAATGTACTCCTGGATCGGAAGGACCGTCTCAATGTCTTGTCTAGCCGTGACCACAGAGCAAGCCAAATTCTTTTTTCATTTAAGATGTCTGTAGAAGTTTCTTCGGTTGCCAAAGAAACACGTCAGAAGTTATTCTTTTAATTTGTAAGCAAGTTAATTTTCAATCAATTTTATAGAATCAAATTTATCTTCACAAAAAGTTAATAATATAAATAATTCTTTAAATGTTACTGAGTACAGTAATCATTTAATTTTAATTCTAAGATAATCAAATATACGTTAAATGTTGCTTGAGCCAACTGTCTAACCTACAGTCAAGCTCCAAACCCGAATTTTCATATACACGACAGTAAAACCAATTCCCTAACGAACTGAATTTCCCTCTTCAGTCCGGAGATCCCTTCTAAGATTTCAACCTCGTACGTTCTGAACCTATTTTTTCCAAGCTTCGGATTCCTCCTTATATACGGGAGAGTCTCATTGTTCTCATGCGTCAAAAGCACGTGATAGGTCGCGTGAGACGCTTCAGCAAGCCAGTTTCTCATGGTCAGAAGTATATGAAAGGATAAGGTTCTCACGGTCAGAAGCACGTGAAAGGTCGCGTGAGACTATTGAGCAAGCCAGGCTCTCACAGTCAGAAGTACATGAAAGGTCGCGATTGCTGATTGTATCTAGGTGGATCGCCATGTATAACACACACACACACACACACAAATATATCTAATATATATATATATATATATATATATATATAATATATATGTTAAACACAGACCGTTCTTGTTCATGCACGGTCTGTGTTTAACATATAATGTTCTCAGGGAACCATTCTGAGTTTGTATATATATATATATATATATATATATATATATATATCAGGGCGCGACGCCAAGCTTTTGTGGATACTCAGGCTCAAACCTTTGAAGTGTATATATATATATATATATATATATATATATACGGGCTACGTCGTGGCCGATGTCGTAACACCGCTTCCCGGAGATCAGCGAGGTTAAGCGACATTGGGTCTGGATGGTAGTTAGATGGGAGACCGTCCTCTGCGCCCAGATTATGTAGCGACCCGTGGTTCGGATCCCACGTAAAGCTGTAGGTCCCCTCCGTCATATGACCTTAGATGTTGCGAAGGAGGTTCAACAACTCCAATGAAAAAAAATATATATACATATATACACAGTATATATATATGTGTATATATATACCGTATATACACTCGTGTATAGGTCGAGTTTTTAAGACTGAATTCTTAGGCAAAAATTAGGGGATCGACCTATACCATATGTCCCACAAAAAAGTACACCCAACTTTAGATTGTACTAACTCCTCCAAAAATTGAGATATTTTGGATCTGTTTGCTTGATTTAATATAGCAAATTATTCTTTGTTAACGTTCAAAATTTATTCATGTTTAAACGAGTTAGTGTTTAAGCATCTGCTTTTAACTGAAGGGTACAGCAAAATGGGTTGTGCCGAATGATCATTTCTCCCAGCCAGATAGCTCCTCTTGCTTTAACCAATGTGCTACTTTTTACGTCGAAGGATATTGCAAATATTTTTTTTAAATAATTCGAACTTTTGTATCTAAGATACGAGTCATACATATAAATGAAGAATCTGAATTACTAAATTTATAAATAACTTTGAAACCCTTATCAAGTAGTTTACACGAAGGCAGCGCGTTCTCATGGTCACAACTTATCTGCAAACTAAAAGCTTAAAACAAGTTCAGAATGCCTTCGAACTGCAATTTCCCGATAGAGCTTCTCCAACTAAACATACAATTTTGAAGAATGTTCGGAAATACAAAGAAGAAGGAACGGTCCTCAATTTGAACAAAGGACGTTCAGGCCATCCGAAGACGGCAAGAACAGACGAGAACATTCAGCATTCAGCCCTGACTTGACCCCGTGTGATTACTTTTTATGGGGTCATTTGAAAAATAGAGTATTTGCATCAAAACCTATCAATTTAGATGATTTGAGGACTCGCATCACAGCTGAAATCAACTTGTTAAAAGACAATCCAGATCTTATCAAAAGAGTGATGGGGAAGATGAGCGCTCGACTCCAGATTTGTATCGATAGGAATGGCGGTCATGTTGAAAGAAAACGAAACTAAGCATAACTTTTGCAATAAGGAATAAAGAAAAATCTGCTTTGTATCTTATTAAAATTATGTTAAAGTATCTATTATTATGTATTTGTCTTTTCATTACATCGATAGCACACATTATTTTTTCATTGACCAATTTTGCGCAATCCATTTTGTTGTACCCTTCAGTTAAAAGCAGATGCTTAAACACTAAATCGTTTAAACATGAATAAATTTTGAACGTTAACAAAGAATAATTTGCTATATTAAATCAAACAAACAGATCCAAAATATCTCAATTTTTGGAGGAGTTAGTACAATCTAAAGTTGGGTGTACTTTTTTGTGGGACATATGGTATAAGGGTAACATTTTCGTGGGGTTGAAATCCGGGCACGATGGAGAGGGCTAGGAGCTACTGTTAGCTTCAGACATGAAAAATATTTACCATTTAGTACTAGTAAACAATGAAAACAAAATATGTACCAATTATTAAAATTACCATATAAAACATATAAAACATGATATAAAACATAAAATGAATACATTTTTAAAGGTTTATTTATAGAAAGATACATCAATTTTTGTTCATTAAATTGCAGTTTTTGGAGATGAAACCTGGATCTATAACTATGAACCAGAAAGCAAACGAGAGAGCATGCACTGGAAGCATCCAACATCTCCCGTTGCAACGAAGTTCAAAGCGCAGCCGTAAGCAGGTAAAGTTATGCTAACACTGTTTAGGGATACACGAGGCCCTATCCTTGAACATTTTCTACAGTAGAGCGTGGAACCATCGCAACAAGTGCATCATATTCTGACATGCTTCGGAATGAGTTAAAGCAAGCAATTCGCACAAAACGGAGAGGGAGATTGTCGGAAGATGTTATTCTGTTACACGACAATGCACGCCCTCATACCGCTGCAAAGACTAGAAAATGCCTTCAAGGACTTAAATTTGAAGTTCTCGACCATCCAGCCTACAGTCCAGACCTGGCACCTTCGGATTTTTACCTGTTTCGACCACTAAAAGACGCTTTGAGAGGTCAGCGATTCCAAGGCGATGATGACCTCAAGGAGGCGGTGCATGACTGGCTACGCACACAGCTAAAAACATTCTTTTGTGATGGAATTAGGAAGTTTGTAGATCGCTGGACTAAGTGTATTGAGAAACAGGGAGACTATGTTGAGAAGTGATGTGTTTATAATCTATCAGCTGTGAAAATAAAATTGTGAAAATAAAAAGTGCGGATACCTATTGAATTACCCTCGTATTTTGCAATTTTTTTTCTTTTTTTTCTTTAGCAATTTCAAGTTAGAGATAGACAATAAATCAGTAGAATGACAAATTCCACACATCAGATATTTTGTGTCACTTTATAAAAATCGAAAACAAACTATAATTTTCACAATATTTGCATAAAATAACATTTCACACTAATAATCAAATTTACAACCTGTAACAAATCTATAACGTGCCAAAAAAATAACGGACAATTTTCTTAACATTGGTTACACAAATTTCAAGTTCATAATCTATTCCAGCGATTCTTTATCAAAGATCGCTTTACATTCGAAACAATTATGTATATACAGTAGTTATACAGTTACTGTCAGGGCAACCTAGAAAAACTAAGAAAACGTTTATATAAAATGCTGACCAGAGCGCACATACTATTTCACGAAAAACAAGAAATATGGGCAATAATTGCACCCTTTCACTTATAATTTCATTACATAATAATCAGTAAGTTAATAACTGGACGTTGTTTAGATCACAATCCGCACGCTGACAACGGACTTCTTCAATTTTCAATCGGAGCTCCTGCTCACTTCGCTAGAATGCAAGGGATTGCATCATCATGCAACAGGTCAGCACGCTTTCGGTTGGTTCCGCTCTCTCTCCAAATGGCGAAAAAAAAAACAAGAGAGACGTCCAATTGTAAAAGGATCAGGGGGGGAGATATACTGAAAAGTGGAATCACGCACCGGAATTGTACGGAATTTACAATTCTAGAAGGCGATGAATCAACTCGCCTGTCTGAGCTCAACTTTTGTCGGTGAACGCTGCTCTTCCTACGTCCAGCTGAAAGACTCTCTACTGGCAATAATCAAACGATCACTTCGCCGAAGGCCGTTTCCCAACGAACCTACTGTATGTCTGTATGGACAGTAAAGCCTTAGACACGCGTTCAAGCTCTCGTGGCTTGCCTACCGAGCGCTAAAACACATATTTAGCGAAGCATCGAGCAGCGTGACTAGCTACTGCCCGAAAAATACCAGTAGACCATCGAAAATGTCCTGTGCCAAGTCCCTGCACATTTGGTTTCTCTTATCTCTTCTCTTCTCTCTTCTCTTCCGAAACTGTCCTGCGCCAAGTCCCTGCGCATTTCGGTTTCTCTTCTCTTTTCATCTCTACTCATCTCCTCTCTCTCATTGGTGATTGATCACCTATCGGGTCGACTAAACTCAATGAATGGAAGTTGGATCCAACTTAGCTGCCTCCAAATCGAACCTCTCGAAATTTTGAAAAAAAAAAGTTATTAAACGTTATACTGCTACTGATTATCATTTCATATTTAATTTACCGAATTTTCTCGACAGTTCACTTCGAAACAATAACTACAAATTTTCTCTGGCCAAATTCACGGAAAAATATGACAAATCTCAAAATTTCGTAAAAATTTAATCACGCCTAGCTACCAATAAGGTCACTTATGGCAGTTACATCGGAGAAGATTAAAAAGTCATAAAAAGCACGAAACAAAATTGTACAGTATAAATATAAAAGCGCCCATACATAGCAACCATTATTATAATTTAACAAATATTATTATTCAAACAACCTTCAGAAATCACATCGATACATTCAAATACAAAAGACAAAAATGAACCCCAGAAACTTCATGTAATCAATTCTCTGAAAATCAAAACCCTCTTACACTTTGGGGGAAGCACACTATAGACGCCACAAAAACTTTACTGGCCATCTAAGAAGGCTCCATTTCCGGGTGAACACTCGAGCCAATGTTTCAACTGCATTAGTAAACCCGACTGAAGTTTTAAACAATAACAATTTTCCAAAACAGTTATTAAAAAATTTTAAAAATTTAAATATTACTACCGAAAATTATTTTAATACATTAATTCCAACTTGAAAAGCTAAATTTCAGAGGAATCACACTCGCAATTCACAAATTATACCTGAGAGACAACTCTCTCCTGCAACACAAAACCCAGTATGGTTTGTAAATTACAAAAATCCCAGTAATTTATCGTTTCTTTCTAAGTGAAACTACACATTTTCATAGTTATTCTAAATAAGAACAGATATTATGAACCCAAAAATACACGCAACCTACTATGTAAACCAAACAAAAAATAAAAGAGATCATTGTATAATGAAGAGTGTTCGCTTTGTGTTGTAAGCGAGCCTCTATAAAAATATTCCTAACCGAATTTAACTGCAGTACATTGGGAAACAATTTTTGTAACATTTTCTATGCAAACGCGCGAACGAAAAAACATTTTTCATTTTTAATACCCAAAATAAAACGTTAAACAAAAAACACACCCTAACACAATAAAATTTAATTTCAAAATAAAAAAATTTAATCAGCCCTAACCATACAAAATCACTCGGAATTTGTCTTGAAAATGAAGAAAGAAAAAAAGATAGACAACAAAAACAGCCCACCTACAAAAATTAATGAGTATTAATGAGTATATAAATCTATATAATTATATATATAATTAATATATAAGTATAAGTTAATATATAAGTATATAATTAATGAGTATATAAAAAAAATCAAAAACCAAATTAATTTATTAAAAAAATTTTACCAAAACAATTTCTCTATTTCAATTAAACAAATTTAGCTTATTTTGAAGTCTCACACAATTTGTATACGGCGAGCATAATAAACTTAAACAGTCCGAATTTGACCCAGTATAAATTAGTATCTTTAAGATTATTTTCCGACTGTCACTTTAAAATTAACTTAACCTATAAAGCGAAGCGAACCTTAAAATTATACAAATTTGATGTTAATGTGTCGGCCTTGCCCTAAAAGCCTGTAAATTTAAATTAATTAAGCCTACTAGTATGTACATCCAGTCAAAGAATAACCTTAAAAACTACCTAATAAATTCTGAAAAATTTTGTTACTCATTGAATCTCTTATGATATATATATATCATTACCTAGAATTGCGTTTAAAATTTACGCACAACCTTTTTAAAATCTTACCGTACCGTACAAAAGATGCATGACACAATCTATTAAACAATAAAAGAATTTTATTTTTATAAATTAAGTGTTAAAATTTATTTACTAATCACTGTCATTATTATTTTCATCACAATTATTGCTAATTCAGAAAATGAAACACAAAAAACTGTAAATACAAAAAGGTAGGCTGTAGACAGGAGTAAAAGTGAACGAAAAGAAATGAAAAGAAATGAGTAGAAATGAGTCACCGGGCCGCGTTTTTCAATTTTGAAACTTCTCTCTCCGACCGAATGAAAAGGAAAGAAACAGCGCAAAGAAAGAAACGACTCTCAAATTAAATTTCAGACTCAAATTGAGTCGCGACAGAGTCCGACTCCATAGAAGCGCAAATGTGAGTCGGTTTGAAAAGAATCGAGATTCCCACGAAAAGAGAAAAAAAAAAAATTTTGAACGCGCGCTAAAATTACAAAGACGCTCTTAGAATTTCGAAAGTGAGACGCCATTTTCAATTACATTTACAATGAATTTTTAAGGAATGGAAAACGAAATTTCCTTGCAAATGGGGTGCACTTTGCATTTTGCCATTTAAATAATCGAAACAGAATATTCATTAATGCTATAAGCTATAATACCGGTAGGTAGCAAAAATCAATTTTAACCGAAATAATAGGCCCGTGGGAAGGCCCCGTAAATAAATATAATATAGGGCCACCGCTTGCCACCAAAATGTCGTGAATACTTTTTATTCATTATTATAATTCATTATTTCTTTGTTTACTTTCCTCTTCTATCATTATTCATTCTCTTTACACGCTTTTCACTATACTTTACAATACTTTATAAACGCGTGGTAGCGCGAACCGAGGGTGAGTGGAAACCGTTAGCATTTTAAACAATGCGAGGGAGACCGGGAATGAATCATACTCTTGTTTACACTTTTTACTACTTTATTATGGCTGAAACAGACTTAGTTAAACGGGGTAATGCAAGGGGGGGAATTTAACGTTACCATTTTAGTCGGAGAGAAATACGAAATCCTATTTTAATTTCACACAAACATTTTAACACAAGAGACACCCTTTTAAACGTAAGGCGGGCCGGTGACTGGAGGGTACTTCCACAGCCGCGCTTGGGCCCACTCCTGGTTGCCAACCAGTATTTTATTATAATTTTAAATATTTATCTTAATTACATTTGTTAAACATCATTATACTCTATTAATTTCTTATAACCAAAACATTCTAATTAAATATAATTTTAATATAAACAACCATAATTTATCGTAATTATTTTTATTAAATATTATTATATTCTTTTAATTTGACATTACTCCAAAAAGCACGCACAAACGAGGGTTTATTCTTTCCAATCCGAGCTTTTCAACAGTGAACTCTTCTTTGCAACACATATCGACAATTGAAGTAATCTTCAAATCGTGTTGACAGCTGCCCATTATATAAAGAAATAGCTCTTCATAGTGAACAGTGTAGGTGAGCTCAGCCCTGTACCACTCAAGTTCTGTGTACCAAAGTTCAAGGTATTTCGAAGTCTATAGTTTTTAGATACGTATCCAGTTCTAATCCATTCTCGCCTTGTTCAGTCCTACACTCGGTAAAGCCGTCGAGCAGAGCGATGTATGCGTATTCAAGAACCATGTCAAAATAAAGCATATCGGCAACACTCGTATCTAATATAAGTTTTAACTTGCGGAAACAGACAACTTCAAACATTTTCTCGATATTGAAACAGTTTCGCGTGGGGATAAGGGTGTTATTGTCAGCTATATTCTTCCACATCAACCGTATATCAATGCATTGCTGGTCTCGTTTTATACACAATGTACAAATAACAGCGTATGAGGGTGCATCACTAATCTGCTCTCTTCTTGTGCCTACACCTGCAGGTATTTTGTAACGATCCTCACCCCACTTCTCAACCGCCACCTAGATTCTGTTCATCTCCTCAACACTTAAATAAATTTCGTTCCGTTTACCAGAGTTTGATTGTCTACAACTCGTTTCAAGTACATAATTAACAGCGCCAGTTTTACGCCTGAACACACAAAGTGACTTCGTCACGGACACGTCGTATACGGCATTGATGATACTGCTCAACGAAAGCTCCATCGTACATTGGTTTTCTATTGTGAGGAGTGCACGTCCAGTCGGGTCAAGCTCTGAGGTGACTCTGAGCAGCTGGTGCGCGGTTTGGCTAGGCGGGAGGTGTTGGGGGATGTCAAACGGATGCATCATACCAAGCGTTAGTGATTCATGCACGGATTTGTTCCAACATGAATCATATGAATATTTGTATTACATTATACCGGACATTCGTTTAGAGAACTTTTCCGATACAAGAAGTAATAACGGCTTTAATGTTTTGTCGGAACCATACCTCATCATTCATTTTCACCACACATTAACAATCCGGCGCTCTATTTGAGAGAAACATGTGTCCATATCTGTCCTTTTTGCTAAACAAGCGATACTCATCCCTAAACTCTATTAAAAACTCGCACAAGCCTTTAGCCACAACCTCACTGCGAATCTCATCATGATATATATGAACGTAATGATAAAAATATTTTAAGTTATCCATAACTATAAGATTTATATTCTCAGACGCAGGGTATGCGTACTCGGTGTGATGTAACATGACATAATAGCGCTTGTCACACCATTTGTCAACAAGGTTCACAACCCACACACGTTGTTTCTCTTCTGCACGTGATGCTTCTTTCACTTCGGGGTGTATGTGCGCCTTTACGCAGTTTAGTTCTATGACGTAGTCCATTACATCGTTTGAGACAAGAAAGCCCGCATTGCTCTTCCCAGAATATCCGTAGAGTATTTGGACTTCCTGCTCCTCAGGCTTCGCTCGGTTCAATAGGGCCTTAAAAGCCTCAAAGGAGAGAGGACTAGGGATTCTTTGAGTGTTCACCACATCTTTATACTTTATCGAGTACCAATTCATGAATGTCGACCACGCAGTAACGAAGGTAGCCATCACTATTTTCCGTCTACGTGAGAATTCTTCAACAGATAAAATACACGGCTGAGATCCAGGGCTTGTTGTGGTCAACTGAGCACGCAGGGCAGAGATATAACCAGCTTCCCTCTCCGTGAATATCATAGTATCTGGTCTGCGTACATAACCCTCTGCCCAAGAGAATGCAGTAGACCCCAAAGTTTGATGCGAGCGTACGCTGTGGTGAAGCTGGCTAGAGGCATGTTTGTAACACGTGATGTGTCTGTAGCCAATTCGGTCCTGTTGTACTTTATAATGTACGTATTACCCACATTAGCAATCTCCATGACCTGTTCATCGGGAGCGTTGGCATAATCCCAAACCTCGTTATAACTTTGGGCTAGAAGAACGTTCCCTTGCCTGTATTCTGAGCAAATTTACCCCCAAAGACTATTTAGACACAACCTTGCACTAAAGCGCTTGCCAGGGTTTTTTACAATTTGGGACCAGTCAAGTTGTATCCTTTCACGATCACGATAGCGCTGAATATACTCCGATTTTTCATTTTCGGTCTCAACTCGCGGGTACCCTGATGTTTCTACCTTATCCTTCAGAAAAGTGTTTATATATGGTGTGAAAAGGTTGAGAAGCTTCTGAAACATCCACACCTCATAAATCTTCAATATTCTGTAACCGTGGCGAACGGCTAGGGAAAGCTGAGGACTTGTATACACGCCTCTGTTCTTCCGCTGTTTGGTTGTGTGATTACAGACCCCATTGTTCTCCTCTGCGAACTTCACGCACAGGGGAAACATGAGTTTGTGTTCTATAACGACGGGTAAGATCGGCATCCATAAGTCGCGAGGGGGGAGCACATCTACGAAAGAAAGACCGAAATAGTTCTCGTTCAAATTAGATGAGAATTCTTCGATGGTGGGCAGGTAGGGTCCCATCATTTTTTCAGGTGCTCCTACGGAGTAGGGATTTTTCTTCATGACGTAGGGGTATAAAGAACAGAAGTCGTAGTAATGGAGTTTCACGCCCTCCGCAGGTGGAAAGTATAGTTTGAAGGGGTTTGTACGCCCACCGAACAAACTATCGCCGCATTTGAGAGGATCTAACACCATTGAACGTTTGATGGTGTTTATTTCTTCGCGGCACTGCCCATCTGTCTCCATCCGTGCATCATATTGGTGGTCCCACAAGACCTTGTGAGTGAACTGGGAGCCTATAAGCTGATCGCGGGTGCGGGTCCATGCAAGACTGTCAGAAGGAGATCTACCATGGATATCTCCTACGATTCCACACTCAGGACGTGGGCATCCATGCCACCAGCAACCGTTAAAGGAGTACACAGTCTTCTCACCACTAGCCCGGTCTTAGCTTAGACCATCCACCCTAAAAATACGACCAGTGACCTTAATAGGCACTTTGCCCGTGTTGTGCGCATGTTTTATTTATACACCGGTCAGTTGCTGTAGGTGTATGAGCCAGTAAATAGCCTTATGCCCATAACTGCGTGGGGTGTTTCTGTGAATGACGGCTAGTCTGTCTTTAGCCACTTAATTGTTTTTCAAAAACACACCAGAAAGCACAATGAGGCGATTGTGGTTGCGACTTGTAGCGGATCGCAGTTGAACCGGTCTAGGCACATCCTTCTAAAGGCCTGGAAATATACTATAAACACGCACACATCACTCACACAATAACGCTCACATTCATCCATTGCATTGTAAGGAATATCTTCATTAAACCTGTTGTAGTAGTGGTCAAACTCTTCACACTCACTATCACTCACGTTGGCATAGTTAAATAATGTTTGGGGGAGGTAGGTCCACATAATTTATAGTTTCGCTAGTGAGGAATGTGTAAGGGAAATATCCTTTTGAAATTTCAGCGGCTACACCCATGGCCTTGGGTGTGAATAATAAAGTATCTTTAAACTGAACATTACCTCCCATTTGTATCTGTATACGTTTGTTTTCTCTTTTTCAAGGGATCACCCGTGAATATCTCAGATGACTCGTGCTCAAGTAATTCCTTATAAAGGACACAAAGAGTTTCACGGGACTGTCGAGTGCAATCGTTTTAAAAACGTTTGTCCGTTTACCACATTAGTGAAACTCATCACACTCGACCTCCATGCACTCATCACAGATAGTCTAGCTTACAAGTAGATGTGGAATGACATCTTTAGTTTCAGCGTTCGTATATGTTTATATATCGTAGTACACACTTATACAAGGTCTATTTTTAGGGTTAACCCCATTCATATAACATATATGCTTTACTCCAACCGCCTTATATTTCTTATGGCATGTGGATCAGTGAATTTCATCACATTTATGCTTGAAATTCCCTCAATTATCCATCATATGAAACATACCACATTCACAGATTCTCATTTTCCTGCAAGTGCCTATTGACTTATGGAGCTCAAAGCAGTTATTATTGAAAAGTGTGCGTCTGCATACATCACAGTCCCTCTTCTTAGCTCCAACCACACGGCTTCCACATTTGGAACTTTTACACTGCACACATACCATGTGGCAATCCATACAATGTTTCACTATATCATCCGCAAACTGGAGACTCCCTTTACACAAATCATGATGCCGTTCATATTTTCGACTTTTATCATAACTCGCGTAAAGGTCCCTTATATTGCGGATAGGGATATACATTGTTCCTGACAGCCCTAAAATAAATAGGGATCTTGTACGGTCTTGTTCGATCTCTCACACTGCTTTTAAAAACATACACAATCCTACGACGTTCATCCATTCCAAATACAACTACACGAACATTCATTTCCTGCTCTACCCTTCTCAGCTCTTCCGGACCCATATTACACTCAAACTCAAGTTTGCAGTCTGAAGCTAGTTTACGGGCACGCTTCACAACTGTAGGCAACCAAATGTTTTTGAACCATGTATTTAGTACAGTAAACATATGAGCTAAGACTAGTGCTATAAAGCTGCAACCATGATCGACGCTTATATGCCGCCTGTAAATAGCCTGAGAATTGAAGTTAAGAGTATAAGGTGTGGCACTATGACCCGCACGGAATACACGATCAATATTTACCGTGAATTGTCCATATTGAAGGATGTACTACTTTGAGAAGCCTTCATTATACGGTCCAAAATATACGATTAACTACAGCTGCCAAGCGTCTGAATGGTATTACTACCCAAAAATCATCTACATCCCCGTCATCTGACCTAAACCCGAAGGACAGCCTCGCCCTGACTTCACGTTCATCGCAAACTCCACAATACGTTCAAATACGCACCGTAGTCCGTGTTCAACACCACCATTGTTATGTATGGATCTAGGATCAACCCTGACTATATACCGATTTTTAGTCAGGTCCAGGGTGGGGGTGGCGGTGCACACCAACTCGAATGTTATACCATCCTCTACAGAACGAGAAGCTGCTGCTGCTGTGGAGAATGTACCCGGAATTGAACAGGAATAAGGGGGTATATTTGAGTAAGGTACTATTGTGGGGGTTGTGTCGTAAGACGTAGAGGGTTGGGGCTCTATTACTTGTGGTCTAACAACCGGCGCAGTCCTGGCACGCTTTATACCTGACGTGGAGGGCTCTTCATCATGCTTCCGCTTTGAATTGTCTCGTGCTACAGGTATTGTAGGTGTGGGCTCGTTAACGGGGTTGGAGTCTGTGACAACTACAATGTCGTCGGGGTCATCTGTAATATCGATGATCGGGACATGATGCTGTACCTCATCGTCATTCACGGTTCTGTGGAAGAAAAGGAAAAACAAGACTAGAATATAAGGATCACCACTTAAATTTTTATTATATTTTGTAAATGACCGACTTAGGAGTGTAACGTGTTAGCGATGGATTCTGTAGAAAAATTCAGGTTCACGAGCCCATCCACATGTGTTTTATCTGGCCCTACAGGATGTGGTAAAAGGGTGTTTATGCTTAAAATCATTAAAGATAAGGAGAGATGTTCTCAAAACTTGTGCATAAAGTTGTATGATTCTATTCTACTTATCAATCAGTGTTCAACGAATACGAAGATGATATTTTGCTCCACAAAGGTATATATGATGTTAATTCGTTAAAGGGTAATGAGCATACAGTCATTGAAATTGACGATCTCATATTGGAGATGGATAAAACGTTTGCCGAGACATTTACAGTATTCTCCCACCATCTTGACATAAGCGTGTTCTTCATCAATCGGAATCTATTTTTAGAAAATAGATACATGTGCGATGTGTCGTTAAATATACAATATCTAGTCTTATTCGCGCAACGTAGAGATGTGTCACAAATTGGGGTATTAGCCAATCAAATGTTCCCGAATCAGCGTAAGGAGTTTTTGGAAATTTATAAAGAAGCTACAAGTCAGCGTTACGGATATTTGCTTTGTGACCTTCATCCGCGAAACACGTTTAGGGTGCTTCTAAGAACGAATATATTTCCAAACGAGCCTGAAACGGTGTATATTCCAGAATGACAAAGAAGCTAAAGAAATACCATGAATTAATAAAAACCTATCATCAACTGCCTCGGCAGTGCAACAGATGTTTGCTGAAATGCATCTGTCAAATTTGTCTTAACGTTATAAATTGCAATGTATCAATGAAACCCCCTCTGAAGGCTCGCCTACGCCTTTACAAGAACATAATACGTACACTCGCTCGTTAAAGTCAAACTGTGGGGAAGAAAAAACGAATTATTGTACAAAGAGGAGGGTCATTTCTCCCCATCTTATTTTCAGTTTTGGGTCCTTTACTGACTAGATTAATGTAATGAAGAGGTGGTAGTGATTCCACACGGTTCCACACGATTCCAGAGACGGTTCTAGAACCCCGTAAAATCAGGCTTAAAAGAATGGAAAGCGACTTGTTAACCCTATTAAACAGTGAAAAAACACCAGATGGGAAAAAAATCTTATACCAAGAAGCTCTACAGAAATTTCTTCACGTGTACGAAAGTTATAAGAATCCGACAGAGATCCCCGTGGTTATTAGGCACAGCAAGGACAACGATGGGCATGGTGACATAGGACCTGTGTCCGACGATAGAGCTGACCAACCAAAGATAACGGGGGCCACACAACATATCGAGCATGTATTAAAAAGCACCCTCCCACATACATTGAGGAATAAAGGTTTAAGTCTTTATAATCTATTGAATGAGGATCCCAACATAGAGTGGACCGATACAGGTGAGATCATTGTGGAAGGAGCAAAGGTACAGGGATCGAATATCGTAGACATCGTCCATGATCTGGTGAGAAAGTGGGATAGGCCCTCACCATCAGGATGGAAGCATATTAAAGCAAGACTACAACAAATAAATGTCCCCAAAACAATGATAGGAAATCTGAACAGGTTAAAAGACTTGGAACATACATCGCATGTGCCACAATTGAGAACGCCATCACCCCCAGCGGTAGCAACTCTGAAGAGGAGAAAGAAGAGGCTAAACAACGGTCATCCCGACACACCTGCCTCTAAAATACGCAAATGGCTAACATATTAAGAAGACTTTTTTAGGACATTTCTAGCCCAGCCTCCTTCGGAGGCGTAGATAGACTGTACAGAAGTGTTTACAATGATGGAGTAGGGAAAAAAGATGATGAGAGGTTTTTGTGGGAGCAGGACGCTTATCATAAGTCTGTGAGAAAAAGGTTTAAAACAGCCAAGACAACAGCGGCATCGATTGACTCTATTTGACATGGAGATTTAGCAGACATGCAAAGATATTCACTGCATAACGATGGTTACCGCTACATCCTATTCATAATAGATGTATTCTCTAGATATCTGTGGCTAATTCCTGTGAAAAATAAATCGCCTGAAACAGATGCTAAAGCCACCAAAACGTTGATATTGAAAGAAAACAGGGTTCCTGGCTATTTTTGTACGGATATGGGGAAAGAATTTATAGGACGAGCTTTTCAGAACATGTTCACATAGTTTAATATCAGCTACTACACTACCAATTCTATACATAAGGCCTCTTTAGCTGAAAGGGTTCAACGTACCATAAAGGAACGCATGCACCACTATTTCACACATAAAGGCACATACAGATATATAGACATTCTGGAATCATTGACCTCATCCTACAACCGCTCACACCACCGAGCGATTGGGACAACACCTAACGAGATTTTAGAAAGAGGTACGCTCCCAAAGTCTGATGTGAGAAGAGATGGAACACACCACCACACTTTGCGCATTTCAAAATCAATGATTATGTAAGGCTGTCGCGTTCGGGAAATAAATTCGCGAAGGGATTTGAGCAAGGATGGACACGTGAGATTTTTAAAGTTAGGGCTATGAGACCTAAAGGCAAGATAATATTGTATTAGGTTGAAGATTTGAATGGGGAAGAAATCGCAGGAAGCTTTTACCGCGAGGAGTTGCAGAAAGTGACATTTAATTTAGGAAAAAATGTGTTTAAAATTGAAAACATTTTAGGAAGCAAAGGTTGAGGGAAGAGAAAAATGTACCTGGTGAAATAGCTAGGGTACCCAGAAAGCTTCAACACCTATATAAAAGCTGCTGCAATAATGAAGCTTAAATAGTATGCAACATGGCGCCTAACCATTTCTACGTCACACTACCGTCCTCCTCGTCCCTGTCTGTACATCCTGGCAACACTCTGGCCAACTTTGTAACAGAACCCCATGGCCACATTGAATTGGGTCGTGATTCGTATGAGGTGGGGACATGCTAAATTCAGCTGGACACCCTTTTTAAATATTAATTATAAAGAACCCGTTTTTACGATTCTTAGAGACTGTAATGAGTGTGAAAAAGCCGGGTAACGGGATGAAACCATACGCATCGCCGGATTGGGGATGCACGGTATTACAGTACAGTAGTAACACTAGGTCCGGGCTGCTATGGTGCGGCTGAGGATGTTGTGAGAGACTTAAACGCAAGTTTAAAAAACTCAAATCTTACGGCTGATTTAGTATACGAAATCGTAAACAAAGAAAACCCTGCACATACTCTGACCCTAAAATCAGGCTGACAGAAATATTAAAGACAAAGGACTGTTCAAAATTATAACCGGGGCGATATCGATCAGCCTTCCAAAGAGATACCTTTCACGAGGTACAACATGACTTGTCCAGTAATGTATCAGATGAAATTGGAGAAATTGGTGATGGATATACACCCCGAGACATGTGCTATATTTACAGCAATATAGCGGAGCACCAGTTTTGGGGATACCCAGGCACGCCTGCTGCGCATTGCACACATTCCCAACCATAGAGGGAAGAGCATGAGTATTACATATGACAGGCCCCATTATGTGAATGTCGCGACTAATCTAATAACCAACATCTCAATATATATGAGAACGATTGAGGGGAAAAAAATTTCCCATTCGATGATGGAATCTTAACTGTGAAGCTGCACTTTCGACGCACTGAGTTATAATGGACAGAAAGTCTTTCACAGTCTATCTAGGTGTGAGATACCAGCGTGGTAGTGGACTTGGATCCATTTTTTCAACCATACTGTAACTGTCCCCTTGCTGAAGAAGGGAACTAGGTACCTCGGGAGGAAAGCGCTACAATCAGGTCTTAACACTGCAGAAGACATCTTGGCTGGGGCTAAACCTAAAGAAGCTCTAAAAAAAACACTTAAAGCGTACACGGGACGAAATCATCAAAGATCCAAAGAGAAAAATGTGTGGTGGTGGAAAGAAGAGAGCTGTCCGGAAGAAGGGATCACCAGCACGTGGCGTTAAAGGTAAAAGTATATAAAAAAAGAAGTGTTCTAAGCGTATGAAACCTATGGTTAACCATTTTTTTGCCTGATATGTAGGTAAGGACATTGATCTCATGAATCATAGACTGTTTACTACTTGTCGAGAGAGGTGGTACTATTTCTGACTCGCCATGGCACACTTCATCCATCCGTGTAGTTCACAATGTTGTAAATCGAAGCTGTCCTTCTTTGATATGCCTCCAACTCAAGTTTCTATTGAGCACATTAATTCTATTACGATTAACCCATTAAACACAATTAGTTCCCCGAGTGCTCCAATAGAATTCGTGATACCCAGCTCAGGCCCTTACATTTTTGACCCGAGCTGTGTGCACATGTACGCTAAACTACGTATAGCACATTCTGATGGAACAGACTGCGATGACAAATATGCTGTATACCCTGAAACAAATTTACTGCACTCCATATTCAACCAGTGTGATGTATATTTAAATCAGGTCAACATATCGGCAGGCACGGGGTACTATCATCTACGAACCTATCTGGAAAATGTGCTGAACTTTCCCAAAGAAGCGAAGGATACCTTTTCAAGTGTTGAAGGCTATTATCAAGCTAAAGACGACAGTCGTATAAAGAACAAATTTAAAAATTCTAAAAAGGTGTATGAGTGTTTTGGACGACTGCAAATAGACTTCACATTCCAGGAGAAGTTACTTGTGAATGGGGTGGATATGAAAATAAAGCTCACTTGCACGAATCCCGAGATCTGCTTAAATCTGGGAGCTGATCAAGAAGAGGGAGAAAAACCCGTTGTGATTCATATTATGGAGACATACCTCCTCGTACGGCGAATGAAATTAAGTTCACCTAAACAAATACAAATTGAGAAAACCTTACACATGCCACATTAAAATACCCAATTAACAGAGCACAGATCAAACTATACACGGTGCCAGCAAGGTTGGCCTCGAAACAGATAGAATACATCGCCCTGGGAGTTCTACCTAAAAGGATATTAAATGGAATGCAGGACCATGCTTCGGTGAATGGAAAATATAAAAAGAGTGCCTTTAAATTCGAGAATTTCGGCCTCAAAATATAACTCTATACGTCAATGGCGTTGCGTTGTGCGGAACTATGGATATCGCTTAATTATTCATCAGACGCTGTGTTCCCGCTTTGCGCGAGAGCATATAGTAATCTCACCCATATTACAGGTGATAACGCAGAAAAAATTTAATCGATCAATTCAACCTTTATCCGTTTGACACCACACCTGACTTATCTGTCTGTGTAAATACACACTTAAATCGACAGCAGAGTGGAAATAGCTCAGTCAGATTGGAATTCGCCAAGCCTATAGACGCGCCTATTAGTGTACTAGTATACCTCGAGTCACAAGCCCTAATAGAAGTTGACAGATTTAGGAGCGTTGTCACTGACTTTTAAAATGGATGCGAATACACTTCAGAGAGTAATTAATAGTGAACGAATCACACATTTCAAATTTATCGGTGTGTTTTCGAAGAATGAAACATTGAAATTGCAACTACGAGAGATTGCGGTAGTCTTATTGTGAACACAGATGTTACTGGTAGTGAAGTGATTCATTGGTTTGTAATCTATTTTAAAAATAGGGACCGTATGTACTATTTTGATTCACTCGGTACTCAGCTCTGGAGTGACCCTGTTATTGTAAAATTTCTCGCTCAGTTGCATATCCCCGAAGTTGTATGGAATCCCTTCCGGCTAAAATGATATTTTAGTTATACTTGCGGGATGTACTGCCTTTCATTTCTCATGCATATGTCACGTGGTTAGGAATTTATAAATTTTTAAAAATTATTCGACCCGTGTCACACTTAACGAAACGACGAAATGTTATGCAGACAGATAAAAAGCCGTTTTCCGATTGTGCGCACTCGTTGTATAGTATGTTGTTTTGTTCATTTATATTTAAAATGAATAATTGCATCCAATAATATTAGTTTGTGTATTCTGTAGCTTATTTTATGGAAACTAATTGGTTATTGTACTAAAAACATGACTTTTTTCATTTAATACATTGATGAAAATACATTGCGTCTTCTTCTTACCCGAAAAAAAGCACGAAACAAGAAAAAAAAAAACTTAACATTGTTTCGTTAATGATGTGGCAATCGCTGGGCTGACTATGCGGTAAAACTTCTACCTCCGTATTCAGGTCCACGACATGCGTTTCTTTAAAACGAAAAGACTGTGTAACACGAGTCATATCCTCATCGGACCTTTAAGGAGAAAGAATAATTAATTTGATTAGTTCATACATTTTCTGAATCTTTTTTAATAAAAACCCAATTCCTTAAAACGTATGCAGAGTACATATATAGGAAGAGAGTTACAGTGTGAAGTATCAAATATCTTCGAACCGCTCAGAGAAGTTTATGACCCTTTAAGAGAAAATGCCGAATAACATTTCAAATGAATTTATTATGGAATTTATAAAATTATTTAAAACTTGCAAAGGATTGCTATAAGTTTTTAAAAAAAATTCAACGAATTTTGATGAATATCAAAACAGAACTTTAGCATAATATTAATTACTATTGCAAACTAATCTATAATTAAAAATTGCGGATACTTATTATTTTAATGAAGCATTTTGCAGTAAAATGTAATGAGATGAATTACTACAACCCGCCATATATATATATATATATGATGAAATAATCGAACCAGGACAGTGCTCGAGAGCTTTCTCCTAATGACAAGTACACTAAAATAAATAACAAGTTCGCGACTGAATACAGGCCTCAAAACATAAAATTACAGGCACATGAATATTTACATTTCTACGGCAATCCCTTGCGTCGGATCGTAAGGAGCGTCATTGCAAATATCATGAACGGTTTGCGTTCGAAATAATCCGTCCCAGGCGGCTGCGTTAAAAAGATTAATTGTAGACACCGCGGCAGTCTCTATCTTCATATAAAGCCGTTAAACTGTAAAGTTCTTGTGTTCTTGTGAATGACTTATTACGGAGGGAATGTTTGTTTATTCAGTGGTGAAAATAATTACTGTGAGTTCTAGCTGAAAATACTCACTTTTATATGCATCATCCCCAAGCACTACCCTGAAAAGACTAATAGGCAGTTCGTAAGTTTGCTGATTGGTTGTCACTGTAACTTGGCGGGGCTATGTTAAATTTTTGTACCAATCGTAACATCGATATAACGGACCCACGCTTTGGACATTGAAGTCCTGATTGGCCGAATAATGAAAGTGTCTTTGTCGTTTTATTCTCTCCGTAGATTTAATTTGAATGTTCACATCAGGTGTTTGAAAGAATTGTTCACTCGCGCGCTCTGTCACGATGCTTTCCAATATTTTACATTATTATTTGTAAGCATACTACTCTCAGATTGATCCTCAACTTTCCCCATTTTTGGATAGGGAAATGGACATATAATTTGAGCGGCGGCACTCGTTACAGTACAAGGAGAATCTATGATCTGAGCCATAGGTTACGTTAGGTTCAGCAGCCAGCATGATGGAGCGAACCAGAGCCTCACCGGCACTTTTTACACTGGTTTAAGTTCGCCGTGTGGATACACCTTTAAATGTACATGTTGGCTGGCGGCTAATTGCCTCCGCCATCATTCATTCCATGTCTCGAGCGTATTTCAATAAATTAGTACGTAGGGCATGATTGCATGAGTATCGCCTAAACGGGTATATGGAGTACGTGTGGTGGTAGCTCCTGAACTGGAAATACGGTTAAAGAAACAATTTGTAAATGGGATAAACCGACGTTATGGTTACTGTTCTTCGTTTCGTGTATTCGGTCCTTTTGGAGCTACGCGAGTGACCTTAGTGATAGAAGTTCCGCTTCTGAAATCAAAGTGGCAGATGGCTTCAGAAAATTGTGACCAATCAAATATTCAAGAAGAGGCAGGAGTCTGAATGAGTGAGGCCAATCTTGGAGATAGCCTTGAAAGGCGGTGGCCTATAGGGCTGCGAGATAATAGGGATAGAGAAGGGTAAGAAAGGACTTGAAACACAGATTAAGATGACAAGAATGAAGAAAGCCGATGAATTCTGAACATAAGTATTCCCAGAAGCTGGTTTATGGTGGTAGAAAGGAACATTTAGAGGAGGAAAAGGAAGGTTATGGTCAATGCCGAGGTTCTTGACCCGTGGTTTGACCTGGGGAAGGGCCAACAAGGAGACAGGAGAAAAATTAGTACGTATTCTGTTTCATCGGACGGGAAACAGGAGGAAGATAAGTCTTCTGTTTAGTAGGAGAAAGAGAAGACTTTCGGCAGATGTCTGAAATGGTACTGCCAAATTTCGATTTCCAAACCTTCTGATTAGAAAGTACAGGATCGAATGAACGTTGTCCTGTAGAGCGATGCAAAGATGCATCACTCCCTTTGGTGGGAAGAGAAGAGTGGCAATTGTCTTCTGAATTCGTCAAAGAAGCGTTGTTGGCGCGTGGCAAGATTTGATCCTCATTAAGACAATGAGAACTTCCCTCGTGATGTCTGGGACAGTTTCTTCATAGACGGCTTCCGTCGTGGGGTTTGGGACAGCCTCTTCATCGGGCACTTCCCTCGTCGTACTGAGCACACCCATCGTATCGTGCATGCTGCACAAACTAAGTGGATGGATAAGTGTATTCCGTGCTTGCCTTTCCATACGAACAACTTCCGACGGCGGAGTAGGTTCGGGTTCGCTCCCGGCACCTGTAGGCTTAGTCTCAGAATTGGGTGGAAAATCCTCTACCTTTGAAAACAAAATCACGTTATCTTCCTTAAATAGAGATCCAAGCGAAATGACCAAACCGGAACTCACGGGAGATGAGTCTTCAAATTTATTTGGAATAACCGAAACTCTGCGAACTTCAAGTTCCTGCCTAACTGTAACCGAAGGAGTGACTTGTTCTCGATGGAATCACAGGGGTCTACTGTGAAGACATTCGAGTCTTCGTGCTCAAAATTACCAAAGGTATGTTGGCTTTCTAGTTCCTCGTTTGCCGGAACTGGAAAGGAACAATTGACGATTGATGAAGAATCTTCCCTATCTAATAGCAGTCCCTCTTTATTTTAAACTGGTTCCAGGGAGTCATTCGGGCTCTCTGAAACAATTCTTTCACTCTCAGTTGAAAACAGTGAAGAGTAGGGGTGACACACATACTCGAAAGGTGGGGTCTCTCCTCGAATTAGGCCTGCTTCTCTATCGGCCACATAGAAATCGTGCGTAATAAAGAAATTCGTCCCCAGGATTAAATCTCTATCCCAGTCTCCTTCAGATATGACCACAAGTGGGGTCAGATAAGGGACTGAATCAAACTTAATAGGAAGAATAATTTATCCTGTACTGTATTCTTCCCAACCATCATCAATGCAGACAAGTGAGAACGCAAATCGAAATTCCCCGTAGCCGTTCTTAAGTAACTTCTTGTGTACGTCTTGTTTAATGTAATTCGCTTGACAGCAGTCCTTAACGAAAGCCAAAACCGCTTGGTTGTTGACAAAAGTTTTCATGAAAATTTGTGAGCTCTCGTCGAAAAGCACCATTTCGTGAGCCTAAGAAGGCGTTTCCGAAACATACGAACATACTTCATTGTCCGCGTCATCGATGTTTTCGCGCGGGGTCCAGAAAGCTTCCGACCATCCCGTCTTCCTTAATACAGTCGCATTTATTTCGTCGCTATAGCCTACCGGCTGGAATACTTGAGTAGCATAATTCCGAAAAGCGTTCCACGTACTAAAACTTTCCAAAAAGAATGGGTGCAAGACGTTCCTTGCGCAACCCTCTTCATCGTCTAAGAAGTGCGTAACCATCCGAATCTTCGCGATATCATCGCGAACGTTTAATGAACATAATATCCCTCTAATGCGTCAAACCATTCGTCCACGTACGGGGGTACTACTTCACAGTATTCTCTCCCCTTAAAATTTGGAACCTCAGGTATATTACTCGTCAAATAATTATATCTATCCATTCTCTTAAAAAAAAACGACAAAAGACAGAAAAATGGACTTACAAATGAGGAAGGCGAAGCGAAACAAAGAAAAACAAGAAAGAAAACTTATCCCTAATACCGTAAATACAAGAGAATTGAAACGAAAAAAACTTAAGCGTGACATTACCTATTTCGGTTTAAATAAACACTTAATAAAGTCATCCCAAACGAAGCTGCAAAACTTGCCTGTCGATTTCGACATATTACTCGAATTGTACGGACTCATTTTAATTTAAACCGAAAAACCACAAAAAAACAGACAAACTATTTGCGTACCAACAGAGTAACCGCAAACAAAAAAAAGAAAAACAAAACCTTGCGCATTTGCTTACCGACGCGAAAGAGCGAGAGAAAAAGAAAAAAAATCCTTTTCATGAGTCAACAAACAAACTCACACACGAACAATATATATATACACGACAAGTTAGGTACAATTAATTTAGGAGTCCATTATGAAAATCAATCCAAAATTCCGTTTTCTGTTATAACAATGCGAGACAATTCAAATAATAAAAAAAATTTCATACCCATTTAAAAAAAATAAATTGACCATATACTTTGCAGAAACAGTTTTTTGTTACAACAATAAAATATATATTTTACCTATATATTTATATACGCATATACTGCATGCAAAAAGAGACAAATCTGTCAATTTCCTTCTTCTTACAACCAAAAAAAGTTGAATTAAATTGACTGCACTTGAAACTGACTGCACTTGAAACTGACTGACTTCAAACTGACTGACTTGAACTGCTATCAAGTGTAGTGGGCTTCCTATTTCTTTCGGAAATCCGAACTAACTGATTCTCTTAGCATTCTCTTAGCTATCTATTATCCTCTGGGGCGGTTGTCCCTCTGGATGCAACCGACTGACTTGAACTGCTATCAAGTATATAACTCTCTGGGGCGGTTCTCCCTCTGGATGCAACCGACTGACTTGAACTGCTATCAAGTATCATGTGATTTCTTTTTTTTTCATATTAGCTATTACGACCTAAAACGCCTTGCCTACCTTGAATGTATAATATAAATTCAACTAGTGTGGCGGATTTGATATATGCCATTTTTAATACGTAGTAAATATACATATATTCAGCGCGCAGACTTTCCTACTAAACGATACATTTTGCCCGCTTACGCTCATTATCAAGCCATCCCGTTTGGAGAAATATGAGAAACTACGATTTGGGGGGGGTTAAAGGAAGATTGATAGGCGAATGGTGTATGACGTCACAAGGGGAGGGGGGGGTGTTTGCGCGAATATACAAATCACTTAGTCTTTAGTATGACAAGTAACAACGTGTGAGTGTCATATATATATATATATATATATATATATATATAGTCTATATAATATTCTGCCTACCCAATGCACCAGTCCAAGACCGCGTCTGGACTGAGGACATTCCAACTTCTCCCCCAAAGGCTCTCCTCCTCCTCCTCCTTTCTCTCTCTCTCTTAGGTTAAAGTTACCCCTTTGTGGAGGTCATCCTCCCTTCTCTCCCCAAAGCTCCCCGCACCCCCTTCACTGCAACTTGGGGGATAACCCCTCCCCCCTTTCAACATCTCCCTCCCCCTTTTCCAACACCCCCTCCCCCGTTTGTAACATTGATCAATATTTGGAACATTGCATTGCACTCGTCCATTTTGCGCCCATCCTACTTGTATAATCCAGTGTCTTGCCGAACTAAGAACTTCTCGTGAAGAGCTTTCGAGAGTGATAGTAAGAGTAGCTTTTATGGTTTTTGATCAAGATTGGAAGCTGAAGGCAGATGATAATGAGAAAGATTGTAAGGATGAGATGGAGGGTGAAGACGAAGAGTTACAAGTCCGTCACCAGTATTCAGACTTGACGTATGTATTTCCGAGCCGCAGATCAACGCAGATCAATAATGCAATACTTGGAAGATGCTTCATACTTGAATCTAGACTGTTGCTCAACAAATCCTCAACAAAGAGGATAACGCTGTGAGTGTAAGACTTGACGATACGACGAAGACTGTTACTAGTGATATTGGTAATTTATTGAACAATGTGTTGTAAATATGATGATTTCATGATTTGAATTACATCATGGAACTGATATGAATGCCTTGTGTTTCTTCTGTACATGATTTTTTAATAAAATAATACCTTTGTTTTCCATTTTTTGCCTGTAACCGCTAAATCACGCATCGAATGTCTCTGATTTGGCCATTTTTCAACTTCAACGACCCTGGAAAAGACATTACATATGAGAGATAGCGGGCTTCTTGAGCATCAAAAAGAGAAAACTATTTTTTTGTCCGCCATTTTGAAAAAAAAATCCACTGAACCAGGTTAAAACTTCATTTTAGGTCCAAAAACCAGTCAGATTCGTATTCAGCAGCGAAAATGGCCATAGAAATCACTCGCCTTGTTGGCAAATTCCAAAAAAAGTCATTATTTCCCCATCCCTAATATAAGTATAATAATAATAATAATAGTATAATAATACTGGCAAATCACGCCTAATAAAGAATAGCCCGGATAATGCGGTTGGTTGTGTGTATTCGATCAGATGTACACAATGTAACTCAGTATATATAGGCCAAACGGGTAAAAGGTTAGACATTAGGGTAAAACAGCACAAATGTGCGTGTAGAACAGCAAACAATTGTAATGCATTGTTTAACCATATGTATTGATGTAATCATAGTGTCAAGTGGGATAGTTCTAAAGCGCTCATTAAAAACACAGATATAATTGAAAGGAATATTCTAGAATGCGCATTTAACCACTTTAAAAATAATTTCAATAATAGTGCGGAATGTATAAAATTGACAATATCCTGTTAAAATACCTTTTCCTCTAATTAACTCTTGTTAATCACGTGCTAATCATTTTTTTCTGTCCCGCTGTACATAGGTATATATTTTTGTCATCTCGCCTTCTCCCTTCATTCCTCGATGAGGTGTACTTCTGAATACACGAAAGGCCTTGGAATAATTTTTCTTTTTCCTTGTGGGTTTGCATCATATACACAGGGTGTCCCATAAGTCGGGCATCATAGGAGAAATTCATATTGTTCTATTCCTACAAACCATAATTTATGCTCGGGATGCCAATTTCCCGTCCACCATTCTGTTCAGTGACGAGGCTGTTTTTTATGGAAATGGTGAGGTAGATCGACAGAACACCCGCTACTGATCTCAAAACAACCCTCACTGGTATACCTCTTCAAAGGAGCAAGGTGCATCTCGGGTGATGGTATGGTGTGGCATTTGGAAGGATCGCATCATAGGCCCCCTCTTTTTCGATGAACATGTCACTGGAGGCACCTACCTACGTATGCTCAAGGAAGAAGCATTTCCCAGTGTCTTGAACGAAGAAGGAAATTTCCCAACATGGTTCCAGCAAGACGGCGCTCCTGCACATTACAGCACTCAAGTAAGGGAATACCTGTACCAACAATTCCCTGGTCATTGGATAGGATGTCGAGGGCCTGCGGAATGGCCATTGGCCAGCTAGAAGCCCGGATATCACGCCACTAGATTTTTATCTCTGGGGCCACTTGAAAGCGTTGGTATACGCAGAGAAAATTAGGAGTGTTGAACATTTGCGGCAGCGCATTATTGGGGCATGTAACACCATTATTCCTGACATCATTCACCGTGTGCTTGCTGACTGGGTTTCACGTCTGAATTTGTGTATTGAAAACAATGGTGGACATACATATTGAGCACGTTCTGTAAATAAAAGCTTTTGTTTTGCCTTTTTTTATTATTTTTCCTATGATGCCGGACTTATGGGACACCCTATATATAGTAATATCACGAAACATTACATGGTAGAACGATCATTAGGATCAAATCTAAACACGTTCTCGACATAATGTGATGAAGGAACCTCTGTTGGAGCAGAATTCAAAATTTATTTATAAAAACTAAACATTTTTATAAATTTTGCAGAGGAATTAAATTTCAATCATCATCATTTGTACGCTTCTAATGAACTTTGCCAAAAAGCAAAATAAAAAAGGATGTAATTTTTGGAGTAATATTTCGAAGGTGAAAATTTCTAATTGTTTGGAAAGGGAAAATGTCTGCCGGAAGCAACTACATTAGAAATACTGAACTAATTTAAATTTTTGAGTTTTGCAAATTATGATCTTCTCTTCATATCGCGTCATTTTATATATATATATATATATATATATATATATATATATCTATATATATACACACACACATATATATATATATATATATAATATATATATATATATATATATATATATATATATATACACACACACATATATATATATATATATATATATATATATATATATAAATATATATATATATATATATACAGGGTGGGCCGTAAGTTTCCATACATAGGAAAATTTAAACGTTTGTTTTATGTTTCAGATACCCTAAGAATATGCGTTTGACGAAAGAGCAACGAATTGAAATCATACTGATGGCTGGGTCGGGAAGCAGTCGCATGGTTGCAATGAACTTTAACAGACAACATGGAACGAACATCACACACGACACTGTGGCAAAACTTATTAACAAGTTTCAGAAAACTGGAAATGTTGCAGATCAACCGCGAAGTGGTCCAAGACTACAGCCACCGATGAAGACACAACAGCTACGATACTTACAGCGCTTACACGGAGTCCCAGAAAAAGTACACGACGGTTGTCTGCAGAAAGTGGTGTCAGCAGATCGAGTATCAGGCGCATTTTGAAGCAAACAAATGGCATCCATACAAATTTGCATATGGCACAGCATTTGAGTGAAGACGACCCGGATAGACGGATGGAATTCTGTGAATGGGCATTAACCAAAGTGAACGAGGATGCAAACTTTTCAACTAAGATCTTGTTTACTGATGAAGCAAATTTTTACGTCAATGAGAGGTTAATCGGCAAAACATACGTTATTGGAGTAATGCTAACCCTAACTGGCTGAGTCCGACGAAGATGCAAGGTGCCGTAAAGTGATGGTGTGGGCCGGGATATGGGGTGACAGAATTATTGGACCATTTTTGTCAGTGGAAATCTTAATGCCGAAAGGTATCTTAACATGTTGCAAGAAGAGATTTTCCCATCCTACTAAACGAGGAAGGTAACTTCCCAGTTTACTTCCAGCAAGATGGAGCTCCACCTCATTATGGTCTTCACGTCGTCGTATTTGGATCAGCAGTTTCCGGATGCTTGGATTGGTCGGCGTGGTCCTGTGGAGTGGCCTCCCAGATCCCCAGATCTCACCCCCCTTGATTTCTATCTTTGTGGGCACTTGAAGGCCATGGTGTATCAGGAAAAGATACGAGACATAAATCATCTAAAGGAACGTATCACCAACGCCATTACAAGCATAACGTCAACTGTGCTAATGCGTGTTCATCAACAGTGGGGAACACGTATTGAAATGTGTTTTCAAACAATGGCAACCATGTAGAGCATATATATAAATAAAAATGGTTGTCCATAAACAAATGTTTATTTTTCCTATGTATGGAAACTTACGGCCCACCCTGTATATATATATATATATATATATATATATATATATATATATATATATATATATATATATACTGTATATATATATATACAAAAACAAGCTCCATGCACTTCTCTTCGTCTAATCAAGGAAATATAATAATAAATAAAGTCAATAAATAAAATATATTCGGTTATGAATAATTAATAACGCGAGGTAATTCAGTTAAGAAGGCACCGAACACTATTTTTTTAAAGTTATTTTGATTGAAACAACTTATTCAATTCGTAACACTGGACACTCGATAAAACACGTCTGTTTATAAGAAGTGAAATGAAAAGTTGTGTGGATGCAACATATCTGATGTTTCAACAAACATAACTGATTTTTAGCAATTCAGAGTGCTGAATCAAAAAATCACATTCATTGTTTCTCATCACGTACAGTTTTCTGGCAAATACCTATATACCTATCACCCATTTCGTATGGGTGGTATATAGACATACACCCAATTATGCAATATATGTGTACAATATATACATAGAATGATTTATTCTTTATATTTATATGTAGATACCATATGTGTATATATATATATATATATATATTAGGGTGTCTCTTATTGGGTAGTCAAAAATTGAAATGTTGAATTATTTTATTTGCGCCCCCCTAAAATAGTTCCATTTAGCATAAAAACTAAAACTTGAAAGTTTGACACAAATTGGCTCATATTTAGGGGTCGCCTCCGGCTAATAAAAATGGTGACCATGGGCATAATAGCTCCTGACATATGATTATGCTCATTATACACATAATTCCTTCCTTCTTTTTAGTTTGATTCGTTTTTATAAGTATAGGCCTTCTTATTTATCATTGATCCTTTTCTAACCTATCATTGATGTTATAATCCATCCTTTGGTCCTCAATCCTTCTTTATCCCAATCCTTTTTCTCCTATCCAAAATCCTTCCTGGCTCTTTTTTTATATACAATCAGCAATGAAGCATTGCTACAAAAAAAAACCATTAGTTTTTATATAGAGATAAATTCAAATGCCAGTGCTATTTACATACTTTAATTACTTTAATTAGCATTATTTCCTTATACAACATTTATTTAATATACAATGATTATACAATATGGTGTATTTTAAGGTGCGACCTCATTGATGGTTATTTTTTTAGAAGAACAGTTTTTGATGGAACTGGGTGACTCTGGCGGTGTTTTGCAACAATTTGGAGCAGGAACTGGACTGCTCTTCCCCCACTGTCAATTTCTTATTCATCTCTTGAACTAAAGCTACTGCACGTTCTGCCCGGTCATTTACAACAGATAGAGCTGCAACAATAGCTCTGGCCCTTAAATATTCACAGTTTGGATGTCCAAGTGCTGGGTGCCTTGTTCAGAAATCCTTCTGGCAAATTCAGCTTAGTAAAGAATTCTCTAGTATTTCTTGTAACAAGTTGGTGTAGTCCTTCACCAGAGCAGAAGGTCGATTCAGGAATCCGAGGACGCTTGGGTGGTCTATCAGTGGACTCATCTTCTAATGCCTTTACCATGCGTTTCTTTACATCTGTAGTAATTCGCTCATCAAAGAAAGCAAGACCAACTGCTTCTTCAGACAGGTACCATAAGTGGTTAGAGAGCTTTTTTTTAGTTGCATCAGAAATCTTTTTGTTAGGATAATTAATCAATGACCTCATAAGGAGCCAGTCATTAAATGGGGTTTCAATAGGGAGTGAGGATGTTGTCCAAGCCTTCATATAGATGAGAACAGAAAAAAGGGAAAGATCTCGAATTCCTCGTTCTTCAGTCTTAGTCATCTTGAACTGGTTTCGAAAAAGCCACATCTTGATAGAATAGAGCGCTTTGGACATCCAGCGAGCTCGATGCATGGCACCTGGTGCACGAAACTTGATGCCTTTATTGGGGACACCTCCAAGAAAGATGATGGACAGATCCAAAAGTTCTTGATAGTCATCCCGTAGCATAGGTGCCTGGGATCTAGCAAACTGAATTAGTTCAGTTTTAGACTGGATAATTGCTTCTTTAGTAATCGTGTCTGTCTCACCTGTTTGGAACTGGCTTTGATCAACAGAAGTCCAATTGTCACGAAAACGCTTAAAGATCAATATCTCTGGACCAGTTGATGTAGATCCCAATGTTGCTTCAAATGCAGCTCCCAACAATAAATCTAAAACATGGTGTCTACAAGGCAAGTACAAAACATCATGTCCCAATTTTGCTTCGATGAGAGCACAGGCTCCACTATATTGACCCGTGTTTGAAGCTGTTGTATCGAAACAAATTGCTTTTACTCTCTCTGTAATTCCCCATTCATTCAGGCAGTTAAAGACGGCTTCAGCTTGTGCTTCTCCAGTTGAGTTTGGGATTTTGGGGACACCAAGCAGCTGTTCAACACCAGGTCCTGACACAAGTACTGGGAGACGATCAATGTGCTTGTGCGAGGTGAGGTCCTCCATCATCTTGCCATCCCAGTGGACTGTCATAGAACATTCTCCATGGAAATGCTCCTTAAGTTCTTTAGCATGACGAGCTCGGTTCTTATTTCGAAGGCGATGGATAGAATGTTGGTTTATGTTGTAATCTGAAGCGTCCAAACCAAAGCTTTTAGCTGCCTCTGCGAGGATAAATGTTGCCTTTCTAGAGGAAATTTGTGTACGATCCAGGGCAGCAGACATCTGAATAGTCATGATGTTTTTCATGCCTCGTTTTTTCTTAGATTTTGGTAAAGCACAAGCTCCTTTGGGCTCCTCCTCCTCATTCTCACTTTCATCAGTGTTGCTGGAAGATGTGGAAGAAGCCAGTACAACTTGACTAGTAGACGCCTCCATCAAAGATTCTGACTTTCTTTTTCTCTCTGCCTCAGCTTCCAACCGTTTGACTGCATTTTTTGTGCGGTGAAGATGTACAGTGTCCACACCACCGATTGAGCCAGGACGACCTTTTTGTCTTTGCAGTTGAAGGAACTCCCAGTCCTCACGATTCTTGATCAGCTTCTCAGCGTCTCCATGGGCGATGTCAAAGAGATCTTCCAATCGCTCTACAAAATCAGCCTCCTTGGTTTTATGGCTCTGGCTTGTTCTGGAAGCATGCTTCTTTAAGCAAGTCCATTCGTTAAAGAAATTCTCTAACTTCTTCATGGCACGAGGTTCCTGCTGAGTAGGAATATTGGCCTTATCCCAGATAACTATTGTGGCTCGAATAGATTGACGCAGAGCATCGCGGATTGTCATGTTTTTCTCTCTGTGGAGGTGCATAAAATAACCAAAAGCTTGCCTATATGGGGGCAGCTTTGAGCCTTTAATATCATCTACTGTAGATCCGAGCAAATAGAATGGTCTTCTTGTATTCATCTGCAAAATAAGAAAACAAAATATTAATGTAGTGTTATGGTTTTGTAGAGCAGGGCTAAATCACTGTTTTGACTTTTTTAAATTACAAAAAAAAAAATTTGGTAGACATAAAGTTAATTTGGTCTATTTTATAAATCTAACGTATTTTTCTCAATTATTATTCCTATTATTTTTTAATCTAAGAAACAAGGAATAAATATTTTTGTAGTAGAAATTTATATTTTGCTATTTTATTGGAAATAGAAACAGTGGCGTCACTAGGGTTGGTGTCACCCAGTGCGGTAACTCATGGTGTCACCCCCCCCCCATGGACCTCCTCCCGTACCAGACCATACAGAATCCTTAGTAATGTTTTTTGTACTAATGTTACTCGTAAATCGTAATTCCCGTATATCACTGAATGTAATGGCAATAGTAGTGACATAAACAACTAGCAAAATTAAAATTACTCCTTTAAATTACAATATCATACGCACAGCCTAAATGTATTTACATTTACATAGTTTCATGTGGTTAAAGTGAAAATTCGGTAAGAAAACAATAGAATTCGAAGTAAAAACGTTTAAGAACTACATCAAAATTATGTTCATTTTAACGTTAAACTTTACCGTTACATGAGATACATTAATGGATTAGGTTTGCATAATCAATAACGGCCCAAATAATGTAGAAGTTGTAGACAAATGCATATGGAAATATACTCATAAATTTGAGGCTGCAACATCATAAAGACAGAGGCTGCAACAACTGAGCGGAAGCCTTTTTTTATTTTTCTCCTTCTTTTCCTTTAATTACTACTTCATTCTCAAAAAAGTTATTGATATAGGTTCACAAATACTAATTACCACAATATTGTAGCTAAAACAACAGAAAATTTGACAAAATCAGCGACTATAAAAACACCAGCAGCAACGAAAACAACAGCGCGTGCTTGTAGAGCGTGCAGACGAAACCACGTGATTCGAAGCGTCATTGTAATTGGGTAATAATGACAGCTCTGACCGGAGCGCATTAGAAGGTTCAAAAAGTAAATTAGCATAGAGTTTTAGCCTTGTAGGTATATTGATACATGTAAGCTGGGCTTACGAAAAATGTTTTTGTTGTTATAACTAACTACAGGGATATTTTTATAAAAAATAATAAATTTCTGCTCAAACACTGCACAAAAACCCCCCGCACCCCTCTAGTGACGCCACTGATAGAAACACAGATCATGAAACACATGTCAGGTAAAATTTCCATTGAACTAAATTAAATTCTTTGTGACAAATAGCAACATTGTTTAAAACTTCATAATATGTGTATAAGAGCATAAATTCTAATTTTTTCATTAAATTCATTAAATTTTTTTCAAACACTAATAACAAAATCAGTATAAATAATTGTGAAAAATATAAATAACATAGTTTATTATCTGATAATAGCAAAAAAGAAGTATAGTGATACACAGTTACACACCTTTTACTTATGACAGCAGAACACTGAATGATGACAAATAAACAATTGCAACATAATCTGGAGCATTCTTGATGAAACATGTTTAAACAGGTTGATCTTGTCTTATCAAGCAATATTTTCAGCTACAAACTTGACAATTATCTCTAATATATTCATTTAATTGAATTCATCATAAATATGATGATTAATTAATTAAAAACATATGTTTAGTATACTTGACAACTGCTAGTAATTTCAAATATTAATTGCATAAATAATAGCTATATTTTATGAACTTTAATAAGCGGGGGCGACCTCTAAAAATTGTTCAATCCAAAAAAATTTTATATGTGATGTTTTTCAACCAATGGAACTGGTTGAGGGGGCGCAACCTAAAAAAATCAACACTTCGAAAATAAGAGACACCCTAATATATATATATATATATATATATATATATTTTTTTTTTTTTTAATTAGGCTGTAACATGAGTCTGAAGGTTACTTCCTTCACTCGCATTTGGACTATTTTCCTGAAAACTTGTTACTGTGAGTGAGGAACAAGGACAAAGGTTCCACCAAGATATGAAGACTATATAAAAAAGATAATAAGGAAGATGGGAAGTTAACATGATGACAGACTACTGCTGGTCTCTGAAACGGGAAGGCTCGGAAAAAATGCAGCACAAGAAGCGAACAAAAAAACGACGATTTTCTCCTACTGATCACTCATAATTGATCCATTATGTATCATTTAAGTATCAAAGATGAATTTACTTTGAAATGTATTGTCTTTGTATTTCTTATAATTTTGTACTCTTGGAAATTTAGTTGTTTAATACATACTATGAATACACCTGACTTATATTTTGTGAAAAACCCTGACGTGATACATAAAAATGGTTGTGAAATATGAAATCGGCATGGCAAAATTGTATAAGATCACGTAATAGAAATAAAACATCTCATACTTTGGTTTAAAATGCAGACTTGTCTTACAAACCAAAAAATATGAATTTACCTTATGCGCGCGAAGGTAACGCGGTTTCAACAAACAATGTGAAGGCTCTATCTTTAAATGCTCGTAGCCGTAGCCTACGAAATAAAATAAACAATTTTTTTTCCTTATTTGCGCGCAAAGACTATGATTTAATTGCGATAGGTGAATCGTGGTTTACCACTGAAACACGTGACTTTGTAGAGGATTATCAAATTAGAGGTTATAGACTTTTTGTTAAAAACAGAATAGGTAGGCGAAGAGGAGGTGTTATGTGTATATCAAACATAATATTGCAAGCGCTATAGAATCAAGGCACAGCATTCCAGAACCGATAGATTCGACTATAACAGAACTTAAATTGAACGATTTCAAACTTCTTGTTGCCGTTATATATAGGCCCCCTAATCAAACAGCTGATACGGATGAAGCGTTATATCGTGAACTAAAGAGAATAATAGGTAGTGAGCAGGCCTTAATTATGGGTGACTTTAATTGCGCTAACGTGAATTACGATACAATGCAGGAAGACGCGGAAGGTAAGTTTAGTTAATTTTCTCGAAGATAGCTTTTTTATTCAAAAGGTTGGGGAACCTACGAGGTTGAACAATATTTTAAATTTAGTAATAACTACGGATGATAGGCTTATCACTGGTCTTCAAGTAATAGACCCGTTAAGCAATAGCGATCACAATATGGTAGAGTTTGTCCTCTCAGTAAGTCACTCGAAACCAGCTAACTCGACTAAAATTCCTAACTTCCAGCGCGCAGACTTGTAAATTTAGAAATGAATTGTCACACGTCAACTAGAAAAACGTAATGGAGACCTCAAACGCAAAAATACTGTGGGAATTGTTTGAAACAATATTTAGGACTATAAATGAGGAATGTGTACCGTACAAAATTAAGTGTGCGAAAGTAAATAACAAGCCCTTGTGGTTTACTTCTAGAGTAGGAGATATTATAAAGAGTAGTGATAGGGCTATAGGCTACATAAGTGCGACAAAGACAATTTGTGGTTACAAAACCACTACATATCTGTAAGGCGTGAAGCGAAAAGCGTAATAAAAAAGATCAAGTGCGATTTTGAAATTTCCATAGCTCGTGATGGCAAAGAAAACCCCAAGCGACTTTTCCAATACGTTAATAATCACTGGACAACAAGTATTTTTCATCAGATATAATTATGGGTGGGCTAGATAGCTGTTGGGACGCTGATTCCAAATTTTGTTTCGGTTTTCCTCTAGCACGTCTAGTTTTCGAGATGAGACCGATCATAATATATAATATATATACAGGGTGGGCCGTAAGTTTCCATACATAGGAAAATTTAAATTATGGTCTTCACGTGCGTCGGTATTTGGATCAGCAGTTTCCGGATGCTTGGATTGGTCGGCGTGGTCCTGTGGAGTGGCCTCCCAGATCCCCAGATCTCACCCCCCTTGATTTCTATCTTTGGGGGCACTTGAAGGCCATGGTGTATCAGGAAAAGATACGAGACATAAATCATCTAAAGGAACGTATCACCAACGCCATTACTAGCATAACGTCAACTGTGCTAATGCGTGTTCATCAACAGTGGGGAACACGTATTGAAATGTGTTTTCAAAACAATGGCAACCATGTAGAGCATATTATATAAATAAAAATGGTTGTCCATAAAAAAATGTTTATTTTTCCTATGTATGGAAACTTACGGCCCACCCTGTATATTATATATATATATATATATATATAATGTAATATATAATACTATATATACTCGTAATATATACGAGGATTCGTGATCAGTCTTTCCTTGTGAAGAGACGTGTTTTATCGAGTGTCCAGTGTTACCAATTGAATAAGTGGTTTTCGTTGAAGTGTGTTTAAAAAAAAATAGTGTTTGGTGCATTCTTAACTAAATTGCTTCGTGTTACTAATCATTCATTAACGAATATATTTCATTTATTGACTTTATTCATTACTATATTATTTGATTAAACTAAGGCTAGTGCACGTGGCTTGCCTTGTTTGTTTCCTGAATCTATTACTACACGAGGTTTTATAAGGTTGAAATTCCCTTGGTTTGCCTTTTTTGTTTTTCAAATCTATCAAAAACGAGGTTTCATTAGGTTCATTTTCCCTTCCTTCGGGGATCAAGTAGAGTGTGGTCACCCACCGTGGGAAAACGGAAAAACGGAAAGAAAAAAGTCGGTCGAATAGCGGACAGATAAGTATTATTAATACCTTTCTTTTACAGATCTTTCGTCGGTAGCTTAATTATATATTCATTTAGTATAAATTTGTGTTACAAGAACCTGGTTCTGCGTTTCAAGAACATTTTTGCGGGTTTGTGCAGGTGACGGTAAAATAAGCACGCGGTAGACCTACGTTGTAATTTATTAATTTCCAAACGCTTGTTTTTTGTTTTTTAACTAATTAAGAGCATGACGCCCCCGTCAAGTACTTGCAGTCGCTGTGAATGGAAATTTGCCGCTTACGCGTTTACAATGGCTAATAATAATGAACAGTTAGTTTGCAGGTGGTGCTCAAGCATGGAAGTCCTGAGGAACGAGTTATAACGTGAGAGGGAGGCCAGAGTGAGGCTTGAAGAAAGTGTGATGCTCCTGACGGCAAAATTAGAATCCTTTGAGACTCCAGTTACGACCCCTCCTGCCTCAGTTTCTACTAATAATATAAATAGTACTAATAGCCCTCTCTCTTCCCCTAGTTCCCAACCCTTCGTTCGAGTGCGTAATGGAGCCCCATTGAGAAAACCTAAGACTTGTCTACCAGTAATAACAAACAATAAGTTTTCTGTTTTAGGTTTCGAATATGCTGATGAACCGGAAATACTTGTTGACTATTCCATTGTTCGAGGGCAGCTCGAGGAATTCTGTGGGAGAAACCCTCGTCGTAGGCGCCGTTACTGCTACCCTGGTGTAAGGGTGGAGGATATATCTAATAGTGTTGACCGTTTTACAGACGGTACCGCCGAGGACACAACGTATGTTATTCATGTCGGTACTAATAACGTTTTAAATTCTCGATCGGAAGAACTGCTGGCTAGGTACAGGGACTTACTAGAGCGACTAAAGGAAAAAACTAATAATATTGTTTTAATAGGTATACTTCCTCGAATTATCCAACGTAACTTACGATTTCTACAGCAAGGCGACCTATATTAATAATAACCTAAAGTCTCTTTGTCAACAGGAAGGAGTGCATTTTGCGAATTTTCGGAGCAGTTTCTACGGCAGGAGGGACTTGTTCCTCAGAGATGGACTTCATCTTAATGACGTTGGAGCTGCGCGTTTAGGAAGAATATTTCATAATACTGTCTCTTCTTTTCAGGCTGCCATAGCTCGAACGGTCCTAGCATAAATTCCACAAATTTCCCCTGCGCTCGCGAAGGTGTCGCAATTACAAACAATTTGAAGGTTCTATCCTTAAATGCTCGTAGCACACAAAATAAAATAAACGAATTTTTTTCGTTAATTGCTTGTAAAAACTATGATTTAATTGCGATAAATGAATCGTGGCTTAACACTGAAACACGTGACTTTGTAGGGGAGTATCAAATTAGAAGTAATAGACTTTTTGTTAAAAACAGAATAGGTAGGCGAGGAGGCGGTGTTATGTTGTATATTAAAGATATTATTGCGAACGTTATAGAAGTAAAGCACACAATTCCAGAACCGATAGATTCGACTATAGCAGAACTTAAATTGAACGATTTCAAACTTGTTGTTGCCGTTATATATAGGCCCCCTAATCAAACAGCTGATACGGACGAAGCGTTATATCGTGAACTAAAGAGAATAATAGGTAGTGAGCAGGCTTTAGTTATGGGTGACTTTAATTGCGCCAACGTGAATTACGATACAATGCATGGAGACGCGGAAGGTAATCGTTTAGTTAATTTTCTCGAGGATAGTTTTCTTATTCAAAAGGTTGGGGAACCTACGAGGTTGGACAGTATTTTAGATTTAGTAATAACTACGGATGATAGGCTAATTACTGATCTTCAAGTAATAGAACCGTTAAGCAATAGCGACCACAATATGGTAGAGTTTGTCCTCTCAGTAAGTCACTCGAAACCAACTAACTCGACTAAAATTCCGAACTTACAGCACACAGACTTTTGTAAATTTCGAAATAAATTGTCACACGTCAATTGGGAAAACGTAATGGGGAACTCCAACGCAAAACTAATGTGGGAATCGTTTGAAACAGTATTTAGGACGATAAATGAGGAATGTGTACCGTACAAAATTAAGCGTGCGAAAGTAAACAACAAGCCCTTGTGGTTTACTTCTAGAGTAGGAGACATTATAAAGAGTAGAGATAGGGCTTATAGGCTACATAAGTGCGATAAAGACAATTTGTGGTTACGAAACAACTACATATCTCTAAGGCGTGAAGCGAAAAGTGTAATAAAAAAGTCCAAGCGGGAATTTGAAATCTCCATAGCTCGTGACGGTAAAGAAAACCCCAAGCGATTCTTTCAATACGTCAACAACAGAAATCCAGTAAAAAGTGTCTTGGGGCCTATGAAAAATGTTAACGGAGATCTAGTTTCTGAAAACAAGGAAATGGCTACCTTGCTAAATTAATTTTTTACGTCAGTTTTTACTATAAAAGATGTAACGAATATCTCTACGGTAATATACATAGTGCCTTTTGATAATGGTAATATTTTGGATAATATTGTGTTTAGTGAAGGGGAGGTAATGCGCTATATTGATAAAATGAAAACGCGTAAATTACCGGGGCCGGATTCCATATATCCCATACAACTTAAAGAATTAAAAGATAGCATTGTTGTGCCGCTAACAAAGATTTTTAATGCGTCTATTTCTGAGGGGCGCGTACCAGATAATTTCAAGTTAGCAAACGTAACACCTATCTTTAAGAAAGGCGATAAAGGTGCGGCGGGAAATTATAGGCCAATCAGTTTAACGTCTGTTGTAGGTAAGCTACTGGAATCAATAATTAGGGATCGTATAGTCGAACACTTACAATTGCATAACTTAGTTAGAAATACGCAGCACGGTTTTAGGCGAAACAAATCTTGTTTAACCAATCTTTTAGAATTTTTTCAAAGCGTGGTTGACGTTTACGATGATTATCGGGCGGTTGGTTTAGTGTATTTAGATTTTCAAAAAGCGTTTGACACCGTACCGCACAAAAGACTCATTGAAAAAACTAAGACTCATGGAATCAGGGGTGTAGTAATACAGTGGATGGAAGAGTGGTTGTGAGGTAGGAAACAGAGGGTGGTCGTTGATTGAGCGGAGTCGTGTTGGGCTAATGTAGCGAATGGCGTTCGTCAGGGTTCTGTATTGGGCCCCTTGCTTTTTCTTATATATATTAACGATTTAGATGTCGGCCTTGTCAGTACATTTTCAAAGTTTGCGGATGATACGAAGCTGGGTGGTAGGGCGATTAATGACGAAGATAGAAGTAAAATCCAGGAAGATCTGAATAAAATATAAAATCGTTGATTGGTCAGTCACATAGCAAATGAGATTTAACGTCTATAAATGCAAAATTTTACATATAGGTTCGCGTAACGCTAATTTTGCGTATAGTATGTCAGGAAAAGAGTTAACAAGCGTAGAGCAGGAAAAAGATTTAGGAGTTATAGTCACTGGTGACTTAAATGTAGTGAAACAAAGTATAGCAACGGTCAATAAAGCAAACAAAGTGTTAGGTTTTATAGCTCGGAATTTTGAGTACAAATCGCGCGATATTATAGTTCCTCTTTATAAATCATTAGTTAGACCCCATTTGGAGTACGCGATCCAATTTTAGAATCCGTATATGCCCAAAGATATAGACAAAATCGAAAGAGTTCAAAGACGAGCAACTAAGATGATTCCGTCGCTTAGGTCAAAGTCGTACGAGGATAGGCTTAAAGAGTTAAAATTGACTACACTCGAGACTAGGAGGCTAAGGGGTGATCTAATCCAGGTTTTCAAAATTATGAATGGGTTCGATAACGTAGATAGAGATAGCTTTTTCGAAATATCTCAATATAATAGGACTAGAAATAACGGGTGTAAGTTGACAAGTAGAAGGTTCGAGACAGCAGTTGCCAAAAACTTTTTTACGCATAGAATAGTAAATAGCTGGAATAGTTTGCCGGTAGAAGTAATTAGTAGCACTTCTATAAACATGTTTAAAAATCGATTAGACGCATATGTTGATGGATTGGGTATAGTTTAAGGTAGTAAAATTAAGGCTTTGTGGTTCGGAACCCACGTAAAATTGTAGGTCCCCTCCGCCACCACGGAGGACATGCACAATACACAATTACAAACACAGTTAGGTAGACCAGCCATGAGTGGATCCTAGTGTCTTTGTTGGTCTGAAACATTATAACATTATAACATTATAACATATATAGGTTCTTTTGCATTATCCTCCCAACACTAATTTTTTTATATAATGTTGGTTTGGTTTTGGTTATGGTACTTTATTTTCCTTCCATTATAAAAAAATTAGTGTTGGGATTAGGTTAGGTTAGGTTAGGTTTGGTTAGGTTAGGTTAGGTTAAAAAGAGCCCGCCGCAAGTGTTTTGCTAACGTACTTTATTTTCCTTCCATTATAAAAAAAAATAGTGTTGGGAGGATAATGCAAAAGTACCCACATATAATATGCATATAACTATATATATTATGATACTATATACACACAATATATATAATATGCGTCCTTTATATAATATAATACTATATATAATATGTATATAACTATATATAATATGATATATAACACTATATATAATATGTATAAACTATATAATATAATATATAATACCATATATACAATATATGATATGCGTCCTTTATACATTTAGCGGAGTATTTTGTCGTTGCAGCTTAGGTGTAGGTTTTTGCTCTATCATTCCTGTACCATTATGTATGGCATTTTGTCGTTTCAACTTAGGCTTTCCGCAGGTTGTCTTCTGGTATTTTAGGTGAGAGCAGTTGCTGGCCACAAATTTGCAAACGTTGCACAAGTACAGTCGTACACCCTTTTATTCTTTGGCGTAACAGTCACATGTCTAGTTGTGTGTTGTGTTCTGTTTTGTCTTGTGTCACCCACTTACACATTTTATTTTTAGGTGATTTACATCAACCCACTCATTGATCATCATGCCTCGAAAGTGTAAAATTCACCCCGACAATCCTTCTTCTCTTAACATTCTTGGCGTTTCCTTTTCTCATGATCTTTCCTCGAAAGAGCACATATATTCTCTTTATTAAACAACTTCTAAGAGCTTAGGTGTGCTGTACCGCCTCCGCGGCTTCCTCACTCCCGCTCATTTGCTGTCTCTGTACAGGGGTTTTGTTCGCCCCTGTATAGAATATGCTTCTCATGTGTGGGGTGCTCAACCCACACAGCTGTACTTGACCGGGTGGGATGAAAGGCTTTCCGTCTCATCAATTTGCCGCCTCTTACTGTCTTCAATCTCTCTATCTTCGCCGCAATGTTGCCTCACTCTCTCTTTACTATCGCTATTATAACGGACACTGCTTTTCTGAGCTCTAACTGCATGCCTCCTTCTTCAAAGAGAGCACGCAGCACCAGACTTTCTACACATTCTCGTTTCTTTTCTGCCCAACCTTCTAATGCAAGGGTTAATCGGTATTTTCAATCTTTCATTTACTCAACCAATTGACTCTGGAACAATCTTCCTCAATCCATCTTTCCACCTGCCTTTGACCTCCAATCTTTCAAACGCAGAGTGGCCAGGCATCTCGGAAACCTTGGATCTTGATTTTAGCTCTCTTGTTCCCGTATATGGGGGCGTTTTTGCGAGCGTTCGCTTTTTCCCCTCCCTCCCCCCGTTCCTGCATAAATAAATAAATAAATAACGTATGCACCGTCTGCCAAAAAAAGGGTAAAAACAGCCATGAAATCAACATTTATTAACCAATCATAATGAAACTCATACAGAGCAAAACTATGTAAACAGTGTATATGTACACCAATTTTCAGATTATTATATTCAAAATTAATGATTTAATGAGGATTGTTTATGTTCAACAAATTTTGTTGGTGAACATCGCTCCAGTTTTGAATTCTGGGAGTTCACAAAGGCGGTAAAACTTTGGTAATAAATTTTTATTCTCATTTTAGTTATAAAATACATCATAGGATTTATAAAATATAGGAAATGCCTCCATCAAAACACGATGAAAATAAAAAAAGGATTTTGAATTTTGAAACAGAACTTACAGTAAAACCTAAGTTTACAAAAAAAAATCAAATTAACATTTTACACTTTTGGAATTCCTTTTAAAAAAATTGTTCAATGTGTTTCCCTTCTGTTTCAACAATTTTCTTCAATCTTAGACGAAATTCATCAATGGTTCGATCGATTTGCTCCTGTGGTATCTCTTCCCACTTCTCCACAAGAAGCTGACGCAAGTGATCAACATTTCTCACTCTGCTCCTGTAAACTCTCTGTACCAAATTTTCCCAGATTCCATAGTCAACAGGGTTCAAGTCAGGACTGTTAGGTGGCCAATTTTGGGGTTCAAGTAATTCTGGGACATTATTTTTTAAGTATTCCAAAGTTACTATTGCTATATGGGACGTTGCTCCGTCTTGCTGAAAAAGATAACCACCGTTGGCCATATTTTCCATTTCGGGAAGCATGTTTCACAGCAAAGTATTTCGATAGTAGCTACTTGGCATTGACTTTTACACCAGGCTGATTTTCCTAACTTTGATATGCCAACTGAGACCATGACACTAGCTGAGAAATGACTTCTGGTTGCAAAAAGTCTGCTATCAGGTATTTCATTATTTCATTCTCACACTGGACGTGCGAGTAAACTCTGTTATTTTAATTGTTCCGAGGTGGCTCCACAGTGAATCTCTTTTCATCAGTGAAAAAAGCCTTTGAAAGTTTATCACATGTTACTCGCCGTAAGATTTGTTTTGATTTTTGAACTCGTTTCTGCTCATCAGTTTGAGTAATCTTTTGCCCGTGCACTCTTTTGAAAGGTTTTAGTTAAAGATCTTGTTTAATTATGCGTCTCACACTAGTTTCTGATAATTGTAACTCTTTTGATATGCGAGCTGGTGTCATATGGGTTCCTGGCTGGTTTTCCTGACTTAATGTAATATACGTTCTTCGACGTCGTCAATATTGTCTTGTATGCGAACAGTTTTTGGTCGCCCACTTCCTTTTCTTCTTTTGATATCCCCAGTCTCGTCAATTTTCTTTAGAAGCTTTCCCAAACCACCAAGAGTCCATCCTTTGTTGGGGAATTCGGAGAGTAGTTTCGTTCGTCCATATCCGTTTTCTAGTCTATAATGCTTAATTATAATCTTATCTTCCTCTGAAAATGGCATATTCACTATATTTTATAACTCTGCAAAAAAAAAATCGTGTATTAGAATTTACAAAAGTGAAAATGGAAATAAAGGATTCTTGATTAGTTTGTCGAGCATCAGTTGTAGCATTATTAGAGAAATATTTAATAAATCGTTATTTTTGATAGCTTCGAACTGAAATTTGGTTTACAGGTAGATGTTTTATGTAACTTTTACGTGTATAAGTTTCATACTGATTGTTTGAAAAATGTTGATTCCATGGATGTTTTAGAGTGAACCCTTTTTTTGGCAGACGGGATATATATATGTGTGTGTGTGTGTGTGTGTGTGTGGTGTGTGTGTGTGTGTGTGTTTAGAAAGTAATTATAAAAGAAAATATTGCTGTATAAATTAATATAATACAAATGCCATAATCATCGATCAGACGTTTTACATGTGTTGGTTTACGTCGTCGTCGTCGTTGGCCTAGGCAAGCTACGGCTTGGGACCGTAGCGCATCTATCCGGTATAGGTTAACCTGGATGATGTAGCCATAAGCACTGCCGCTAGTTAAGTGCCAACCAGTGATTATCTCACTAGCCGTATTGAGTCCGTTAGGCGAAACTACGACAGTACCAAAGGTGGAAAATATAACCTTTGGTTTTCTATTATTTATTTGCAAAATGGACATGGCATTAGATTAAAATAAATATTTGAATATAAATGATTAACTGACAATTGTGATATATAATTAATTATGTTTACATACAATAAAATAATATAGTATACATAAAATTAGTATTAATGTGGTTCACAATTGAATTATAATGGGGTAACTAATTTAAAATGAATTTATACTATTCCGAAATTCAAGACGGTAAAATTAACATTTATCTTGAAACTAAAATAAGAGTATTCACTACACACTCCCCCACCAGAGAGGAAGTTCAAGAGTTCCGAACGACACAGATTTCCGCTGAACCTTTTTGGTAGCTACTTGTACCTCACTTAAGGTTGATTCCAAAAACGCAGGCTTAAGACGATCGATAGAAACCTTGTCGACCTTGGAACCGCGCTGGATGAGAAATGATTTGCGCGTACGTCGGAGAACTTCATAGGGTCCGTCATATGGACATTGGAGAGGCCGTTTTGGGACAGGTACACGAACGAAAACGTAGGTGCAAGACTGGAGGGCTGGGGAAACAAAGATGTTCTGTTGGCTAGTCAATCGAGGGGGAACAGGCTGAAGGGACTGCATGTGAGAGGAAAGTGTTTGAGCGAATTCCGTAGGATCACATGACTTATCCCTGCAGTGAAGTAGCCACCTGGTAGCCGCAGTGTTGTTCCATAGACTAGTTCAGCCGCTGTAGTCTTCAGATCACTCTTAAATGCAGAGCGAATACCAAGCAACACGAGTGGAAGCTTATCCATCCAATGGGAGTCTTCGTGACACATAAGGGATGACTTCAGCTGGCGATGGAAGCGTTCGACGAGGCCGTTAGCTTGCGGATGATACGCACAGGTATGCGCATGTACTGTACCCAACAAGCTGGTAAACTTCTTCCAAAGCGAAGACTCAAATTGGCGACCTTGGTCAGTGATGACTTTTGTCGGCAATCCAAATCTTGATACCCATCCATGAAGAAAGGCTCTTGCAACAGTGTTCGCTTGGATATCAGGAAGTGGGATGGCTTCAGGCCACCTGGAAAAGCGGTCGAGACAGGTGAGCAGATAACGTTGGCCTTGAATCACTGGAAGAGGGCCAACAATGTCTACATGAATTACCTCAAATCGCTGGGATGGGGGCGGAAATGCGTCAAAGGGGGACCTGGTGTGCCTTTGGACTTTGGCACGCTGGCAGGCAAGGCACGTTTTGGTCCAATGTTTGACATCCTTCCGCATCGAGGGCCAAACAAAGCGAGAGGTAACCAGGTGTTGCGAAGCACGGATACCAGGATGGGAGGGCTTATGAAGATCCGTGAAGACTGCTTGTCTGTGACATGGAGGGACATAAGGGCGAATAGCAGCTGTTGATACGTCGCAATAGAGGGGCACAGACAATCCTGGCATACTCATTTTCTTGAGGGAAAGTGAGTGAGTGGAGTCTTCTCTGAGCAGTTCTTGTAGTTCCGTATCCTTATCTTGATCCTGTGCAATAGCATTCCACAGTGTAGAGCTGAGGGTAACAGAAGTAATCTCTATTCTGAAAGTGCATCCGCTGGAGTGTTCAAGACACCTTTGATGTGGCGGATATCTGTGGTAAATTGCGAGATATAATCGAGTTGCCTGATGACTCTGGGAGAGTGGTTACAGCTGTTTTTATTGAAGACAGTGACCAAAGGTTTGTGGTCGGTAAAAACACAAACTCTCGGCCTTCAAGGAAATGTTGAAAATGCTTCACGTTTAAGTAAATAGCAAGAAGTTCACGTCCGAAAGCACTATAACGCGTTTGGGCTGGCTGCAGCTTTTTCGAGTAAAACGCGATGGGTGCTTGTTGACCGTTAATGGTTTGTTCCAACACACCACCGATCGCAACATCTGATGCATCGACGACAGAGTTAGGGGGGCATCACTGATAGGAAATGACAGAGACAATGCACTATTGATAGCATTTTTGGCATTGTCGAACGCCTGTAAACTATCGCTACACCATACCAATTTCGTTACCTTGCGTTTGTGTGTGATCATAGCGTGTAGAGGAGCAAGAACACTAGCACAGTTTTTAATGAACTTGTGGTAATAATTTACCAAACCTAGAAACCGACGTAACTCACGCTGATTATTTGGCATTGGGTAATTTTTTATCACTTCACACTTGTCCTGAAGGGGGGTAATTCCGTGCTGCGAAATCGTGTGACCAAGAAATTCCAAGGTTGGCTGTGCAAACACACACTTAGATGCATTAATAGTAACACCGTATTGTTCTAAGCGTTGAAAGAGGAGTGAAAGATGTTCCTTATGTTCCTCTTGCGTTGAGCTGGCCACAAGCAAATCATCGATGTAGGCATAAACAAAGTCTAAGCCTCTGGTGACCTCATCTATAAACCTCTGAAAGGTTTGCGCAGCATTCCGTAGCCCGAACGGCATCTTCACAAATTCGAATAACCCAAATGGTGTACAAACTGCAGTCTTGGGATATCCGAAGGCTCTACGGGAATGTGGTGGAAAGCCTTAACGAGATCTATTTTACTGAAGATAGATTTTCCGTGGAGAAGAGAAGTAAAGTCTTGGACATTTGGTACCGGATATCGGTCCGGGATGGTTGTCGAATTCAAAAACCGGTAATCCCCACATGGTCTCCAGTCTCCTGACTTCTTCTGGACCAGGTGTAGGGGAGAGGACCAACTGCTTTTGGAAGGTCTTATTATCCAAGATCCAGCATAAGCTGGAATTCCGATTTGGCAGCTTTCAGTTTGTCCGGGGCAAGACGTCTGGGTTTTGCAAACACAGGGGGGACCTTTTGTTGTAATGTGATGGGTAATGGTGTGTTTAATGGTATCACCCATCTGCATTGGTTGAAGAATTCCTGGATATCGCTGGAAAAGGCACTGGTACATGGAATTAGGGGGAACGAGGGAAAGTGCAGAGTTCGAGGCGTCCGGAAGGGCAACCTTTTGGCAAGAACAGAAAGCAGTGTGGCCTGGTCGCATAAGCGTCGCTTGTCAAGATCCACCAGGAGTTTGAAATGCTGGAGGAAGTCAGCGCCGATTATGGGATGCTGCACTTGAGCACAGATGAAAATCCACTTGAAGGATCGGTGAAGGCCCAAGTTTAGTTCACGCGACTGAGTACCGTACGTGGGTATGCGTGAACCGTTAGCAGCGTATAGAGGCGGAGATTCCGAGTGCTTATGACCAGATTTTTGAGGGAATACACTGACTGACGCTCCGGTATCGACCAAGAAATTGACACCAGAGTTCCTGTCCTTTATGAATAACAGGTTGGCAGTGCGAGTACTAGACGCCATTAGGACTCGCTGCTGGGGTTTTTCCGACGAAAAATTGCAAGGGGAGATGCACTTCCTAGCCTTCTTTCCAAATTTCGAGTGGTAGAAGCAGATCTTCCCGGAACTCGAACGATGCCTCTTCGTAAATCTTGACCGAGAATGGCTTCTTTGCCGTTGATTTTGTAGCAGAGAACAAACGTGGTTGAGTTGTTGACTTAACTCTTCCACTTTCAACTCCAGTTCCGATTGTGTGTTCACGTTGTTGACCGGAGCTGTGTCAATCTCCACTACTTGTCGGCAGTTTCTGCTAGTTTATCAACTGGAGTAGCAGGATCCATAGTGGCCAAGACACGCTGAGCTGATGGAGGAAGTTTCTGCAAGAACAACTGTCTAAAGATGTCCTTATCGAAGGTTTGTGCGCGTTCGCCTAGAGCGCACTGCATAGCCCTCAGCATTTGAGTGGGCTTACGGTCTCCAAGTTCTTCTTTTGAGATTAACGATTGTAGTTTCTCACGCTCGGAGACAGTGGTGCGGCACAGGATGGCAGACTTCAGATCGTTGTACGGGTCCTCACTCGTGGAAGGAGATACGATGACGTCACGGACTTCAGAGATGATGCTCGCTGGTAGAGAGGACAAAACATGATCGTATTTCGTCCTGCTAGTGGTGATCCTTCCCAAGTTGAATTGTGATTCCACTTGGTGGAACCAAATAAATGGATCACCCGGCCAGAAGACGGGGAGCTTTACGCTCAAGTGGGAGATGGCACCAGCGTCGTCAGGCATCTTCTCCTATGCTTGCTGACGTACAAGCAAGACGACAAGGTACCAACGAAGGAGTGGAGGTTGAGACGAGCGCAGGCACAGAGCGCACGGGCAGGGGTGAGGGGCAGAGGGCACGAGCGACATTACAGTCTGGTCCTAGTCGCTCGGGTGAAGGGGGTGATGGGCAGAGGGCACGAGCGACGTACAGTCTGGTCCTAGTCGCTCGGGTGAAGGGGGTGATGGGCACGAACGACATTACAGTCTAGTCCTAGTCGTTCGGTGAAGGGGGTGATGGGCACGAACGACGTTACAGTCTAATCCTAGTCGTTCGGGTAAAAGGGGTAATCCAGCTCCGGAGTCATCAATTGTTGGTTTACGTCGTCGTCGTCGTTGGCCTAGGCAAGCTACGGCTTGGGACCGTAGCGCATCTATCCGGTATAGGTTAACCTGGATGATGTAGCCATAAGCACTGCCGCTAGTTAAGTGCCAACCAGTGATTATCTCACTAGCCGTATTGAGTCCGTTAGGCGAAACTACGACAGTACCAAAGGTGGAAAATATAACCTTTGGTTTTCTATTATTTATTTGCAAAATGGACATGGCATTAGATTAAAATAAATATTTGAATATAAATGATTAACTGACAATTGTGATATATAATTAATTATGTTTACATACAATAAAATAATATAGTATACATAAAATTAGTATTAATGTGGTTCACAATTGAATTATAATGGGGTAACTAATTTAAAATGAATTTATACTATTCCGAAATTCAAGACGGTAAAATTAACATTTATCTTGAAACTAAAATAAGAGTATTCACTACACATGTATTTAAAATATTACAGTAGAATGCAGTGGTTCCCAAACTTTTTTTACTCACGGCGCACTTTAGAACAAGTAAAAATATTTTGGCGCACTTTGTACATAAATTCGAAAATTTATTCAAAAGAGGTATTTATACATACTTTATTACGAATTTCAGTTTGTATTTTTCACATTTTGAAATATAATCTTGCTCTTTCGCGGCGCACCTAATTACATCTCGGCGCACACCAGTGCGCCGCGGCGCACGGTTTGGGAACCACTGATGAGTAGATAGATGGATAGATACATAGATAGATAGATAGATTGGTAACAACTGAGCTTTAATTATAAATATAAATAAAACCTAAAGAAGCTTTACAAACGCTCTTAACAAGGGGAACAGTTTCATTAATTAAAGTTTCACTAATTCACAGTATTCAAAGAGTTTCCCTTGTCCATCTAAAGTCTAAACAAAGAACAGAAACAGCAATCATAATATTAGCCTAGC